>BMAU01008432.1:0-148759 GCA_019973935.1 Trichonephila clavipes
CAACTAAGTATGGAAACGAAAAAATCATTATAAATTCAGATGACTTTTTTATTTGTTTACCTGAAAGATTTAATGAAGAACTGAGTAATGATTATCTAAAAACACTAAAAAATTTAAAGTTTGGATTTGCATATAGTGGCAAAGAGATATTTGAAAACGGTAAATTTAAACATCATTTTTCTTTTATTCTTTAATTTTTATGTAAAAGAAGACGTCCCTCTTTTCGAGGAACGTCTTTTTTTCGCATTTTCAAAAATTTTTAGCGTTTTTAAGATTTTTGTGATTTTCAGTCTGACTTTAGTCTAAAAGTGGTCTAAATTCTTCATTTTTTGCATTTTTTTAACCCTATTTTTGGCACAGATCTTGTCAATTTCTGTCGTTTTTGAGGTCCGAAAAAAATGAGTGAAAAAATGAAGAAAAAAGCTAAAAAAATGAATAAAAACTTAAAAAACGATTAGTTTTGAGTAAAAATGATGAAATTTTGATTAAAGTTAGTCTAAATTTTAACGAGGGAAATGTCTGAAAAATGATAAAAATTGTTAAAAATAGTAGTATATGGGTACCAATATAGGAGAAAACGCTAAAGCGTTTTGTCCTATATTGGTACCCATATACTACTACCGGATCTCCGTCTAAGGCTTCCATGCTGAGGCTCCTTCTCCTGATTTTGTACTGCGAGATACTGTCGATTCCATTGCTCCTCCGCTCCTCTGGTATTCCTTCGGGCTGTTTTACTCGGCTACGTAGGTAGTAAGCTACGTAGGTAGTAAGGACAAGGTTTCACTGCTGTCACCTGTTTAGACTGGACTGGTCTCCTCTCAGCTGCCCTGTTGGTTCCGCTTGTAGTTGTCCTTGTCTCCCGGGCCTTGTCATATTGTCCACTTGTTTCTTGCCTGCCCCCTTCTGTAGGTGGCTTGCCCTGCCTGGTATCTATTTGATGTGAGGGACCTGTAATGGACTGTGATCCCTGGGAAGGGTTATTAGGTCTTCTATATTTATATTTTTGAGATGATACCGAGGACAGAATTGTTCTCTTCATCCCCTGTGTTGGTTCAGGGGTTGGTCTTTTCTGGTCCCTATGTTCGGACCCCTGCAGAGATCTTTTTCTGCATATTTTGGAACGCTTTTTATCCGTCCTGTCCACTGACCCATTTGACCCTTCTTTACGCTTCATTCTTGGATCATCCCATCTGGCATTTCCCTTATTTGACTTACGACCTTTACTCTCCTCACTCGAGGTTTTCCTATATCCTTTGGATTTTCCTGGGTGCGATCTACTTGACCCATTACTAGACCTCTGTCCTTCATATAGTGTCTCAACATGACTATCCGAACTAATTGTGTCGGACTGTCTTGGATGGTACACTCGCACCTGGTCGATATTAACTGTGACAATTTTTCATTTCTTCCAAATGATCAAATTGTTATTCCGAACCTCCAACATTCTATATGACCCTTCAAACTTAGGCATAAACTTTCCAACCACTCTCCTACCCCGCAGCACTCATAAAATGAGTTTGTACCAACACCAAATCATTTACTTTTATGTTAGCTTCTCTCCTTTTCCGATTATAATATTTTCCCCAAGTTTTATGTTGTTTCCGCATATTCTGCCTTGCCTCAAAAAATAATTTCTCAATGTTTCTTCCCACATATTCAGCACCCTCTGTGACATTTATTAATTTACTAAAAGGTGTTATAATTTTTCTACCTAAGAATAACTCAGCCGGAGTTTTATTTGTCGTCTCATTAACTGATGTGCGCAGCGCGAAAGCGAACTCATAAAGAAATCGGTCCCAGTTTTCGTGATCTTCTTCTACAAAACAAGCTATCATCTGGAATTGATTGCGATTAACTCTTTCCGTTAGATTCGCCTGCGGCCGGTATGTTACCGTTTTCATATGTTTTATGTCCAACCTGTGACTTAGGTGTTCAAATACTTCGGATATAAATTGGGGGCCATTATCACTAATCAAAGAAATCGCAGCTCCATAACGTGAAATATAATTTTCAAAAAGGGCGTTAGCTATGGCCTGGGCCGAAGTTTTTCGTAAAGGAATAAGCTCACTCCACTTAGTGAAGTGGTCAGTTATTACCAATAGAAATCTATATCTTTAGGGTCGGGATGCGGGATAGGGGCCTAATAAGTCTAATAATACGATTTCATTGGGGTAATTCGATGCTATCGGAATTGATCGACTAGCTGGTAGCGCGTTTTTGTAATTAAATTTTTGACACCGGTCACAGGTTGATACATATTCAAATATACACTCTGTCGCAAAAAAATATATGCACCCAGAAGAAATTGAGCTACATTCACGAAATTTGGTATGCATGTAGTGCATATGAAAATAAAGAAATGATTAAAAATTCAGAACAAAATATCATTTTATTAAGCGGTTACAGCTTGCAAAAGGTTAAAAATCAGTAAGTAGTAAAGCCACCTCTGGCAGCTATACAAGCCGAAATTCGGCGTGGCATCGATTCAATTAGATCACTTATGACCCCCTGTGGAAGATCCTGCCATAGTCTTTGCATCTGCGCAGTTAATTCTCCTGTATCTCGGGACGGCTGCAGTTGCCTTCCCAGCGCGTCACAGACATGCTCTATTGGCGAAAGATCTGGTGACCTGGCAGGCCATGGTAGGACGTCATATCCTTGAAGACATTGTTGGGAGAGTCGCGCAGTATGTGGACGAGCATTATCCTGTTGATAAATGGCACCTGGGCGACTTGATAGCATGGGTAGCACAATCGGCGTTAAAATATCGTCCACGTATCTGCGAGCTGTCAAAGTGCCTTGAAGGACCACTAAAGATGATCGTGTGTCCCAAGAAATTGCTCCCCACACTGTCACACCTTGTGAAATTGCTGTATGCCGCTCGACAATAAATGCCGGTTCGGACCGCTGGCCGGTGCGCCTCCAGACACGTGTGCGGTGGTCATCAGCACTGAGACTGAATCGGGATTCATCACTGAAGATGACACGTCTCCAGTCTGTCACACTCCAAGTTGCCCGAGGTCGGCAAAAATCCTGTCGACACTGCCTATGATGTGGGGTCAGTGGTAAGCGTCTTAGCGGACGTCGGCTCCTCAAGCCAACTTCGGTCAGTCGTCTCCTTATGGTTTCTCTTGATGGCACTGGATGTCTGGAAGGAGGTAAGTGGCGTTGAATCGATGCTAGCGACGTTGTTGGTGCCGAAGTGGCCACTCTTCTGATTGCACGATCCTCGCGATCATTTGTGTTCCTGGGACGTCCTGACCCTCCGCGACGGTACACTTTACCTTCTGTGATCCACTGTTGCCAACACCGAGCAACTACCATATCGCTCCGACCGAGGTGGCGGCCGATACGTCTATTCGACCAACCTGCTTCTCTGAGGTCTATTATACGGCCCCTATCAAAGTCCGTCAGCTTTTCTTACTGCCGCCGGTTACGTCTTAGAGGCATCCTAAGTCTCAATATCGTCTATGAAAGTCATCAGATTCGTTTGGATAGCCGTACGGCGCTCGTACTCATGCTTTTAAACTCTCCCAGTTGCGCAACTAATATGCGCATAGCACATTTAGCCTTGTCTCATTGGCTTCGAAATTTTAATCATTTGCATATCTCTTACCAGACTACATTCTTGCCGAGTTTCGTGATTGTAGCTTGATTTCTTCTGGGTGCATATATTTTTTTGCGACAGAGTGTATATTTCCTCATATATGGAAAATAACATGTGTCACGCAATTTTAAACAGGTCTTCCTCTTTCCTAAATGGCCTGCTAATGGCAGATCATGAAATTCTTGCATTATTGTTTGGCGAAGAGATCTAGGAATGTACACTCTTAGTTCTCCAAGAGTTGTACAATAATTCGCGTAAAAGAGTAGACCATCAATTAATTTAAAATCCTGGGACCAATTCTCGCTTACAGTTGCATTAACGGAACCGTCGTCTAGGTTTTCTAAATAACGATAGATGTGTCCTAACTCAGGGTCTTCCCTTTGCTCTCGAACGAGTTGTTCTCTGGAGTTTAAGGCTAAGGCTCGAAGAGCTGCGCATGAAATTTGTGATCCGTCCATATTGCCTACTGGATTCCTCGATAATATGTCCGCGACAATGTTCTGGACACCAGATTGATGTTCCCATTCAATCTTGAACTCGGATAACTTGAGTGCCCATCTAATCATCCGACTAGATAAGTTTTTCCCATTCGTTAGCTTTGTTAATGCCGCATGATCTGTGATTACCTTCACCGGTAGTGATCCAAAATAAGTTTTAAACTTATTGAATGTCCATATCACCGCCACACGTTCTCGTTCTGTAACTGTATAGTTAACTTCGGCCTTATTCAGGGTTCTCAACGCGAAAGCAATAGGTCTGTGATTTTGATTAAGCACAGCACCAGTTCCGACCCCACTAGCATCCGTAAATAAGTTAAACTGTTCTTGAAAATTCGGCAACTGCAAAACTGGTGCCTCTGTTAATGCTCTTTTTACTTTATTAAAAACATCCTGTGCTTCCGTCGACCAATTAAATTTAGCCCCTTTTTCTTTAACTGATATAATGGTTTACATATATCTGCATAGTGGGGTATAAACTTCTGATACCACCCCGCCATCCCTAAAAACTTCGACACTTCCCTATTATTTTTAGGAGGTTTCATTTCTGCGATTGCCTTGACTTTACTATTGTCGGTTTCAATCCCTTCCTTACTAATTATGAGAGCTAAATACTTCAATTTGTCACGTGCGAAGTGACATTTTTCTTTGTTTAGAGTTAGCCCTGCGTCTCTCAACAATGTAAATACCTGATTCAAATGATCTATGTGTTCAATAAATGATGGAGATGTAATAATAACACCGTCCATATAAACCAACACGAAACACCCAATAACAGGTTTTAATATAATGTCTATGGCCTTATGAAAATTTGGCTCCGCCCCTGAAAGGCTAAAAGGCATTTTGAGGAATGCAAAGGTGCCATTGCGAGTTATAAACGCGGTTTTCTCGATATCTTTCGTACTAATCGCCAATTGAAAATAGCCCGATTTTAAATCCAATGTCGACATGATACCGGTATGCGGAATATTTGTGATTAGATTTTTTAATCACCGGTAATGGATGTCGTGGGTATTTAGTGGTGGCATTTAGTTTGCGATAGTCAATCGCGAATCGATACGCCTCTGTGGAATCTGAAGGAAGGCCATTATTTTTGCGCGTTAAAACCACCGGTGACGCGTATGGGGATTGAATAGGACGAATTGTACCCTCTTGTAAAATTTTCTAAATGTGATAATCAGTTATTCCCCTTGTTTGACCTTGTCATATCGGTAGGGTCTTGACACTACCGGCCCCTTGTCCCCTGTATCAATTTCATGGTATAAAACCTGAGTTAACCCCGCCTGGTCTGAAAATTGCCCTTTAAAACCATTAAATAAATCCTTTAACTTTTGCTTTTGCCCTTCACCGAGCTTTGTATCCGATAGATCAATCTCGACCGGCTTTTCCACTTTTGGCAACTGCTTAATTTGGTCATCTGGAATGACCAGAGATTTCTGATCGAAATCTAAAGTCAATTTGGACTCCTTCATAAAATCAATGTCTAAAATGCATTGGTATTGCATATTGTTAAGAATGTGAAATTCCCAGTTCTTCTGGAATTCTCGGATCCGAATCTGTAATTCGACCCGACCTAAGTGACAACACGGGGCTCCCTGGGCCGTCACTACTATATCTTTCGTCTTTCTACGCGGTCGATACGAAAAATATTTGCGATAGACCTACTCTGATATGAAAGATTTCTCCGCTCCCGTGTCCCAAAGGGCTGTAATGAATGTTTCATTTAAAAGAATGCGGACGTAAGGTAAATCTACTGGAGTCATTCGTAATGAGGATATCCAAATAGTTCGGTGTTCCGTATCTGGAGGATATTCTGTACATCGCGATCGATCTCCCCCGGACTCGCATCGATTGCTTAAAAGTTTAAATATCTGTTTTGAACATTCTGACCCCTGAAAGCACTGTTCCTCCAACGACCTTGATTGTGGAATCTACGATCAGATTGACCACCTCGGCGTCGACCATAGAATCTCCGATTCTTCGCAACACCTTGACTCTCAAATCTATTGAACTCCCTCCGCGGTCTGCAGTTGTCCGAGTATCTGTTGTTACCTCTCGTCTCCCTCTAATTTTCCTTCCGATTCCTGTTAGGGAAACGATTGTTCTCGCTTGGTTTTATATCTCGGGATTCCCAACTCGAACTTCTGATATTTCTATTTAGAAACCTTTCCTCGTACTTATCAATTATTTGTAGAAGGTTAGATGTGGTTTGCGGATGCCTAACCTCTACATAATTTAAAATCTGAGATTCTAAGCTACTAATAACATGATCTATCAATTTTTCCTCCGTCATTTCGAACTTTAAAATTTTGTGGATCTTTAACAAGTCATACACAAAATCAGACGGTTTTTGATTATGCTTTTGAGATGATGCGAAAAAACGAGTTTCTAGTTCCGACCTATTCCTAACCACGGGGAACTGTTCTGTCAAAGCTTGCTTTAAGTGTGCGTAATCTGTCGCCTTGTCTTCTACAACCCTATAACCTAGAACTTCAAACCAATCTAGTGCACGTCCTGTGAGATGACCCTTTAAATATGCACAAGCTAGTTGAGTTGGTATCTCGTAATATGTTATTATCTATATTTTCCAAGAACTCTGCCACGTTCTCCACCCCCGAAATATACTGCTCAGGGATTATTCGAAAATTAGATCCGACTCTAAACTCGGGATTTACTCGTTGGGCGCCACTGTGGAGACCCCCTGGGTCTCACCCTGGACACCAAGATTAATTTGAGGCAAAGAACCACCAAGAGCCATTTTGTATAATAATAATTATTTATTTTTTCAAGTCTCAAAAAAAAAAAAAAAAACTCTAATAACATATAATGTTTCTATGTTACGTCATATAAAGGGATTTACCTTTTATATTAAATTAAAAATTATGCAACTAATTAATAATTACGCTCAAGATCATGTAAGGTCTACCGAAATAGGAGGTCCGAGAAATACACGTACTCGAATTATTAACTTTCATTAACTTTAACTAATTTGACTAAACTAACGCTTATTTTAAGCGTACATAAATTGTATTTACCGCTGGTTATATAAGCTTTCTCGTTCTTCAGTAGAATAGCAGCACTACGTCTTCACTATCTCAATATCCTGGAATCCTCTAAGATTGAGGTTACTGTTGCTGGCTCAATAGCCTTCCTCATGACTGCTAGCTTACAACGCTCGACTTAAATACTTTATCTACTTTGCATATCCCGTTCCTCTTTTGGAGTTGATTGGAAATATACGCGAATTTATATTCCCTAAAAAGACGCCTAAGAAGATTAGTGGAAAGGTTCCGTACAGATTCGTCACAGACTAGACGACTTCTTTTTGAAGTTAACTTCTTATGGCACGGTAGGGAGAAATTTCCGTTACGGTTAGCGATGAACGTAAAATAGAAATGAAGTTCCGAATTTTCCCCCCGTTTTAAAAAACGCCATCGAATTCATACTATCTATCGTAGACAAAAAATAATTACAGAATCGGAAAGATCATTTTTTTCGCCACGATATGGTACATTTTTTTAAACAAAATAATGATATTTTCTATTTTTTAAGATTTTTTTTAAAAATGAGTCAAAATTGATACGCTTTTATAAAAATGGTTTCTAATTCCTTTCGAGTTAATGAATTGATATTTTATTCTAAACAAGTTCATGCTTTTCTCTTTTAGAATCAGTCATAAAAAATAAAAAAAATGACGAAATCTTTTTTTTTACGATTTTTAAAAAAATACTCAAAATTTTAATTATATATTTAATAACTTCATTATTTATAAAAATAATCTAACGAAACTTTTTTCCCTATGTAGAATAGTATTATCCGTAATCTGTTCAAAGATTGAAAAAATAGATTAAAAACTACGGCTTTTAAAATTTCTTTTGTGTTTTTCGTCTATTAGCCCTGAGCTAGCCCCCCCTCTCCTCATTCAACAGCAACTTTAACAAGCTTTTCTTCTTTTAGCCTTGCGATACATACTTTGTTTTTACGTTACCTAGAAGTCAAATTATAATCAATTTTATGTATTAAAAAAAATTGGAAGTGAGTCTTTAATCTACCCGAAGTAGGCATTTAAATGGTTCAAAATCTGTAAAAAATTGTAGTTTAAGAAGAGTTTGTTGGATATACACTTTTAAAATTCTTTTAAGGAAATAATACAAACGATGTATTGTTTTAAAATTTAGTGGCAACACACAACAATTCTTCCAATAGTTTGGCAATAAAAGATTGTGTTTACTAAATTTTCAATCGAATGGAATTTCTAAATACAGTTTAAAAAGTGAGTATTTAAATCATATATATGCTTCGGTGTAATTAATTTGATAGTTGTGAAAGTGTTATATAGTGCTTCATTAATTTGTATTTTAAGACTACAATGGACAGTAAAAATTTTTTTAAATTTTTTACAAACATGCCCCAGATTTTTACTGGCTCTATGTAACTTAGAACTAAAACCATATAAAAAAATTGGTGATAATAAAATGTGAGTAGTTTTTAAGAAATTTAAAAATTTCAAAACGTTCCATGCGTTTTGATTTCTTTTTAAATTTCATATTTTCACCTAATTTAACTTCTTTAAGCAATTCTTTACAAATGTATGCATGCAATGTAATGTTTTATATGATAATTTACAAAATATGGGTAAACGCAAATTTTTATATAAAAATTTCAAGAATTTTAATGATTTCCTACATAAAAGAACTTTAATTTCTTCGTTCACTCTATCACTATTATTACAATGCATCCAAGAATTTATAACTATACATTAGATGAATACTTTTGGAAAGTTTTGTTATAATTCGACAAAAATTGCAACGCATGGAACATTTTGAGTTTTGGTTTCGAGGCAAATTTTTGATTCTGAGAAAAACATCTTTTTTTTTATTTTAAGGGAAATTAACTTAGTTTTTTTAAAAAAAATTAAAGGCATAAATATAAACTTGAAATTGAAAAACACTAATATCATACAAATAACAGATAGATGCAGAATATTGTATAAGGTTCTGCAATATTTATTGTAACAGTCACATTGACACGTGGTACATACAGTGCTAAAAATTGAAGTAAGCTAGAACTTTCTAATAATAACTGAAGAAAATTAGCAGAATGTATTTCATTATTGTTTCATCTCAACCAGATTGTATATTATATATTTCATTAATCATAATGAGTAAAAATATAGTATTTCAATGGGATTAAATTACAAAAAATCAACAATTTTGAGGAAATTTTTGGATTTTTAGAAAAACAGCTATTTTTATTCTCAAGGAAAATAACTTAGTTTTTTTAAAAACAATTAAGGACATAAATATAAATTTGTAAAAAAACTAATATCAGCCAAAAAAGTTAACTTCGAACGCGTGTTCATACTGATACACGCTTTCTTTTTTTTTAAACAAGACTGACACCAAGCGCACTTCTCTCAATGTACGCCGCGGGTGTCACTATAACTATGCCAAATTCGGAAAAAACTAACTAAATCACTTCATCTAAGCCTAATAGTAAATACATATTTCGTAAGAATCTGATTTTTAAAAAAGAAAACATCATATATAAAAAACAAAATTCAAAGTAAAAACAATAATTACAGAAGAATGGAGGAACATTGATGCAGAAATTATAAAAAAACTGATGAAATCTAACTTTAAAATTTGTTATGGACGCTAAAATATATTCTACTAAGAATTAAATTGTAAAAATCATACAACGGCTAAAATTATGTTGAGATTTTTTTTTAAAGTACAAAGACTTTTGTGGAGTAATTTTTTAATATTTTTTTTAATTGTTTAAAATAATAGTTATATTATGCTTCAAAAATTAGTTGTGTTATTCCATTAAGAACAAGCTGCAGATATCATAAAAAAAATTACAATTCCGATGCATTAATTTTTTTAATCGAAAACATTAAATTTTGTGCCAGCTCAGGTGACGGCCTCGTCACTTGACCATGGTTCAAAATTACGATCAAAAAAACCCTCGTGTAGCTGAACAGTACGCCGTTAATATTCACTCACCCATAAAAATGATCACAAAGATTTTCAAAAGCTATTCCTTGATCATCCTTTCGGTCACGGGTGTTCGTTCGATTTGTGATAGATTATGGTTTAGAGATGATTTGAGAACGACTGTTGCTGAGCAGAAAAATATTTTACTGGAAATTAATTTAGAAGACATTAAAGAATGTTACAATTGCCAACAAAGTTTAAGGGGTGTTGGAAAGCTGAAATGTTATTTTTTTGACAATTTGAAATTTTTACATTTTCAAACTGTATAGATTTTAACCTTTCTAAAAATACCTTACTTTAACCTCTAGTGTATTTAGAAGCCCTTAAAACGTATTTTTAAATAATCATTGAATTTGGGCCACACCCATTTTAATGGCGAAAATTGTAAACAAATTACTTTTTTTTTGCTTAAAAGTGTAACGATTGATATAAACCAAAACATGTATCTTTTATTTTAAATTGAGCCTTTTATTTTTTTATTTCCTAGTCGATTAGAAGTCTCACTGTATACATTAAAATCAATTTATCTCAAAATGTAAATTTTAATGGGCGATGTACCTTTTTCGAGAAACTACTGTTCACAGGTATGTAAATTTTTTATGAATTATTTATAACGATGTCTAATATATACTAAAATGAGCTTTTTGTAAAAAACTCACAAATTTAATTTTTACAAATTTTTTAAGTAAAAAAATGGGTCAAATTTCGCAATGTTCGATAAAATATTTAATAATTTATTAAAAAATTCAAAATTAGCTAAAAGCTCATTTTAGTATAATGAGAGAGGTGTACTTTAATAGTATGAAAAATTACAAGCATGTACATAAAACAGATTTTGAGAAAAGGTACATCGAAAACAGCCAATTTAACATTGTCAGTATAGAGAAAGAGAGAGGTTTCCAACTCCCCTTACGTAGGAAAAGTATACCAAATTTATCAAAATATAATAATTTTGTATACCCAGAAATTCCAGCATATCTTCCTACTTTGGATTTGATATCAGAAAGACTCAATTCGCCACGAATACTTTTCATGCAAATTAGGCGATTGAGACATGTACAGGGTCAGTTTGGAATATTACAGCAAATAATCAATTTCCAACGTCACCAAAGAAGTTTCACTTCTATCGCGTGGCGTTCCACGTACCATTTTTTTTTTTAAAGTTTGACAAAATCAATAACTTAATCTTACTTAAAATAAGCGTGCAACATATATTTTTGAATTTATAATTTCGAAAGATAGTTACATTTTTGTTAATAATTCAATATTCTGTCGATAAGAATTCAAGCACACGCTGCACTTGAGCTCACATCCACAGGGAAAATGAAACGTTTGTCTTTGGATTCGAAGCTAGCGCTGATATTGGCGAGAAAATGGCTTGGTTAAGTAACCCTGCAGAATTTCATCCTTTTGTTGCCTTTTCCTCTCCTCATACACAAAAATTACCCTCTCTTTAACGACTTTATCATCTGATTGACCAAACATATCACCAGAAGTAAATAAATAAGCAAAGAAGCAATGCCAATTTGAAAAGATAAAACTGACGTATTTAATAAGTAAAATCAGAATATTTGAATGATAATACAATTCCAAAATTTTCTTGAATAGAATTAATTACAATGTAACTTGTAAATTCATTGAAATCGTTGAAATTAAAGTAACACACCTAAGCCAAAATAATTCTTTTCTTCAAATCAATTTACTTACTTAAATATGGCAACAACTTCATTTTAGTTTCGAGATCATTATTACTGTTGATTTATTGACAGTATAAATTTTTTTAAAAAAATTAAAGGAAAAAAAAGTTACTTTTGTTTAAATTTGTTATTATTTTTTTAAAAATAGAAGAAATAAATTCAAGTATGGTCGAAGGTAGAAGAAATCTTTTTGTACTTTGAGTATTGCTTTTTCCCTCTGAGAAAATTGCCGAAATGAAAAATGTTTTAATACTTTCTTATTTAAAAAGTTTAAATATTTAATTTAATTTTTTAGTGGTTTTATTCACACTTTAAAAATTAAAAGTATCTATTTAAAATAACAATTAACATGTATTGCTACGGAGGAAAGATAAAATTTAGTATATTTCCATTTAGATGTAGCAGCCATAACTAAGTATTTTCGTGGCCTTAAAACAGTTGTAAATTGTGTTGTCGTTGAAGAAACAATGATACGTGAATACTTGTGGAATTTATGATTAGTATTAGAATAATAATTTTTATATAATATCTAGGTTTCTTTTTAAATCCTAAAAAGAAGTACAAAAATTAAATCTAAAAGCATTTTACTTCATAAACAGATACAACTTTACTCTGTAATCAATAAAAATAGGAGAAAAAAGTTAGTTTCTCATTTAAGAAAAACCATTTTTGCTTACAAAACATATAAAAGGTTTAAATTTCTCTCTCTATTTAAGTTATAGAGGAGCTGAAAGAATACTGAGCTTCAACAGATTTAAAAGGTAGGAAAAATAAGTTATTGCTAGAAATAAAATTGTTTTATGGGATACTACATAAGTACCAAGATTTAAACTAAGCTTAAAAGTTTTGAACTATATTAACCCTTTGAGGAGAGACTGCTTCTTAGTTGTTGCATACCTCCATTGGTCAGCAGTGCCAGACCAGGTCCATGACATCGTACACTTTCAGAAAGTCCAACACCAGCAAGGGAACGTCTGCTAAATCCTGCTTGGTGAGCCCTAGGCACTCGAGGATGTGAGCAGGCGTGGCTGGCTCAGAAGAACAGTTTGTGCACATTTCAAAGCTCTTGCATCCTTCGGAACATTTCATTGTTTTGATATGGCCACTTCAAAAGGGGCTAGAAGAGTTTGATCCTGTCTTGTAAAACCGTGAGCCAATGAGCCTCCAGGACGAGAACACTGATACCAATGGTGCTCTTGGGGGGCTAATCCAAGCGGTCTTATTTTGGTGTTTGGTTCTGGAGAAAATCTCCAAAAAGGTGAGGGATGCTGATGGCTCTGGTACCTCACAAGCACCAGCCTTGGCCAAAGTGTCTGCAATCTCATTTCCTCTAGATCTATGTGAGAGGGAATCCACTGTAGATGAATTTGATGCGATGTGGAAAGTCGTTTTAACTTGGTGAGTATATTGATACTCCAACATTATCTCTCACACTTTGCCAATTGGACAAGTGCTGTATTGCACTTCTTCTATCAGACAGTATCCAAATCTCTTTTCCATTTGGAAGAGATGCAAGAGAACCAAGGGCCTCATCAATGGCTATTAGCTCACTGTGAAAAACCGAGCAACCGTCTGGATTTCTTCTCTGGATTCTTAAAATATAGTCTTGCGATTTGATGTAAATTCCACTGCCAGATTGATAATAATGGTCTCTACTGCCATCCATATAAACCTGAATGGCATCAATTGGTATATCTCCAATTCTTTCTAGAGCAAATTGCTTTAGATAGGCAGGAAGGTCTTCTTGTTTATTCACATGTACTGGTAATTCTGGATGGAAGAAGACCCCGTCAAGATCATTTGCTGGGTCAAGACATTGTGACAGGTGATGAGGCTCCACATCATCAATGGTAAGGTTAAAAGTGACCATTTGGCTGAAGGGACTGTTTCTCCTGAGTCTCTGGTTATTACACCAATCTTTGAAGTAAGCTGAAGTACGATTTCGAGAATCCAGACTTCTGAGTTTGTTGTAGTATTTTGTTAGACATGCACATCTCCTAAGGCTAAGGGGTTGTAGGTCCGCCTCGAAAAGTATTATATCTCTGGGACAAGTATTTTGTAGACCAGTGATGATTCGAGCAGCGCTGAGCTGGACCTTTTCAAGTTTCTGAAGATTTGTAACAGAGACACTAGGCTTCATAGTGAAACCACCTGTTCCTAATTTTTTTTCATGCATAAAAATCAGAGCAATTCATTGAAAATTTACCTGAAGATGATATTTATTGCTAAATGAAATTAACAGTTGGCAGTATTACAGAAAATTAAATATTTTTTGAGTTAAGAAGCTTACACAAGCATACAAAATACAAAAAACCACAGAAAATATTGTACAAAACTTACTGTTTGTCTTAGAGTTTTGTTCCAAATATTCTTATTCCTATGAAAATCTACGTAAAACATTTGAATTTGCAACCATTTTCTTGGTTATTTCATGTAGCAAAATCACTGCACTTATAGGTAGTGGTTTTTACTTCAGATAACATGCTTAGAATAAGCTGTGCAACTATCTGTTCTGGCTATTTTGGATGCAAGGCAACAAATGTTATACAGAATAAATTTTCATTCAAGTCCAGTTTTTATTTAACTAGTTTAACTTATTTCTTTCAATAATCCATACTTTGAGGTAATCTATTAATTTTTTTTGGTCTTATGATTTTGTTTTCAGTATAACATTGTTTTTAACTATTTAATTTAGTTATTGAGTTAAGTTTTAGACCCATAAAAATGCATGTGATAACATTGTTTTTAAATTTCACTTATTTTTAATGCTTGGGGTGTTTGGCTGAAACTTACTACATTTAAAACTGTAATTCTAAGTGCCATTTGTATGATAAATTATATTTTTAATTGTGTATTTTTCTTTTAGGCTCTTTTGATTGGAAATCATACCTTGCAAAACCTGATTTCTTTGCTGCTTCTGTTTCTTGTTTTCCTCATGTAAATATTTTATTACAGTACATTCTACTAAATATGTTCGCCTTTTAAATCTATGAATATAAAAATACCAAAGCTCTTATAATTAATTTGCATAAATTTTATCTTTTATGAAAATTGCAAGCAAAACATGTAAAACTTCTCCCCATCCTTAAAATGCTAATGTAAGCCATGGTAGCTAACTCATGATAAATGTTGTTTTTGCGAAGCCATTTTTTTTAGTTTTGGTGCCATCGAAGGCTTACTATGTAATGGGATTACAGCTTGTTAAATCTGTTGAGGATTTAAGTCCTCATATTGGCTTAGTGTTAAAGCTTAAGAGTGAATTGGCTGCTCAGATGTTGTCCTCACACTACTTAATCAATCTGTCACTGACTCTAGAAATGAGTCATTTGTCTTTTAGCCTGAACAAAGAGTAGTATTACTGGAGATATAATTAATCATTGAGTGTTTTATTATAGAAAGTAAATTTAAAGAAATATTACAAAATGATGAACATCTAATTTGTTGAATTTTTGTGTGTGCCTTTGAAATCAATATTTTAATTGGTTTGCCAAATTATTGCTTTTTGTATTATGAAAATGTTTGAATAAACATTTGATATTCTGCAATGTGTTACAGAATAACGAAAGAAATATTTTGTATAATTAGCTCTTGAGTAAACTGTTAATCTAAAATCAATATAAAATGATGAAATCTTGCTGTAATTGAAGAATTTCATTCTCCAGGTTCCTTTGTCTCGCTCATGGGATGCCATCACAGCGAGCATTTTAGTCGAGGTGAAGAGTCCTGATTGCACAACTTGCTGTACTATCACACCCTGTTGTTATTGGATAGCTGCTGTTATAAAAGTGTCAGGTATGTTTAAAAACTCTAAATGCCTGTTTTTGTTTTTTATCATTTTGAATCAAAAGTTTATTAGGTATACTTGAACTTAAAAAAAAACACCTGTTCTATAAATTTATTTCAAGTTCAAATTTCAATAGAGTATCGGTTTCAGAAGCAGCATTAAATCATTTCAAAATTCAAAATTTAGATTACATAAAATTTATCTATAAGTATTCAGGATATGCATACATTTCTCTTCAGGAAATACATATTTGATATGTCTAAATATGCGAAATTATAATCTTTTAGTTGGCAATATAAGATGCCTTTCTCTCATGTTAGAAGTTAAATCTCCATTGTCTCAGAATTCTTGGTTTATCAATGTTATTATCTATATATATAAGAATGGATGTGTGTCTGTCTATACTCGATAGATTCAAAAAGCATGCATCCAATCACCATGAAAATTTGGGAAATTGTTAGGTATATCCCCGGGAAGGTTTTTGAAATTTTTTTTTTTAAATCAGAGTTGGGGTTCTAGGTGCTCCCGAAAAAATATCCCAAAAATATCAAAATAACATTTAATCTATATACATAAAGGAGAAAAGCGACTCACTCACTGACTAATCACGATATCTCTGGAGCTATTAAACCTACAGACTTGAAATTTGGTAGGCAGGTTCCTTTCATGGAGTGGACATATGCTAAGAACGGATTTCGCAATTATCAAACCCCAAGGGGTGTTATAGATAATTAGTTCCGCCGCCATTCAAGTATACCTAATTAGTCGAGCTGCAAGTCCTCTCATGAGGTTGGTGGAAGGGGAAGAAAGGTGAGAGGCCCCTGACTACCCCCCAGGGTGTTCTCCCTCTAAATTGGGGGGAAAACCAAGCTAAATCGTTCTATCACCTGTATGGTGCTCAAAGCTATGGCTAATGACAGGCATCACTTAGCCCTTAGCCATGATGAATTTCATGGGCCTTCATCTGGCCTTTGCCGATCAGGTAGCATTGGTAACAACAACAACACAACAATAGTTTCATTATTAAACTATTAGATGTACTGTCTTGAAACTTGGTACACAGATTCTTTTCATAGAGTAGCGATCCCCTACAAAATGAGTTTTGTGAAAATCAAATACCAAGTGGAGCTGCGAGGGCCTAAAGGGCGTTATACATAATTATTTCCATTTTTAAACTATTAGGCTTACAGTCTTGAAATTTCGTACGCTGATACCTTTCATGGCGTAGAAATCCGCTACAAAATGGGGTTTTGAGAAAATTGACTTCCAAGTGTCATTGCGGGGGCCAAAGGGGCACTCTACATAATTATTTCAATTTTTAAACTGTTACACGTATAGCATTGAAATTTGGTAAGCGGATTCCCCTTTCATAGAATAGAGGTCTGCTAGAAAATGAGTTTTGAAAAATTTGAATCCCAAGTAGCGTTGCAGTGAATTAATAGGCGTTATTGGTAATTATCTCCTTTTTTAAACTATTAGACATAAAATCTTGAAATTGAGTAAGCAGATTCCATTCATTGAGTAGAGATCCACTGTAAGATGGGTTTTATGAAGATCAAATCCCAAGTGGCATTGCGGGGGCTTAAGGGGCATTATAGATAGTTATTTCCATTTCTAAACTTTTAGACATACAGTCTTGAAATTTGATAAGCAGATTCCTTTCATGGATTAGAGATTTGCTACAAACTAGGTTTGGGAAAAATTGATCTCCAAGGGACACTGAGGAGGATTAAGGACGTTTCCGTTTTTCAACTATTAGATCCATCTGCTTGAAAATGAGAAGGTATGCTCCTTTCATGGAATAGAGTTCCTTTAACAAAGAGTTTTGCGAAAACTGACCCCCCCAAGGAGTGGGATTGCGGAGAGTTATGGAAAAATTCCTGTTTTTAAATTTAACCCATTTACTTGAAATTTGTTGAGCATGTTTCTTTAGTTGAATAGAGTTCCACTAAGAATGGATTTTACGGAAATCAACTCCAGGGGGAAGCGGGGAGAGTTATTGGGGTGTATTGATAGACAAAATTTCCGTTTTTGAACTGCTAAGACTATAATAATAAAATTTGGTTTGAATGCTTCTTTTGTTGAATCGGAATCCGCTAAGAATGTTCTCAACGAGGTATTGATGATAAAAATTCCGTTTTTGCTCTATTAGATTTAGACTTGAAATTTAGCACACATGTTTATTTTATGGAGTAGAGATCTACTGAACATTGCTTTGCCAGAAATCTACCTCTCAGGGGGCTCACCTTCTTTAGGTGAGTATGGGTGTCACAATTCCGAGGTACCCTAGTGATTTTTTCCTTTTCCGAAGGGGTTTACTGTCTTTAGTAAGCATGGGCTTCATGAATCTGGGGTACCCTAGTGATCTTTGTCTATTTTTGACCCTCCTTCTTGTCATTCAATTTATCCTTTCTTTCTTTTCCCGTCTAGATCACAGATTTCAACGTCCAGACTTCAGACAAAAACTATGAAATGTACAAAGTTCTAATCATTGATTAGTTTTTCTTATGAAAAATTATTCAATTTATTATTAGCATATTTTGGTTCACATTTTCATTGTGTTAATTTAGCTTCTTTTTCATAAATTTCTTTAAATATTTGGATTTTATTGCTTTATTTGTTTTCGACTAACACCGTTGGTTAGCCAACCTGCATGTTTGCCATGTGTGGTGTCCCGTAAGGAGGAAAATGGTGTTCTGGGGACCCTTTGCATTCCCTTTGGCCCACACTTCTTTTGTATGGAGGAGATTGGTGGCCTGGGGATACCTCTGTGTTCCCTTTGGTCCACGCTTCACTGTAGACAGGTGGCAGGAGTGAGCCTGCTCCTGTCAATCGGCTGGTGGTACCTCTCTTCGGTATCCCCGAAGAGACATTGCTGTAGGGTTAGTGCTGCAGATAAGGATTGTCGGGTTTACCCGTTGGATCCTCGCCCTGATGCTGTAGCATTATATTCTGGGTGTACTCTAAGATAAGGGCTGTGCCTGGTTTTTGCCAGATGACCGGCACACTGCCTTCCTTGTTGGACTCCGTGGTGGGTGGAGATGAGTTGTGTACACGTTCATATGGATCCAATGCAGCTGTGTCCAGGTAAAGGCCTTGTTTTACCCAACAAACTTAACATCAATCAAATTGCTACTAATGTAAGATTTTTATTGATATTATTGCAAAACGTTAAAATGTCTAAAAAATCACCATTTGCCATTCATAAGGCACTCATTGGAATAGGTGGAGAACCAAAATCTGTCAAGCATTTAAGATCCGAGGATCTACTGATAGAAACTCTGTCTGCTTTACAAATAAAATCTTTTCTCCTCACAAACACTTTTCTTGATTCTCACATAACAATAAGTCCTCACAAATCACTGAATACTTCTCACAGTGTCTTTTCCAAACCCGACTTGTTGAGCACTCCTGAATCAGAAATACTTGAAGGATTTTCTGATAAGGGTGTGATTCAAGCCAGGAGAATTACAATAAAAAAAGATGCTACCATTATTCCTACAAAACATGTAATTGTAACTTTCAATAGCCCAAAACTTCCATCTACAATAAAAGCCGGCTACCTTAACTGCAAAATTTGCCCATACATTACGAATCTTCTGCGATGTTTCAATTGCCAGAGGTTCGGACATTGGCAAACATCCTGCCATGGACATCTTACTTGCTCTAGATGTGCATCTGTTGGACATCCTTTCACAGATAGCAGTCTAGAGCCTAAATGTATTAACTGCTCTCAACCTCTTACTGCTGATTCAAAACTATGCCCAAAGTGGAAAAATGAAAAGCAAATTCAGGAAATCAAAACTAACAAAAATATATATGTAGAAGCCCGGAAACTAATAGTGCCACATTTAGTCTAAACCTATGCCCAGGCTACAAAACCCTCAATTGTAAACAATTCCACCCAAACAGATGAAAATATCACAAAATTAAAATGCCCATCATTAAAATTACTCCAATCACTTTCATCCCTCTTTAAATCAAATACATTAATATCCACTCCTGATATTTTCAAATCATCCTCATCAACTCAAGCACAACTACTGCCTTCCACATCTTCAATTGCAGCAGCAGTGTCACAGCCTCAGCCACCAACTCCTGTGTCTGATGCCGTGGTTTCTGCAACCTGTAATAACCCTATTGAACCATCTTCATCAATAATATCCGCTTCCCCATTCAACTCCGATGTTCAAATACCAAAGAATGTAAAACAGATTTCGAAAAATAGAAGAAAATGTACAAAAGTACAGAAACCAGAAATCGAAATAAAAATGGCTCCACATAAACCCAGAAAATCTGCAACTATAGAATACACAACAGATGACAAGGACATGATTGTTTATGACGTGTAGGAAGATGAGTTAAAACCAAATACTACGCATGAATTCGTCTTGCCGGAATTTTTTCAGAAAAATCCCCACGAATATGTACGCGCATTAACTCCAATGCATTTCAGAAAAAGTAGGAGTTAATTTTTATTAACATGGATTGCTTCAACTTTTGTTAACTAAAATTTTTCATTAGTCTTTTTTAATGATTTTATTTTTAGATCCTGTCTGACTTGTATGCTTTTATTACTTGAAAACGAGTTTTATACCCGATTTGAAATTTTAACTTTTTTAAAACTGTGTTTTAAAATTTTTTACACATTTTATCAGGTGTTTTAATATTTTAACAATGGTTTGGCGCAGTATAGCCAGATTTGGCTTTTGCACAATAAAACCTCACATTCACTTACTCGGCGGAAATCTATTTGATTACTGGGTTAAGTGAGTGCAAAAATCTTTCTATTCCTATGTTTTAGATATTAATAGAAATTATAATTTCTGTCATTTTTATATCAAGAAGTGACAGTTACAGCTATAAATATATTTTTCAATAGAATTGAATTCTTAATGCTATATATGAATAATTTTTATATATGTAAACAGTATATATTTATACAACTTCATGAAATACCCAGTGAAGCGGTTGGGTAACTGCTAGTTACTTATATTTTTAAAGTTATTCAATTTTTCTTTTCAAAGTTATTTTGAAACGTTACAGCTAAATAAATTAATCATTCTGATTTTATTGAAGATATAACTTGAAATTTTTAAAAATTTTTTAGTAATCCAAGTTTTATATAAAACATAAAATGGATTCAGGAGTCTGCTATATGTAAAATTTATTATTTAGAATATAACTAAAAGTGTGCAAGACATCTCCTTTACATGATAATAATTAGTATAAAGTATCAGATACTTTGTAAAATTGCTTATTTTTACCAAGCCTATATTCTGTGATTAAATGCATGAAATAAAAATAGCCAACTGTTACTTCACATACTTTGAAGGTTTTAAGTATGACATTTTGTTTATTTTCATTGGATCAATGCCATTTTAATGTGGATGTGCTTTATCAAAATACTGTGAAAAAAATAATATATAGAATACAGTTTAGAATAAAAGTTTATCCATTTTTGGGATTTTTTTTATTTCCAGTGCAACAGGCAAGAATGAACACAATTTTTTTGCCACGATACAGAAAACAAAATATAATGTCATAAGCAAAAATCAAACAATTCAAAAGAAAAAGAAAGAATTAAAACCTTTATCAATATAAGGGTTTTGTCTTCAAATAATGGGAGAAAATAGAGCTATCTTTAAAAGCTGGGTAAAGAAGTAGGTCGTCTGCTGTCATTACAAAGTCGCTTCAGAAGATGGGGGTGGGGGGTGGGGAGTAGGTCTGTTGATGATCCCTTGCCAATGCTGGTGCAGTTTTGAGATATATTATGTGTGTTTGTTCCAGTTGATGTTATGGAACTAATATTTTTTAAGCAGATATTGCATTTTATTTGTTTTAGTCTTAGTTAATTGTTACCTTCATTAGTTATTTCAGATTTTGTTATTTGACTATGAATTTTTTAATCACAAAATATAAATAATCTCTAAACAGTGTTTTTTAAGTGAAGAGTTGAGTTATTGTAATTGAAATTGAAAATTTCTTTTAATCAGTCAAAATTACATCTTATTAAAATAATTATTTTTTATGCCAAAAGTTAAAAATGATATATTCATATAAAACATAAATACTGCTTACTTTTCAGTTAGCTTTAGAATCACTCACTAAGAACCCTGTTTAACTCTCTCGTGGGCACAAACTAAAATACACTTTTCTGTCATAAAGTACTTGATAAATTTAATGTTTTCATCCTCTATAAACAATATTTTGTCACAAAAAAAATATCTGATCAGGGTTTTTTTTCCTGGCTGGTGGCTAGACGTTATAGCCACTGTGCGCTTAAGATATTTAACTTACTTTTCAGAACAGAAATAATGAATCATATTACAATAAACTTTTTATGAAAAATTAACTATTTCAATAACAATTAAATACAAAGTACAAGTGTAATAAAATAATGATAGAATAATTGTACAATATAGAATATACTTACTAAAATATACGTCAAAATTGGTACATATCCACATTTTATATTTTATTTAATTTTAATATAAAAAGTTGGAAATAAGGTAATATTTTTGAGGATTTAAACTAGTTATTTCACAAATTTGATGAGCTATTTACTGTAGAACTTTTCAAAGCAAATAGGACCGTTTGCTTGAAGGCATAGTGGTACGTTGCAGGACCGAAAGAGCCATGTCTTTTCTGGTACTGTAAAGAGAGCACCTCCTGTACAGACCATGTTCTGTTTTGATTGGGATATGTTTCCATGAATTCTGGAGGATATCTATTTTTTTTTAAAATATAGATTACCTTATTTTACTTCTGGCTGCGAAGTAGGACTCTGTATCTCATCAATTTCTTCGTCATCTGAAGAAATATTTTCCCCTTGAGGAATATTTTCAACATAATCATCATCAGTAGCACTGTTATTAGAGGCTGCTAAATCATCGTCTGATGGCAATTTTTCAAATACAGCCCGAGCCTCTTGAACAGATTTTTTTTCTAGGCATTGTTACACAAATATACCCAAACTCTACTTTAAATTGATAATAATAAAATCAATGTACAATAATCTTATTGTTATGGCTCACTCTGTCAAATACTCAGGACTCAATCACAACACAGTTTTTAGTGGACTGGTGTATATTTATTTCTCGCAACTTCTTACATTCATATTGGAATTGCTGGTCTTCTAATATCTTAAGTTCTACACTTCTAACTTTAAAGTGTGAAAAACTAACTAACCAGTAGAGCTATAAACAGTGGATCTAAAAGTTAAATAACACATGTGGAGGACTTTTTCATTAAAAACGAGAATTTCTTAGACAACATATTTATTGATGACGATGCAATAAAAGATGATAATTTACAATGATAGTTTTAAACAATCGATTACACTAACTGAGCACCTTGCTCAAAAAACATTTGAGTACAGTATGGAGTCAGCTACTTGCTGAGAAACACCCAACTGCTACTGACTATACAGGATGGATGCTGGATGTCACTGGGAAATGGAACGCGAAGCGTTCCTCCATCCCTTATCGAGATTGTTGATGTGGCCTGATGTGGGTGGGCCTGCCTGAGAAAGAGTGTCCTTATTGGTGGATCGGACATGGCAAGAGAGAGAAGACGTGGTTACAGGAACGGAGGTGTTCTTCTATACAGTTTCGGCGGGAATGTCCTGATGATGTCTGAAAGGCCCTGCTGTGATTGGTCTATGGCGCTGTGAGAGTAGGCACTCAATTGGCTGCACTGATGCGTTGGAACAATTCAAAAGGGAGGTCTAGTAAACTAGCCTGTGTGGGGTTGCAATTAAGTAAAAAAGTTAAGAGAAAATAAATAATAATACTGATGAATAAAATTTAATAATAATTTAGCAAGGATTGTGGTCACTCACCACCCGGCGAGTGACTAAATTAAATGTTAGGGGGGATTATACGAGTCTAGAAGGATTCTCCTAGGTCTCTTGAGATCTGGCACTGGAATATAGTTATTTAGCATTTAGCTGGTTATATAGTTATTTAGCCCCACCCCCCTTGTAATGCTACTGGTAAGGGACCACAAAGATCCATATTTAACACCTTGTTTTTCTAGTTTTACCCCAGAAAGAAGGTTTCTACCTAGTTTAGGATTATACAAAACATCCTTTAAAATTATTTCATTAAAGGTACCATTCTTCCTTTTAACAAAAAAAATGAACTATCCCTTTTCCCTCGACTGGAATATCTTTCTCACCCACAGCAAGCGACACTGCATATTCTTTACTGGTTCAAATGTTAAAAACAAATTCCTATTATTGCAGAAGTGTGCAGTCGCTGCAGTGTCAAAAACCCAGCTAGCTTAATCAAACCTAAAGTTTGAATTATTAGCCTCAAGTTCTATCAAATTACAGTCAGGCTCAGAAAAAGTTATTTTTTGCTCAACATTAAATGCTTCCTTACAATTCTTATTTTCATTATTAAATTTCTTACTTTCACTATTTATCTTTAGTTTACAATTTGAAATCAGGTGACCATATGCATTACAAAAATAGCAAGGCCCTATTTTTCTATTCTTACTAACTACATTAGAATTTTTAACTTGATTAGAAGATTTACCACTTGAATTTGAATTAACATTTACATTTTTAGACTTAAATTTTGACTCTTGCTTCATCTTACGTTTTACTTCGTCAGAAAAAGCAAAAGTACTTACATCTTCCAAGTCCTTTTTTACAACACCAAGACGATTTTCTTCTAGTAATTCGGCCTCGATTTTATCGGGCACGAATTCCTTATCGCTCCAGCGGTAGATGGCTTGTACTGTTGACCGGAAATCGTCAGGAAGACTCCTTATCATCTGGTAGCCTTGGTAGAGTGCAGGTAAAATCATGTCCAACTTCCCTTAAGCGCTCGGCAGAACGCTTGACACGGCAGATAAATAAACCAAGATTTTCGCCAGGAACGTATCTGGTACTGAAGAATTCGTCGAGTACGTAATTGGATAATTCTTGCTCTAGTAGTTGGCTCAAAATGTTCCCGCAGAATTTTCCATGCTTCCGCACCATCCGTGGTGCCGGAAATCAGAGGCTTGAACTCATTTGACACACTCTGATATATAAGAGTTGAAAGCACGATCTTTTCTCAACTTTAGATCAGACTGATCACTCCAAGACAGTTTTGCTTCCTCTTCAGGGCTTCTATCTTCCTTTTTTTCGATGAACTCCCATGCACCGTAATGCATGAGGCTAGCTTCCACTTTCCATACCTGTCAATAGGGTGACACCTTGTATGACATCCATCTGGATACGGCCCCCGTCAGTTAGAACTTCTGGCGAGGCGGTGCACTCGACGAAAGAGTTAAATGAAAGTCCGTAAGCTTCATGGAAAAACTTAAAGTTCAATAAATCTGCATTTTCAATTAAAAAAAAACTCGCATCGATATTTTTCAAAGTCCATCACGAAAGAAATTCTTCACCACCACACCTCTCAAAAAAATTTAGCTCTGCCTGGGCCCATAACCCGTGTTCTAATATCTTAAGTTCTACACTTCTAACTTTAAAGTGTGAAAAACTTACTAACCAGTAGAGCTATGAACAGTGGATCTAAAAGTTAAATAACAGCTGGGCATGCGCAGTTCAGGCAGCGCAGTTGCGCTTGCACAAACATTCCGCCTGGCATTGCAATGTTACAACATTCAATAAGTTTCATGGCTTTTTTACAATATTGTTATATTAAAATGTAACACTATTAAAATAAGTATAAATCAGAAAGAATTCAGTAAAATACACACAATACTAAAAGGTAATTACAATAACTTAAAAATAAGTAAAATCTTGTAATACCAAAAAGAAAAAGAAATTCATTCTCTCAGGGGCAAGATACAAATTTTAGAAATAGGTCTTTTGACTACACCATATTGAGTCTTGATCGTTACAACCCTAATTCTATTAGCCTTTCTAGGAAATACCTCGATCAATCCGCCCATTAGCCATTTATTGACTGCTAAGTTATCCTCTTTAATAAGGACTAAATCACCCAAGCGTTATCCTTTTCAAATTTCCATTTAAATCTTTGTTGAGGATTACTTAAGTAATTATTACTCCACCTTTTCCATATTTTTTGTTTTAAAAGCTTTTTCTAACGATTGAAAAAATAAATTATAGGCTTCTGTATTAGAAGGGACAGGTATTGTTAGAGTTTTGATACTTTTAATTAAGTTTTCAATATCAGATGGAACAGATTCGAAATGTTCACTTTTATCTTGCGCAGGGGACAATTTACATCTAGCATTAGTTAACTTAAGCTCTTTCTCTAACTGTTCTAATTTAATTTTTTCGAATTCAATCTTGGCCTTTTCAGACTCCAATTTAAATTTTTCTTGTTCAATTTTAGCGTTCTTTTCTGCCAAAACACCATCAATTATACTTTGCAGAAACTCCTTATCAGTTTTAAAGATTTCACTACTCTCAATTAAATTTTTTAATACTATAATTTTTGGATTCTGGGGTATGTCTAATCCCAGCTCCTCGGCGACCAGCAAAAGCTCGTCCTTTTTAAGACTTAATTGTCGACATCTTAACACATAACATTAATTTGATATAAAAATAAGAAGCAAGGAAATCGCTTTTACTTCGACTGATGAATTGCACTGGACTCTCAAGACACAGAATACTTCGGAAACTCAGTTTTCCCTCTGTTCACTTTTTGGTATACAATCTCCGGCACAATTTTATCTCATCAATACACGCGGTTTTTCTCCGGATTCTACCGGACCAATGTTGTGGCTCACTCCGTCGAATACTCAGGACTCAATCACAACACAGTTTTTAGTGGACTGGTGTATATTTATTTCTCGCAACTTCTTACATTCATATCGGAATTGCTGGGCATGCACAGTTCAGGCAGCGCAGTTGTGCTTGCCAAACACTTATAAAACGGAACTGCTAATTAAAAATACATACACATCTGTAAGTAAAAAAGTATTCAAGGTGTTTTATGCATCTCAGTAACGTGCAAACGTTTTCTCCCACCAGAATAGCTATAATGAAAGATTTTCAAACCCCCAAGAATCTCGTACCACATATTATAAACAAAGTTTGTTTATATTATCCCCCCCAACATTCTTGGTGCTCTCTATAGAGTGGAGGAAGAGCGAAAATTTCTAGGTCATTTTTCTGTTCTATGTGGGCAGTAGATAGAGTCTCTATCTACTTATAAAAGCTTTCCAAAAACTTAACTAAAACCATTTTTTTTAATTGCACATTTGCTTAATTCATTCAGGTGAGAGAAAAGTATATTTAAGACTTGTCAAAATTTTTTTCACAGATCAGAAATTTTATTTATAGTAATCAAAATACAATTTGTAGATTTACACTGAGAAAAACTGTTTCTAACTACCCATCAGAGGACATGAAATGCAAAAATAGGTACCATGCTGCCATCTGTATTGATTTTTATGCATTTTAGCTTCAATTAGTGCTTGTGGATAGACTAAATATCCACCTCTCGCTTGGAGAAAAAAATTTTGTTTTGTGGCTAGACGTATTAGCCACTGCCCATGAAAGAGTTAAGAACAAAGGTTCATATATTTTTATGATAACAGTTGCAATTTAAAATTAAACATATAGATTTGCTTTTCAAATGTTTTAAAAATGTATTTGTAGGGTATATGGGATTGCTTCGATATGAAGGCTTTGACTCTGATTTTACTCAAGACTTTTGGGTGAATCTTTGCACTGAACCTCACATTCATCCCATTGGATGGTGTGCTGAGAATGGCATGCCTCTTGTTCCCCCTAAAGGTAAGTTCAATTGTGATAAATTTTTTTGTATGTGTTTCTTCTCAGGGAGGATTATTTCCTTTATTAATATTAAATCTCAAATAGTTTTTTTTTTAAGTAAGTGCTTTAGAATGGAGAAGAAGTTTTTATTGAATTTATTGATAATTGCTTTTAGAACTTCTGTAGCCGACATCATTCCTGTCAAGCCCCAGTGCCATTAAAGACCTGCCCTGTAGGTGGGTTGATATTGTTGGGTTGATGGGTTGAATCTGTTGAGGTTAAAAGTCCTCACATTGGCTCATTGAGGAAGTTTGGAGTGGGATGCCACACTTAGCTGTTGATTCAAAATGACATCTATTTGCCAATTGTACTTGTGTTGTTTCAGAGTATGATGATAATAAACAATAAATCAATCCATAGCCTGATTGATAAAGTAATAAATAAGTCTGTAAACTCATTATTTGTTCTTGTTAAATCTAATTCAAAGAAAATTTAAATTGAATTCTATAGGTGTCTTTTTAATTAAAAAATTGTTCTTGAATGTTTTTTTGTTAAATATGATATACAAAACAACATTGAGTAAATTAAAAAATTCTTATTTAGTGTTTATGGTTTTAACATTTATTAATAAATTGATGAAGGATTTATATTTGTAGAAAAATTAGATGTCATTTTAAAAATTTTAACAGTCTATACCCAGGTATTATGATGTTTAAAAAAAAAATTCTGAAATGCATATGTGTAAATAGAATGGAATTAGCTAATATTCTTTAAGTTCACAGTGATAGTAAAAGTAGTCAATTGCATGCAATGCTCTCAAATACACTCTGTCGCAAAAAAATATATGCACCCAGAAGAAATTGAGCTACATTCACGAAATTTGGTATGCATGTAGTGTATATGAAAATAAACAAATGATTAAAAATTCAGAACAAAATATCATTTTATTAAGCGGTTACAGCTTGCAAAAGGTTAAAAATCAGTAAGTAGTAAAGCCACCTCTGGCAGCTATACAAGCCGAAATTTGGCGTGGCATCGATTCAATTAGATCACTTATGACCCCCTGTGGAAGATCCTGCCATAGTCTTTGCATCTGCGCAGTTAATTCTCCTGTATCTCGGGACGGCTGCAGTTGCCTTCCCAGCGCGTCCAGACATGCTCTATTGGCGAAAGATCTGGTGACCTGGCAGGCCATGGTAGGACGTCATATCCTTGAAGACATTGTTGGGAGAGTCGCGCAGTATGTGGACGAGCATTATCCTGTTGATAAATGGCACCTGGGCGACTTGATAGCATGGGTAGCACAATCGGCGTTAAAATATCGTCCACGTATCTGCGAGCTGTCAAAGTGCCTTGAAGGACCACTAAAGATGATCGTGTGTCCCAAGAAATTGCTCCCCACACTGTCACACCTTGTGAAATTGCTGTATGCCGCTCGACAATAAATGCCGAATCGGACCGCTGGCCGGTGCGCCTCCAGACACGTGTGCGGTGGTCATCATCACTGAGACTGAATTGGGATTCATCACTGAAGATGACACGTCTCCAGTCTGTCACACTCCAAGTTGCCCGAGGTCGGCAAAAATCCAGTCGACACTGCCTATGATGTGGGGTCAGTGGTAAGCGTCTTAGCGGACGTCGGCTCCTCAAGCCAACTTCGGTCAGTCGTCTCCTTATGGTTTCTCTTGATGGCACTGGATGTCTGGAAGGAGGTAAGTGGCGTTGAATCGATGCTAGCGACGTTGTTGGTGCCGAAGTGGCCACTCTTCTGATTGCACGATCCTCGCGATCATTTGTGTTCCTGGGACGTCCTGACCCTCCGCGACGGTACACTCTACCTTCTGTGATCCACTGTTGCCAACACCGAGCAACTACCATATCGCTCCGACCGAGGTGGCGGCCGATACGTCTATTCGACCAACCTGCTTCTCTGAGGCCTATTATACGGCCCCTATCAAAGTCCGTCAGCTGCTCGTACTGCCGCCGGTTACGTCTTAGAGGCATCCCAAGTCTCAATATCGTCTATCAAAGTCATCAGATTCGTTTGGATAGCCGTACGGCGCTCGTACTCATGCTTTTAAACTCTCCCAGTTGCGCAACTAATATGCGCATAGTACACTTAGCCTTGTCTCATTGGCTTCGAAATTTTAATCATTTGCATATCTCTTACCAGACTACATTCTTGCCGAGTTTCGTGATTGTAGCTTGATTTCTTCTGGGTGCATATATTTTTTTGCGACAGAGTGTATATGCTCTTTTGTTTTGTTTAGTAACTTATGGTACTCTTGGTACTCATGGTCGTCTTGAAGTGCATTTGAAGGCAAAACATAATGCTCATATTTATTCAGATTTGAATTATATATATATATTTCCAAACTTTGAAAAACATTTTTTGAAAAAGAGTAACATTAAAATCTCTTTATTGTTCATAATGCAACTGTTAATCCTACTTTTGAGGCTAGTTATCATATTTCACTACTCATTGCAAAATCTGGAAAAAGTCATACTGTAGGCAAGAATTTAATTAAACCATCAATATCAGTATTTCTTAAAATGGTTCTGGAAAAAGATGACAAAGATGCATCAAAGCTATGCCACTAAGTAACAGTATTTCACTTTTCTCATTGCAAGTTTTTAAAATTTATTTACTGTAATACTAATAATTTTCTAGTGATTTCCTAAAACCTTTCACTTATCATTTAAGTTTCATTTATGTATATATTTATGTGTGTGGGGGGGGCATAGTAAAAAAAAAGGTTAAGAAACACTGGTATAGACAACAGTGACCAGTTTCAATTTGTTATGATTGATGATAACTTGTTAAACAATATATATTGTATTTTTTGTTGAAATGTTTTTCAGTGATTGAAGATAAGCATACTGATTGGAAGGAGTATCTAGTGAGAAGAATATCAAGGGTTCGTACGGCTCCTTCTGATTTTGCATTGAAAGTAAGTTTACTTGTATTTCAAATCTTTGTTATACTTGAAGAACATTATGCTGAAAGTTATTTTACATATGTTTTTACTTTATAATTCTAACTAGCCATTACCCACCTGCTTCACTGGGTATTTCACGATGTTGTATAAATGTATACTGTTTACATGTAGTATATGAATTATTGATATCTAGCATTAAAAATTTGATTGTATTGAAAAATATATTTATAGCTATAACTCTCACCTCTTGATATAAAAAGGACATAAATTAAAATATCTAATTTCTATTTATAACTAAAATAGAAGTAGAAAGATTTTTTTTGCTCGCTTAACCTAATAATCAAGTGGATTTCCACCAAAGCAACTTTCAGTGGATCTCTACTCCATAAAATAAATATGCATGCTAAATTTCAAGTCTAAATCTAATAGAGCAAAAACGGAATTTTTATCATCAATACTTCGTTGAGGACATTCTTAGCGGATTCCGATTCAACAAAAGAAGCATTTAAACCAAATTTTATTATTATAGTCTTAGCAGTTCAAAAACGGAAATTTTGTCTATCAATACGCTCCAATAACTCTCCCCGCTTCCCCCTGGAGTTGATTTCTGTAAAATCTATTCTTAGTGGAACTCTATTCAATTAAAGAAACATGCTCAACAAATTTCAAGTAAATGGGTTAAATTCAAAAACAGGAATTTTTCTATAATTTTTCTTAATCCCTTGCAACCCCACTCCTTTGGGGGTCCGTTTTCGAAAAACTCTTTGTAAAAGGAACTCTATTCCATGAACGGAACATACCTTCTAATTTTCAAGCAGTGGGTCTATTAGTTGAAAAGTGGCAATATTTATCTATTACTCCCCTTAATCCCCCTCATTGACCCTTGGGAATCAATTTTCCCCAAAACGATTTGGTAGCGGATCTCTACACCATGAAAGGAATCCGCTTACCAAATTTTAAGACTGTACATCTAATAGTTTAAAAAATGGAAATAATTATCTATAACCCCCTTAAGCCCCCGCAACGCCACTTAGGAAGCGATTTTCACAAAACCTACTTATAGCAAATCTCTACTTAATGAATGAAATCTGGTTATACACAATTTCAAGATTTTACATCTAATAGTTTAAAAAAGGAGATAATTACCTATAACGCCCCTTAATTCTCTACAACGCCACTTGGGAGTCGATTTGGACAAAACTCATTTTGTAGCGGATCTCTACTCTATGAAAGGAATCCGCTTACCAAATTTCAAGACTGTATGTCTAATAGTTTAAAAATGGAAATAATTATGCATAATGCCCCTTAAGCGCCCTCAACGCCCCTTGGGGGTCGATTTTTGCAATAATCATTATATAGAGAATCCCTACTTTATGAAAGGAATCTGTGTACCAAGTTTCAAGACTGTTCATCTAATAGTTTAATAATGGAAATAAATATCTATAATGCCCCTGAAACCCTTGTAACGCCCCTTGGGGCTCGATCTTTGCAAAATCCGTTCTTAGCTGACGTCTACTCCATAAAGGGAACCTACCTACCAAATTTCAGATCTGTAGGCTTAATAGTTCCGGAGATATTGTGATTAGTCAGTGAGTGAGTCGCTTTTCTCCTTTATATATATAGATAATAGATTCCACACCATATTTATAAGAAAATGACTATTTCGAGCATGTTTTATTATTTTAACTCGATGTTTTAAAGACATTTCATCAGATACTTCCAAAAGTTTTAAATAAGAATATTTTGTAATTTGTAAAGCCACTATAATTACTCAAAGCTGTCATTATTATTATTATTTTTTTGTTCTGTTGTGATCTCGAGGAGAACTTTCATATATCTAATTTATAAATGTCCAATACCATATGTGTATATGTAATCTAAATTTGGTAATGTGACGTATTATACTATCAACCAATTTTGCCTAGTTGAATAAAAAAACATTGCTAAATGCTGCCATTGTTTTTGCAAATGCATGAAAGCTAATTCCCACTCATGATTCCTTTGTCTTAGCCTGTTGACAAATAAATTGGCAAAGATTTAGAAGAATTAATTACATTATTTAAAGAAGACTTGAAATAAATGAAAGATCTAATAAAGGTAGCCAAAATGTCACAGTTGCAATCAAAATTGTGGCAAATGAATCTCCCTCTGTATGTAAATGACATAAATTTGTATAGGTGTCTACCTAAATGCTGTCATGCAGCTCTCCATTTGTCTATACTCCATACTCTATTGGGAATTTATGTTTTATGACTGCATTTTGGAAATATTCCAATTTGTTCGCTAGTGAAAAAACATTCTATCGAAACCTCACTCAAAATGCACAACGTGTAATGAATTTTTGTGTTTTAATGAAAAGAAAAATTATTTCTTTGAATATCATCAAATTAAGTTTATGTGTAAAAGCTGTTTTTATGTGTAAAAAAAGTAAATAAATTTTAATTTAAAATTTTAATTAATAATTTTTAAAAATAAGTATTTTGTGCTGTAAGTATTAGTGTTCTCTGGTTATTTAGCATTTTTAAGAGTTAAAACTGCGTTAAAAAAGTCATCGTCTTTTCGTATTATGAGAATATTTTAGACCTTTGTGGACTGAGGGTACTTTAAAGTACCAATTTAATTAATTAGCTCTAATGAATTAAATTTTCCAAAGTTGAGTATTTTATTTATCCCCTAATTTTCAATGTAGTGATTTAAAAAAATTTACTGCATGAAAAAATTTGTAGTAAATCATAATGTGGTAGATAAAGGGTTAAGCAAAGCTAAGCTGAAAGTTATTAGGAAGCTAAATTATTTATAACTTTAATTTTCTCCTTTCTATGCTTCAATGCATCAAAATAAAATACATGCAATTGTTTGGCAGCTTGAGGAGTATAAACACAATATGATTAAGAAAGGAATGAAATTGGAGGTTGTTGACAAAAATCTAATATCTGCTGTTCGAGTAGCTACAGTGTATGAAGTAATTGGGGGCCGCCTACACTTAAAATATGAGGATTCTGAGAGGGAGGATGAAGGATTTTGGTGCCATGAGCGTTCACCTTTGATTCATCCCATTGGATGGGCTCAAATTGTGGGACATGCTCTTAAAGGAAAACCTGGTAAAGTTGGTTTTTTTTCTCTCTAAATAATCTCATAAATATTTCTGAATCAACCAAGCAAAAATTTCTGATCTTTCTTCCTGAAACTCTTCCCTCTTAATATTTGATTGATAATGCATAAACATAAAATATTTTCATTATGTGCTTATTTTGCTCTTTGCATTTTGGATAGTTATACAAAAATATTTGCTGATATTCTTTTAAAAATTTTTTCATGCTGCTCAATATTCATTATGTGATTAGTAAAGCTTTTTTTATAACAAATTGAGTCCAGAAAATTATCCACAGTTTTGTACATTTATGTGTAGCTAGCAATTTTTATTGAAATCAATTAAATGGATTAGTTCAATTGTTTACTTATCAAAAATTTGAATCTCTTCTCCCATCTCTTTAAATTTCTTTTCTAAACGTATTTCTGTAGTCAGTTGGTAGCACCAAGGATCTATTGTTTTAGTGACCATTTTACTGCCACATACATGATCACATTTTCTGTTGGTGCTATGGTTCAGTCAGTCGTGTTCAATATGCAATTATGTATATTTTAGTTTTAAATATAAACATATATATTCAATAGTATAAGCTTCTTGCAAAAACTTTGCAAAGCTTTGCTTGGAATTTTTTGTTTATTTGGTTGAATGTCATACTTATATTGCTATCCTTAGTTTCAGTTGTAATTAATCATATGTATAATTTTTTTTGTCATACATACACAGTAATATAATTGTAGGAAAAATTCTGTTTCTGATGTGCTTTATTAAGATTTTTATTAATGTTTTACAGAATATGCAAGACAATCTTTGTTGAAAACTTTATATCGAACATTTGATCCTAATGATGCAACTTGGGACATGTTTTTACCAGTAAGTTATTTTTCTGCTAAATGTTATTTTTTTCTTATATAGCTACATTTATCAGTAATAAAATTTCTATTTGGTTAGCTTCAATGTTTTTTTAAGAGACCGACCAATCATGGTTAGTATTTTTTAAGTAATGTCAGAATTTCCTACAGATTTAGTGGCTGTATTTCAGATGACAAAATACATTCACCAACATAAACATCAATCAGTATTAACATCAATTTAGATTCGAAGCATTAGGAATAATTTATATGATTTCTTGTAATTATTATTCATTTTTTTAATGATTTTATGCAACGGTTTTTTTTATTCATTTATGATTTTTTAGAAACAATGATAGTCAATGGTTAACCTTGTCAAATATTGTATCTTTGAATAGAAATGAATTTACAACTAAGCAATGATAAGCTAAGACAGTTAATAGTTAAAGGAATATCTTTTTTCACCAAAATGTGTCTGTTGACAAACTTCCTTGCTTTAAAATAATATTTAAATTGTAAACATATTGGTTTGAGAAATAAAAATTTTGTGTTAGTTATAGCACATTGAGCGCCTCAGAACACAACACGAAAACTTTTTGTTGTTTCGTACAGAGTAGTAGTTTTGTAGTCTTAACTTAACTGCAATAAATTTTGTCCATGGGGTAAATGAATCGAGAAAAGCTAGATCATTTTGTTGATTGAAATTTTATTAATGACTAGCTGGTATACCCGTTCTTCGCATGGGGGAATTTAAAAATTAAAAAATACAGACTGAAGGATAAAGAAGCTTTTAATGACTTAATTTTACGTGAATTGTATAAATTAAACAAAAAAAAAGCTTTTTACATAACTCAACTGAACAAAAAAACCATGTTTGCTAAATTTTAAGTCTTTAGATATAATTGCTGATTTTTTTATTATTGTTATTATTATTTATGACGCCTCGTAACTTTCTTGTGGGTCGATTTTTGAAAACACCTACCTGCTCAGCAAAAGTAACACATTGTTACAAATTTTGTGTAATAAATGCTAAAAATAGTGTAAGTAATTTTTATTTGGATGTGTAATACGTTAATATTACTTTCTGATGCATTTATTTTATGATAAATAGCTGTTACCCGCGACTTCGTCCAAGTGGAATTTAACACACAAAAAAGTGTTTATTCACTTCGCAGAGTTTACGAAAACTTTTCTTCTACTTTGTGAATCTATGTTTCTTTTTTGTTTTATTTTTTTCTTTGCTTTTTGTTGAGCAAGGGGTGAAAGGGATGCATGACCTTTGACACTGTCGATGGGGGACTAAAATCTTTGGGATCAAAATAGGTCTAAGTAGCAAGTAGGGTGAAACACGAACACAAACGAAGCCGCAAGGAAGGGGGTGAAAGGGACGCATGACCTTTGACAATGCAGTTAAGGACTGCAAAATCATTAGGATCAAGACATGAACGGGAAATGTCGCGAATGGCAGCAACCTAATCAAAGAAAAAAGTTTGATATAACTGCTAGCAATCGTTGAGACAGAAGGCTCGCGAAATAAAAAATAATCCCTATTAAATAAAATATTCCCTATTGAATAAAAAAAGTCCCTATTGAAATAAATAAGCCCTATTTTAATCAGATATTGCTCACTATTTCATTGGTTTTAATTTTATTTTTTCGGAATCCTAATTTTTTTTTTCTAAGATAAAAGTAGCCTAAGCTATTCCTTATAACTTTAGCTATCTGCCAGTGAAAGTTTCATCAAAATTGGTCCAGCCATTTCATAGATTAGCCGGAACAAACAGACAGACAGATAGACAGACAAAAATTTTAAAAATTGATTTTTTCATGTAAGTACCGTACATACTTTTAAATGCATTCAGTAAAAAGCTGTTAATTTCAAATTACAAACAGACATTTCATTTTTATGTATATGTATAGATTGTAAAGACATTATGCTAAAAGATGAACGCTAACTACTTCAAAAATCTAACAAAATTATAAATCAGAAATTTCCTACATCCAACGTCTCTCCATATCATTCCCCTCAAAAAGGGACAAATCCTACCCTAAGAAAGCCTGAACACATGCATAGCCAACGCAATGCCACCTTAACTAACACTGGCTGCATAGTTCTATTAAATGTCTTGTTTAAATATGACCTTTGTATGTACTCACTAAGTGAGAATTTCAGAAGAGGATGATTTCTAAAAATTTGCATAGTGATATTTCAATAAATTTCACAGCTCATTAAAATACCTAAATAAAATTTAAGTAGGTAAAAAAAAAGATGGTTGTCGGACATTGAAGTATGAAAATGGGAGACTAATAATGAAGAAAGAGAATTTTTTTAAAAACAAATATAATTTTTGACTGTATTATTAGTTTACATGTTGAAAAGTAATGTATTTCTTCAAATTTGGTTGTTTTCGCTAATATATATTTTCACTTCATCAATATCAATTTAATTGTTCTAACGAATCAAAAATCAGATATTAATTTTTGATCAAGAATTTCTCCTAATGGAATCCAGTATTTGGCAGACTTTGGTAGAAAATGGTTTAAATAGTTCATGTTCCAAACTTCACTTGAATTCTATAATTAATTTTAGAGAGATTTAAAAACCACTAGAGAAAGTCATACACTTAAGTGCCAAAGTCTTTGGATAGCTCTTAATATTAAATAGACCCTCCTTTTTTCCCTTTTGAAGAAACATTCAATCATTTTGTGCTGTTTCTGTAGGCCATTCATATTGTAAAAGAATTGCTGTTGCAAGATTTTGTGCATGAACTGACTTTTTAATTATTTTTGATATTTGTTTACTGGGATTCATGTCTGGGGATGTACTTGGTCATATCATTTACTGGAATTATCCACGTTTCTCAAACCAATATAAATAATTTGAGCCCATGAATGGCTGCAAATAGTCTCTAAGCAGCTGAATTTTGAGTCAATGATTGGTTTAGTTTGACCAGAAAACTTACTCCATGCTCACTCAACCCAAACCATTATGGTATCACCTTCAACTTGAACATGTTTTATGGACAACTTGGATCCTTTATTTCGTGGGATTCACACTCAAGCTACTCATCAGATCTTGCCAACTGGAATCATGGTTCTTCATCTAGGATCCAATTGATATCTTCACAAACCAAGTAGAGGTGCAGCAGACGAATGCATGTTGTTAGTGAAAGCCCTCAAATTGGTTTCCTATTGATGTATCCATTTAAAAAATTGTTTATGCTGATTTGTTTTCATGAGCACACCTGGGTATGCCTTACATTAGTTGTTGTTGTCATTTGATGCAGGTCTGGTAGCACTAGCTTCTCTATAGAGACATTGTTGCCCACTATGATTGACACTATATCATCCATGATGGGAGATAATGCTTGAAATTATATGTTCTCAGCACAATCTTGGCATGGATTTAAAAAAATGGCTAATTTCCTAATAATGTACTATTCATCATCTTGTGCAATGTATCTGTAATTTGCCATTCCATGTTGCTATTTTATGACACTTTAATTGTTAATTGCATTTACAGACACAGTTTATATTTTAACTGTGTAAATAAGTAGATCCACAGCTAATAAATATGAACTAGTAACAACTCTTAAAAGCTGGCTAATTACCAATTGTAAGCTTGAACTTGAATATTTTCTTAATTTTGAATTTATGGATTTTATGATGTAAAAAATCAAAAATTTTGTGATGTTATTCATTTTTTCATAACTATATTGAATAACTCATATTTTTAACTGTATTTTATTTGATTTTTTTCTTAGGTAAAATGATTTTGTTCTGAATGGAATAAATATCTTCAAAATGTATTAAATGGAAAATTTTATACTGCTACGTAGACTGGATTTTATGCTATCAGTCTCAAAAAGCAAGACAGTTCTTCAGGAGTGATGAAAATTTATTGTAGAAAAACAATCCTTGAAATACAGGATACAGTTCTAAAATTTGCTTAAAAAATCTCAGTAGGTTTCTACACCTTCTACAGCACTCAGACACAACTATCAGTGTCTAAAATACAAGTATGTTAAAGATTATTCACAAGCACTCACTTGTCCTATCAACAGCCGATGTAATAACTAATCGCAAGTCTGCTCTTTAACAGTCAAAACAATACTAACTCAGTTTTAGCAAGTGACTCCTATTTATAGATTGCATGGATCTTTCAAGAAAGATTTGCTTACATCATAGATGCTGATATTAATAGATTTCACCAGTAATTTCCAAATGCATACATTTGATCTCTAAGTTGACAAAATAGTTACCAATGTGATCACTAAAAATGATGCTAACTTGGCTCTATCGCTAACATTTTGCTGTTTTCATTAAGACAACATTATAATGTAAGGAACAGAGTTGCTTGTGAATATTCAATTTTAGCGTAAAATAAATGCAACAGAGATATTCTTAAATACAACATACATTTATCTACACTATTTTAGGCATTCATTGCACAAAATTGTTTCAATACTATTAAATGTTTGAGATAACATCAGAGGACCCATTTTTAAATTCTCACAAGTTTATTGGGGTAATTCAAGCATTTAATGGTATTTAAAGGGTTATTTCATGGTAGCTAGTTTTTTTCACAAAATGAGTACTTGTAAAAAAATTTAGCCACAAAAAAACTTGTAAAAAAAATCTAGAAATAAGTAATGTTGAGTTACAATAATAGTTATAATCCATTAATGTCAAAATTTAGTTCCTTTTTATCAAAGTTTGTCCAACTGCTGTAAGAATTGCAAAAAAATGATTTAGTGTGTCATTTTTTGTACATGTACAGTGGAAGCAATCTTGAAGAATGTATCGTATTTTCCTGTATATATCCGCAAAGCCTTTTTTTCGAGTAAAATAAAAAAACATTGTATAATCCGCGGCAGTTTTTACGGCGAATAATCCAAAACATAAACTGCCGATAATGAATGTCACATAAGATAAAAAAATACAAAATATAATTAAAAATAAGAAGTAAGAAATTGTCCAGTAAACAAAATTTATTATTAAACGTCTTTTTAAATATGTATGATAATATTTTTTGTGATAATCTCAATAAAACACAAAAATTTTTTGCTACTGCCATCTATGTTTTGAGTTGTTAGACAAAACATTGCACACGGAAAAATCTTTCTTTTTTTTTAATTTAGCAAGTTAACGGCAAAAAAAAAAAAAAATTGAGACTGCTTTTCCATTGTCTTTTTCTTTTAAAATTCATTTGTTTATTTCTTCCTCTAATTTTGGCCGGTGAGGTTTTCCACAATGATCGGCTCTTTAACATCGATCACAATTTTCGAAGTTGGTCTTGTTTTTTCTCCACAAACGAATATTCGATTCGTCAATGTTGAAAAACCTTGCAGCTTTCCAATTTCGGTAGCCTTCTCTATAGCTTTTAATTTGAAGTTTGCAGTGTAACTTACACACTTTCGATTCAACATGATGAAAACTTTCCAAGGACATAATAGCTTTAGTCAACAGAAAATTGAAAATGGCACCAGCAACTAGTAACTGTTTTTTCCTTCTGAGGAACCGAATTCGATTTTGAATGTAATTGGACAAAAACTAGTTATGGCTGAAATATGTCAGCAGAGTCATGAAAGCGCCATCTATTATTTATTTTATAAAACATAAACGGCATTTCTTTGAAAACTTTATTGTTAGCTTTTCTGATGGAGAATGTTTTTTCTCAGATAATCCGTGGCGGCGTATAATGCGCACAACAAAATTTGTAACTTTTTTAACACATAATCTGCGGATTATATACTGGAAAATACGGGTTTTTTTTTTTTTATTCATGTAAAATTTGGTGGATTTTTATGTTTATCATCTATGTTTGTTACTTCTGAATCTGTATTCAAACTGCATTATAAATTTATAAAACACATGCTGCTCTTTGTTGATTTTTTTCCGTTGATTTTTTTCTTAATTGTATTGAGAATGCAACATTTGTTAACATTGATTTAATGCATTTTACAATTCTAGATCATTTGGTTTGTTTGTATGCTGGCTGTGTTTGATTTTCACTATTAGTATCTACCAAGATCTTGTTTTATGTATTTTTAGGCTCCTAATCCTATGAGAGGCCTGAAATTCAAGGAAGGCATGAAGTTAGAAGCCATTGATCCACTGAACCTATCCACTATCTGTGTAGCTACTGTAACAGAAGTGCTGCGCAACAACTACCTCATGATCGGGATTGATGGCATGACAGAAGCTGATGGCTCAGATTGCTTTTGCTACCATGCATCTTCACCCTGCATTTTTCCAGTAGGGTTTTGTGAATCCAACAACCTCAATCTAACTCCACCCAGAGGTGAGTACTCACATTTAGATTACCAAATTTTGATTCAACTTGTAGTTATGTTTGATCTAGGAACACACATAAAGAACATAATGGTCCTTGATGGGAATAATGGCATGTGTTTCATTTAAAAAGGTTTGCATATTTGACTATTATTTTTAAAGATCTCATTTTAACAGGATAAAAAAATTCCATAATCACATATTAATACATATTGGACAATAAAGGTGAACTGAAATTTTTTTGTGCTCTTATAAATAGAAAATGAAATGTTAAGGAGAAAGAGAAGAAAAAGGGGTTATGTGGGACTTTTAAAATATAATTGAATCAGCAATGAATTGCTAAGATTCTTTTGATATGCTTGTAAAGTTTCGGAGTGTTACATTATCTGTTGGTGCATGTGTATCATTTTTGTTTTTCAAAATATAAAACGTTATATCACTTGTAAAAGGAGATTTTAAAGAGCTGTTCAAACAACAAAACAGAGCCAAAAAAATGTGGCAATTTACAAGGCATCTGAATGATAAAAATTAAATAGACTACACAATCAAATTAAATTAATAGCTAACGAATACAGATAAAAAGTTTGGGAGGATGCACTTTTGACCCTGAGTACAGACAATTCCTTATGGATTATGTCCAAAATTTTCAGAAAAGTTTCAGTTCTTAATGGCTCTCAATGTATCACACTGAGGGACTAAGATAAATCTGAAACCATTGTTGATTCACTTGCTAATCAATTTCAAGTAAATGATATCCAAAACATTTACTCTTATAGCACAATTACACAAGCCATTGACGAATTCTTTCTTAATGCTACTAACAACTGGTTTGTTGATGAAGTGGTTTGCACAGCCGTAATGCTCTTGCCGAGCAACCAGACGACCGAGGTTTGATCCTCTCCTACTTCAGTTTTACAGTTTCTCCTGTCGGAAATCCTTTTTCATATTAAAAAGATTTTTAAAAAATCTCCAGGAAGAGATCGTATCTCAAATAAAATGCTTAAAAATCTACCTCCTTTCTCAGTTATTGAAATTACAAACATTATTAATGATATTTCAAATATTAATTACCGTATTTTCCTGTATTAATCCGCGGATTATGTGTTGAAAAAGTTTCAAATTTTGTTGTGCGGATTATACGCCGCCACGGATTATCTGAGAAAAAACATTCTCCATCAGAAAAGTTAACAAAGTTTTGAAAGAAATGCTGTTTATGTTTTATAAAATAAATAATAGATGGCGCTTTCACGACTCGGCTGATGTATTATAGCCATAATCAGTTTTTGTCCAATTACTTTCAAGAATGAATTCAGTTCCTCGGAAGGAAATAGCTGTTACAAGTCGCTGGCGTCATTTACAACTTTGTCTTGACTAGAGGTGTTGCGTCCTTTGAAAGTTTTTATCATGATGAAGCGTAAGCGTGTTAGCTATACTGCAGACTTCAAATTAAACGCTGTAGAGAAGGCTGACGAAGTCGTAAATAGAGAAGCTGCAAGATTTTTCAACATTGACGAATCGAATATTCGTTTGTGGAGAAGGAACAAGACTAACTTCGAAAATTGCGATAGACGTAAAAGGGCCGATCGTCGTGGAAAACCTCACTGGCCAGAATTAGAGGCAGAAATAAATAAATGGATTTTAAAAGAAAGAGACGATGGGATAGCTGTCTCGACAGTTAACATCAGAATGAAAGCCTGAGTTATTGCACGTAAAATGAATATTGTTAACTTCTCTGGTGGGCCGACGTGGTGTTACCGGTTTATGAAGAGAAACAATTTAGTCGTTCGTAGTCGTTCAATGGTCGGACAGAAATTACCTGATGAATGGGGAAAAAAGTCTGATGACTTGACATTTTGCAAGCAAATTATTGTTGAAAATAATTTTACACAGGATTTGATTTTTAATATAGACGAAATTCCATTATCATTTGATATTCTACCTACCAGGACTGTCGACGTTTAAGGAGCAAGTAATATTCCTATAAATACTACTGGAAATGAAAGAACGTCATTTACTGTAGTTTTATGCTGTGCTGCAAATGGTTCGAAGTTGCTGCCGATGTTAATTTTTAAAAGAAAAACGCTCCCAAAAGAAAACTTTCCTAAAGGTGTGGAAATTCGTGCGAATGAAAATGGCTGGATGAATGAGCAAATCATGTTGTCATGGCTGCAGACTATCTGGAGAAAACGCAGAAATTCTTTTTTTCATCCAAAGGCATTTTTAATTGTGGACTCTATGAAATCACATGTGAGTGAAAATGCAAAAACTGCTCTCAAGTCCGCGTCAGCAAAAATTGCCATAATACCTGGAGGACTGACAAAAAAATTGCAGCCTTTAGACGTCGGTATTAATAGATCGTTCAAATCCAAAGTTAGTTATTGGAACAGTGGATGTCCGATGGAGAAAAAAACTATACAAAAACGGGAAAATTGATGCGGGCATCATATGAAAATGTCTCCCGCTAGGTCCTGAAAGATTGGAATGACGTCGCTGAAACTACAGTAAAGAACGCTTTCCGAAAATGTAATATTATTATCAAAAATGACTCTGACGATGAAGAGTCTTCACTATCGAGTGACTCGGATGTGTTACGCGAAGATTTGATAAATTTATTCATTTCCGAATCTGATGAATCAGATTTTGAAGGCTTTTTTAACTGTTAATAAATTTTTTCATCATTCAAGATATTTTTATTTTGAAAGTGTATATAAGTGTAAAAGGGGGATCTTAATTTTTTAAAATTATTTCCGTGTGCAATGTTTTGCTTAACTTAAAACATAGATGGCAGTAGCAAAGAATTTTTTTGTTTTATTGAGATTATCGTACAAATATATTATGATACATATTTAAATAGATGTGTTTTATTATAAATGTTGTCCTCTGTACAATTTCTTACTTCTATTTTTAATTATATTTTTTATTTTATGTGTCTCCTTATCGGCAATTTATATTTTTTGGATTATTCACCGCCTAAACTGCCGCAGATTATACAATGCTTTTTTTTATTCGAAAAAAAGGGCTCTGCGGATAATACGCCGCTATGGATTATATACAGGAAAATACGCCGCTGCGGATTATATACAGGAAAATACGGTACTTTTCAAGGTCCTGGAAAAACTGCATTGGTTGTTCATATTTTAAAACCTGTTATGGACCCTACCCTTGCCAAAATTTACTGGCCAATCTCTCTATGATTAGCTCTGGTAAACAGGTGGGAAAAAATCATTCTTAATAGATTAAATGAGCTTCTCAGTTAAAATCAAATTTTAATTCTGGAGCAGCAAGGCTTTTTTCTACAGCTCTCCACCACCCACCAGTTACTCAGAACAGTAGAGTATATTAAGTCCAGCCAAAAAAAGAAAATGTACACCAGTGCAGAGTATTTTTTAGACGTATAAAAAGCGTTCAATCTCATCTGGTACACAGGTCTTATCTATAGATTAATTCAATATAGAGTGCCAACTCCATTAATTATCCTGATTAATTCCTACTCCTCCGATATAACTGGGTTTTTTTGTCAAAATTAATAATACTCTCTCAAACACGAATAATTTCTGCTGGGGTCCTACGAAAGTCCCTCCTTTCTCCCATGCTTTTCAACATCTATGTCAATGACATTCCCACCACTAACAACACTGAAATTTGCATGTATGCTGATGACAGAGTGATACTTTGTCAACACAAAGAACCAGCCTTCACCTCATATATGATCAAATGATATCTAACACAATTTGACCACTGGTTTACCAAGTGGAAAATAGCCATCTACATCTCAAAAATAAAAGCCATATTTTTTTGCTAGATACAAAAAAGCTACAGCCATCTACATCATAGAGAACAAAATCCCCTGGTCTAATCATGCTAAATACTTAAGAATTTGATAATACTATCTTTGATAAAACTCACTTTCTAATGAAAAATTTAAAAAAGCCACATGTAACTCTACCCCTTAATTTCCAGAAAACCAAAATTTATCCTAATGCCTTCCCTGTTTGGGACATGCAGTAAAGACTCATATTAATTATTTAGAAAATTCTAAAAATTTAATTGTCTGGCAGATTCTTAACAGTCTCTGGTTTATGAGGAATCTAGACCTCAAAGTAGTGAGTAAAATATCCACTGTTATACAAAGGATCAGGAGAAATGCTACTGATTTCTTTAATAAAATTGACAACTCTAATAATAAATTGATCACTAGCATCGAAAAGCATACTCCTGATCTTAATTTCCACAGACCCAGATAAATCTGAATTGATTCTGCTTTTTTTTAGTTCCTAAATATGTTCTCTTTTATTTAAAATATTTATCTTTTACTTTTATTCCAAAATTCTTTCCATTTGCTACTCAATGGTTGGTCAAGTTTTTCACCAAACTTAAATACAAAATAGCTGACCAGCCAATCATAGAAGCTCTACTCGATACCAACTCATTTTAACTTTTTACATCTAAATTTTTTCTCTCTTGAACTCAGACTCCTTTACTGCAACTGGATTGTCTAGACCTTATCCCACCCACTCCCATCCCAAAAATTTCTCAGAGCACGACTAAGGAAATTCTTTTGAGGACGAGACTTGGTGCAATAGTTGTAATCCTTTAGGATATTCAACCCTCAATGTAATTCCGCCGAATGACCAGTCAATTTGGAGAAAGTAGCCTTCAAAATTCATGCTTACCCTTTTTACAATTAAGTTCCAATTACACCCAGCAAGGCAGGTGGCATAGTTGGTAACATGCCTGCTTTCTACACGAGTGGATAGGGTTCGAGTCACGCAAGCAATTTTTTTTTCAAATCATTTAATTATTTTTTTAAAATTAAATAAATTTGTTTAAAAAAGACTTATTAAATATTTTTATAATTATGAGACAAATTAATTAATAATATAAAAAAACATGTTTTTATAATATTAATTGTAAAATAATTAATTTAATAATAATAATGTATTTTATAGATTTTTTATATTATATATAATTTATTTATAATATATTGTATTTCACATTATAAAACTATTTGTAACTAATTTTTATATAAAATATCATTTAAAATTTATTATAATATATTTTATTATAAATATTTATATAATTACAGTAATTTTTTTATTTTATAAAATACAAAATAACTACATAAAATATCATTTAATATTTAATAAACCTTTCATAAATAAATTTATTTAATTAAAAAAATAATGAAAAGAATGGGACAAATAAGTTGATCATGCGATTCGAACCCTATCCACTCGCATAGAAAGCTAGCATGTTACCATCTATGCCACTGCGTCACTGGAGGTAATTGAAACTTATTGTATAAAAGGTAAGCATGAATTTTGAAAGCTATTTTCTCTGAATTGACTGGCCTTTTGGCAGAATTACATTGAGGGTTGATTAAATACCCTTAAGAGGAGTACTATTATTAAACAGATCTCATCCCAAAATGAATTCCCTTAGTTGTGCCCTCCCCTTGTTAGTCTAGATTTTTTCATCAATTTGTAAGTTTATTTTGGAATTGTATTCATATCAAAGTAATTCTTTCTTTTTAATAATTTACAGTAATATATTTTAAATTTTAAATATTTATTAAAAAAAGGCAGTTTGAAAGTGTTTTAGTGTTATCTTAATATGTTATGAAAGGAGAGGAAGATTCAGAAGAACACTAAGTGCTCTCATCCAGCAAACTACCCACTACCAAAATAACATTATATTAAACACATGTCATATGGAGAAAAAATTTTATATATACCACAAGTGTATTAATTTAGTCTTAATTTCTAAAATATTATTTTATATGTTACAAAATTAGAAAAGAATGCTTGAGTGTGAATAAAACATGTATTTGGTTATGTTGTTTTATGATTATTAGAAGCATGGATAAGGAGATTCATTCTCTTTAAGAGAACTGGATTCCAGTTATTTACACTGATTAGACTACCAAGATCTTATCAATGTAAGAATTCCATTATCCCTAATATCTCATAAATAATCTTTTTTTAAGAATGTACAATGAAAATAATTTTTGTTCCTTAATCTGTCCGATAACTGTTGGCTGCAGCATGGGCTTAGTAGTTAATGCAATCCTTTTAATTCGTTAGATTATTTTCTCTCTCAATATTATAATATTCACTCAGAAAGCCAAACTGAATTTCATGTTGTCAAATCATATGCTAAATAATATGGTTTTTTTGTTAACAAGTCCCTTGGAGGTTTTATACAATTAAGTCAATTACAGTTAAATCATTTGAATTTCATCTTTGACTAATTGGAAGTCAGTAAATTTAAGCCAAAGTTCTTACCTGAGACTAGTTTGTTTTATTTAATTTTCAACATTTTTTATTTTTTGTGCTAGGATTCTGAGGAACCCCACATTTATAATATAATTTCATTTTTTGAATATTAGTATTTTATCACCACTAATTATTTTCTATATTTTCCTTAGAGTATGAAAATGAAATGCACAATCATTTGTTTTCTGGCTTTTTCAGGTTATAAAGGTGAATTTAAATGGGTTGATTACCTACGAAAAACCAAAGCTAAACCTGCTCCTGCTGCCTTGTTTCAGAGGGTATGTTTTTATTTCATATAGATTGGTGGAATTATGTAACTTTGTCATGTAGTTTTTTTGCTGCTTTAAATACTCAGTTGAAATATCATTGATCCAGTCGACATTTCATTTGCATTAATCTTAATTTTCATTTGATATGAATGGTGTTAAAATGCATTAGCAAAACAATAAATTATTTTAAGGCTTCCTTTAATGCTTGATGCTCAGATTCTTTTGACCTGTATTTATAGTCTTTAGGTAAACAAATTAACTCAAAAGAACAGATTATTCTCACTTAAAACAAATTACAATAAAATTTCTTAACTCATCTTCATAAATTCAAAAAAAAAAAAAAAAAAAAAAATGCAGCATGTTTTTGTGTTTGCCGACATATATGTAAAATTTTTAACAAGTTGAGTAGCTCGCAGCTTCTTGCTTACACAACAAATGCTATTGAATCAATATGTAGTGTTTCATGATAGAGCTTAAAAATAAAATGCTGTGACTGGTATGAAACAAAACTGCGTTTGAAATTTTACACGATGTTTGTCTTTTTTAATGCCACCTGTCTGACGGTGTCTGATTGAGGCCCATGAAATTCATCGTGGCCAAGGGCTAGAGATCTATGCCTGTTAGCCGTAGCTTTGAAAAGCATACAGGTAACAATATGATTTGGCTGGGTTCCACCCCAATTTTGAGGGAGAACACCCTGTGGGTGATCGGGGCACCCACCTCTTTTCCCCTTCTACCAACCTCACAAGAGGATGCTTGACAGGTATTTAGAGTACCCCCATGCAACAATGGCCCTATACATTTACAAACATTCATGTCTTCTCTGGGATTCAAACCTAGGAACAGCAGTCAGAATCACTAACCACTATACTGGAAGGGTGGCTAACGCAATGTTTTAATTATAGTAATTTCAAGTTAAAAATACTGTTCATTGTATTTTTTAAAACTGATATATTTCTTTTTCCTTTACAAATGCATCTGTTATGCAAATTGGGATTCTAAATAAGTATGAGTTTGAGTGTATGAATAGTTTCAATTTAGTTACGAATTATGGTGTTAGAATCACTAGGCCGCCATCTGATATAGTGTTAGTGATGCTGACTGCTGTGTCCTAGGGTCTGGGTTCGAATCCTGGAGAAGACATGGATGTTTGTAAATGTATAGTGCCAACGCGGCATGGGGTTACTCTAAATAGCCATTGAGCCGCAAGTCCTCTCATGAGGTTGGTGGGAGGCCCCTGACCACTTCAAGGGTGTTCTCCCTCTAAATTGGGGTGGAACTGATCCAAATCGTGCTGTCACCTGCATGGTGCTCAAAGCTACGACTAACGACAGGCGCAACTTAGCCCTTTGCCAGGATGAATTTCATGGGCCTCGATCTGGTCTTTGTGAATCAGGTGGCATTAGTAACAACAAAAGGCAAACTTGTATTGTTGTAGGATAATGTTAATTAAAATAGGCTAACAATCCAATCCATTCAAATTATGGACTTTTTGTCGTTCTGTAAAGTATGAATAGATACTTTTGGAACCCATAAGTTATTACTGCCGGACACTGTAAAATGAGGGATTTTTAGTCATTCTTTTCTTTGAAATATAAAGTAGTATTTTTTTAACAGAAATAATATTTGTTGTGGGTTTTAGGAAGTCCCTAATCACGGATTCCGTGAGGGCATGTACTTGGAAGCAGTGGACTTGATGGAACCTGGACTGATTTGCGTGGCTTCTGTGACCCGGGTTGTTGGCCGCTTGCTCTGCATTCACTTTGAGGGATGGGACACTGCTTACGATCAGTGGTGTGATTGTGAGGCTCCAGATCTCTTTCCTGTGGGGTGGTGCCAGATGGTAGGATACCGTTTGGAACCTCCTCGCACAGAAGGTATAATATAATTTTGCTTCTTTCAAAAGGGTGTTTTGGAGAAAATTCGTTGTTAGGTAAATTATCAATTATTTTTTGTTTTTGGTATCAGATTTTAGATATTTCTGTAAACCTTTGGTATGCTAAGTTCTTTTATTTGTTAAAAGTCTTATTATTTAACAGTATTTTTTTAAATTTTGGTGTTATTCCTTTGAATTTCGGCCAAAAGTAATGATGTGAAAATTCCCCTCCTTGCTGGAGCTGCAATACACTACTGGAGGAATGAAACAAAAGGAAATGTTTGACCTACTTGTTTTTCTTCATTAACTTTTAAAAGTCCTATAATTCAGTGTTCCCCAACCTTTTTCCTCCACTGACCGTTCAACGTTGGATAATTTTACCGTGGCCCGCTGAGGGGGGAGGACGTTGATTGTTTATATTTTAGACTGTTTTGATGTAATAATTTTAATTGTATTTAATTGTGACTTCAGAATGAAATATAGCTACACCAAAGCATGATTATAAAGTCATTTAATAAGGGATATAAAGTGAATTTCATAAAAAGTAGCTTACACCCAAGAAAAATATACCGCAGTAATTAAAATGGAAATAATTTAATGTTTCTTCTGCATACCAGTAGTATTTGATCTGCGGACTGGGTATTTGATCCCCAGATCTGGGAGTTGGAGACCACTGCTTTAATGGATTGAGTTATGAATTATAAAACATTTTTGAATGTTTTGTAAAAATACTTGAAGAAATTGTATTAACAGATTGTTAGTCAGTTAATTTTATTTTACTATTTAAAATCGGTTTGTGTATGTGTGTTTTTTTACTGAGTGGGTGGACTATGCTTAACAATTTTTGTAGTTTGCACTTAAGTATCATTGCTTTAAGGATCTCATCTACTATTTGTTTTGGATTTGTGAATCCAATGTTAATCCCATAGAATTTCAACTTTCCTCTTGAGATCTGGTATTGGATGCATTAGAGAAAGCAGAAAAATAATAAAGATTTTTTAGATTTACATATTTTTGTACCAATTTCTAAAAATATTTGTATGTCAATGTATTTTATATCTTTAAAGGAAAGTTTAAATGAGGCTCAAAGTTACCATACGAGAACACGAATTTTTTTTTTGTTTCTGTAGAAAATACCACTCTTTGCTGACTTTTTTAAATTCATGTGTAGAAGCTTTCTTGCAGTTAAACTTCAGTCAGTTTTTTATTATTATTTTTGTTATGCAATTCCAGCAACATGTAGAGGTCCACTAACCAAAATGAAAGAACCTTATCATTTTAAAATTGAATCAAATGGTGAGGTACACACTTACATTGGCACTCTGCTTCAAAATATTGGAAATTGCAAATATAATATTCTTACTAGAATTAAATTTTATAAAATTGAAATTGTCTATCTGATCTAGAACTTTTTTAAAGTGAAAAGTTTTTCTTCTTGTCTGAAAGTAAAATTTCGAACATCTAAATTAACTGTGTATGAATTGATGTTGATATAATTTTTTTCAAAAAATAACCGAGACTCATGAATTATTTTTTTCTGTTTATTATCTTTTGACTATGTTATTATAATAATTCAGTTTTACAGTTAATATAGTTTCGAAAGAAAATGCTCATGAAATTTGTCATTTAACAATGTTTGTTATTGATTGCAATTTATGAAGCTTGTACCGGGTGGGTAAAAAGTCCGTAAAAATTTTAAAAATTCATAAAATCCGGAGAAATGAACGAAAAAAAAAACTGTTTGCAGGATCAGCATTAGTATGTCACGGGATTTTTTTTAAGCTAGAAAAAAAAATTTCGAAAATCATCCGGTAGGTGGCGCTGATGTACGCAAATCAAAGAAACAATGCATACATAATGAACAGAAAACTTTCACAACTTTATTACACCAGAATATGTTCCACATGACCACCACCACAGGAGAGAAGACATTCCAGACGAGTGACAAATCCAGCAACGGCAGAGTGCAACACATCCGGATGTATGGAGGATACTTCTCTGCGGATCGCATCTTTCAGTTCCGACAGACTTGATGGACCGGATAGATACACGCGAGATTTCAAATATCCCCACAACCAGAAGTCTGCCAGTGTTAAATCTGGAGACCGAGGAGGCCATGGGTACCTGCAGTGCCTGCTAACGATTCTGTCTCCCCGAACGTCTGTATCAGGAATGCCTTAACCGGGTTAGCAGTGTGACTGGTTGCTACATCCTGCATGAACGTGACATTCGAAATCTGACCTTGTTGAATTAAACATGGCACGACAGTCTCCCGCAGAAGCGTTAGATAACGCTGAGCATTAACCGTTTCCGTTATCCATCCATTTACTGGGCACTGCGTTTCAAAGAAGAAGGGTCCTATGATAAATGAACCCGCGAAACCACACCATGCTGTCACTTTGGGGGAATGCAATGGCTTCTGTGTGTACTCACGTGGATTAGAGATCGCCCAAATGGGACAGTTATGGTTGTTAACGTCACCATGAAGCGAGAAATGAGCTTCATCTGTCCACAAGATGTTAAAAACCCAGGTGGGATCTTGTTCCATTTTAGAGAAAGCTCACTTCGCAATTGCTTCCCTCTGTGCGGTATCTGCTGGGAAAAGTTCATGGCACGATTGCAATTTGTATGGGTACAGCTGGAGGATTCGACGAAGAATATTGCGGACAGATGATGGTGGTAAGCCCAATCGTCTGGCAGCTTCGCGAGCACTGTTGGTCCCTGAAGCTGCTTCGGACGCAATCGCTTCCATTTCGACAGCAGTGCACGTGCTTCTTTCAAGCATGGTCGTCCGGTTCGTGCTCGATCCTCCAACTTTCCAGTTTCCTCAAAACGTTTAACAAACTTTAAGAGACCTGCAGGTGTTAAATGGCCTTTTCCCACTCTTCATATTTTTCGGAATTTACGCAAGGCAATGGTCGCTGATTCCTCGTTCATGTAAAATAACTTCACCAACAAAGCTTTATCCGGCACCCTGAGCATCCTTGTTCACATTCACTGTTTGTAATGGGGAAATGAGTGTGGATTCATTGAGAGCAAAGGTTTTTATAGCCGTCCAATTTGCATATTTAAACCACAGACGCTTGTAACAGCGCGACCTACCGGATGATTTTCGAATTTTTTTTTCTAGCTTAAAAAAAATTCCGCGACATACTAATGCTGATCCTGCAAACAGTTTTTTTTTTCGTTCATTTCTCCGGATTTTATGAATTTTTAAAGTTTTTACGGACTTTTTGCCCACCCGGTATTTTTTATAATTTGAATGTTTCGACGAAGACTTCATTTCATGAACTGAACAGGTTGTTTTCTGTGTGACCCACTACATTTATTTGGCATTTTAATCATTATAAAAAATTTGGAAGCATCAAAATTGATTTTACTTGCATAACAATAGCATTACTTTTGAAAACAAATGTTTGGTTAATGGGAAATCATTATTAAAAGAATAGTTTCATGGTTAAAGCTTCTGTTGTAGGAAGTTATGCTCAGCTTCTGTTTTTCATGTGGAAAATATTCCTCCTTGTATTCTTCTATATAAATAAATGTTCATTCCTTAGGTGGCAATGAAAACATCAAGAAAAGTGTAAAACCCGTTGTCACAAAGCATAAGAGAAGTAAGTTCTTATAATCCATAAAGAGTAAAGTAATTTTTAATATATAAACCATATTTACTCGAATCTAAGCCACCATCGATTCTAAGCTGCACCCCTTATTTTCAATATATTTTTTAGAAAAAAAGTTGTGTAAAAGGTTTTCTAGATATCTGATACTTAAGAAATTAAAAAAGTTTTAAAATGAGAAATAATAATAATTTGATAAATTTATTTTACCAGTATTACATATTTTCAAATAACACAAGAACCTGTAATTGCTTTAACTATCAGCATCATGTTCCAAAAATACTTTGACACTTCCATTATCACAGCTGACTGGAACTGGTGTGGGCTTCGCCATTTTCTCACATGATGTCGTTTTCCGTGCCATCCTGTTTAAGTTTTATTATTAACGAAAAATAAATAGGATACAACCTGCACACTTGGTGACAAGAGCTAGAGTGAAAAATACATGAGAAAACCACAAATACAAATGAGAGATACAGGCGCCATCTATTAGCATAAGAACAAAATCCTGTTAGCATTAGATATTAAGTCATAATCTTTAACACTTTCCCTTGTTAACTGGATTTTGTCAAAACAGTCCCATTTGATTACACAATGTCAATAGTCTGGACTTCATCAAGGGTTTTGTCAGAATGTCAGAGACTTGTTTCTCAGTTGACACTTGTTTCACTTTAATTTTCCCTCTAAGACTTTCTTGCGCACAAAGAAATGTTTTATTTCTATGTGCTTTGTCCTTCGATGATATTCAGGGTTGTGTGACAACTTTACTGCTGCCCTGTTGTCCACTTGAAGTGTGGGAATTTCCCTCAAGTTCACTATGCCCTGAATCAGTCTGCAGAGCCAAATTACTTCTTTGGCTGCCTCTGATGCTGCTATAACTTCAGCTTCAGTTGTTGAAGTGGCAACAATTGCTTGCCTTTGGCTGCGCCATGATATAGCTCCTCCAGCATATATCATAACATATCCCGAGGTTGATCGACTTGTTTTGGTACATCCACCAAAATCTGAATCACTTTAACAATGAAGCACACCTTTTGTCTCTGTAGCATGATATGTTATTCCATATCCAACTGTGCCAGCTATATAGCGGAATACTCTCTTCACCTTGACTATATCTTCTGCAGATGGGTTTTCAAGTGATCTCGAAAGAAATCCTACACTAAATACATGGTCTGGCCTGGTTCCCACCATCAGATACATAAGGGCACCAACAGCTTGCCTATATGGAAAATCAGAGTTTTTGGTTTCAGACTTTTGCAATCTGCAATCCTTTAACATGGGCGTTGCCACAGGTTTGCATTCCTCAAATCCAAAACATTTAAGTATTTTTCTGGCATATGCTTTTTGATTGATAGTTATTGAGTTGTCTTTATGATGCTCAATTTCAAGACCTAGAAAACAGGAAACTTTTCCTACTGATATCTTGAATTTTGTTTTCAGCTCCTTGATAAACATTTCAGAATCTTGTTGGTCAGTTGCAGCAATTAATCCATCATCAACATACAACACTATCAATAATTTTCTACCTTTTCTTTCCCGAATGTATAGGCATGGATCAGCTTCACTTGCTTTAAAGCCAAGATCTGTTAAAAAATTGACCAAAACACTTGTTCCAACAGCGTGGTGATTGTTTTAAACCATACAAGCTACGCTTGAGTTTACATACTCTTCCTGAGCCATCTTTGAAACCTTCTGGTTGTTTCATAAATATGGTTTCCTCCAGATCTCCATAAAGGAATGCTGTTGATACATCAAATTGAGTCAAGTGCATCCTTTCTTCAGCTGCAATGCTTAAAACTGTCCGTATTGTTCCCAATTTGGCTACTGGGCTGTATGTTTCACTGTAATCAATGCCCTGGCATTGACTAAAGCCTCTTGCAACAAGTCTTGCTTTATATTTATTGATGCTGCCATCTGGATTTGTTTTGAGTCTATAAACCCACTTACAGGGTATTGCTTTAGCTCCAACTGGTAAGTCTGATAGCTCCCAAGTATGATTTTCACTTAATGAATTCATTTCGCTCTCCATGGCTTTCTTCCAGTTTATGCTGTCCTTGGAGTTTATTGCTTCTTCATATGTTTCAGGATTATAGTCATCTAAATATGACTCTGCTTCCATAATATGATCCTCAAACCGTTTTGGTTTCTGCAGAAGTGAGCGGTTCCTCAGCTGTCTATCTGATGTAGGTTCAGCATCTTCTTCCCTATCAGTCTCAGAATCACTTAAGTCTTCTTGGCTTAGTGTCTTTTCTATAGGATTGTCCTCAATTTTTATCAGCTGCTCTTCATACTTTCCCTGATTTGTATCTCCTCTTATCCTGTCTTCTAATTTTAATTCTGTACGGTCATCACACTTCCCTGCTTTTTCTTGAAAGATTACATCTCTAAATAAAATTACTCTGTATTCTTTCTTTAGCCAGATTCTGTATCGTTCATCTCCATCATATCCCACAAGGTACTCTTGGATGGCCTTCTCGTCCATTTTCCTTCTCTTCTGAGCTGGAACATGAGCATAGCATGGAGATCCTATTATGCGCAGGTGTTTTAACCGGGGTTTCTTTTTGAGCCAAAGCTCATATGGACTTGTATTTTCTATTGACGACTTTCCTGTTCTGTTTAGTATATATATGGCAGAGTTAACTAATTCAGCCCAGATAGCTGCAGGGAAACTGTCCTCAGGATTTGAATATTTGAGTGTTCTGGCCATTTCAATGGTGGTTCGCATTTCTCGTTCACTGGCTCCATTTTGTTCTGGGGTGTAAGGTGCTGTGAGCCTTTGAGTAATTCCATTTGAATGCAAAATTTCATGAACCTCTTTGTTATCAAATTCTCCACCATTATCGCAGAGGAATTCTTTCACAGAATATCCCAGTGTTCTTGTATGTGCAAGCAAGTGCTCTAACACCTTTTTTACTTCTGACTTCTCTTTTATTAGGTAACCATAGCGAAACTTTGTAAAGCTGTCTTTGAATACAACCAAGTACTTTTTCTTCTGAAATGACTCATCAAATGGTCCATAAACATCTGCAGAAATCAGTTCACCAGGCTCAGAGGCTTTCTCCCTGGTGCCAAATGATAGTCTGTGTGCTTTGCCGTAAATACATGGCTCACATAATTCCTTATCTAGCTTGATGTGGATGCCTAATTCCTTTTCAAGCATGTTTCGGATGTGACGTTTATCTTGGTGGCCCCATCTTTCATGATACAACTGTAGCAAAGAGCTGTCTGCTATAACAGTATGAACTTCTATCATTTCTTTGGGCAAAATTGGTTCAAAATTTGCTTTGAATAAGGAACCATTTACATTGCGAGAGCCATAAAGCACCACATCATCATTGACTTTTAACCAGCACTCAGTAGGAGTCGACACAAATTCACTGTTTGGGTTTCTGTCTTGAGCGGCAAGTACAGAGAATAAATTTCTGTTAATCTTTGGAACATACCAAACATCTTTTAGAATGACTTCCTGGCATTTTCCATTAATGGTCGATTTTACTTTTATTGTGCCTTTTCCAAGGGCAGCTAATGTTTCATTTCCTGCAGCTTTAATGCCACAAGGACTATCAAATTTTATGAGGTCAACAAAATATGTGTAGCAGTTCGTAACATGCCTAGTAGCTCCATTGTCAATCCAATATGATGTCAGGCTAGTCTCTGATGTACAGACTTCCTCAGATATAGACATCAATGCTATGTTTGCTGATACTGTATTTGATTGTGTATCACTCAATTTATTCTTTGATGGTCTTCCATCTGAAATCCACTTTCTACAGTCTTTTACCCAATGTCCTTTTCGTTTACAGTAATTGCAGCTATCTTCTTTACTTGACTTGGACTTATATTTGCCTTCTTGTTTGGGCCTTTCTGATTTTGTAGCTATTAAGGCTTCTTGGGCTTTTTTGCTACTGTCTTCAACTTTAGTAAAATTTCTTTCAAACATACACAGCTGCACTGTCAATTCTTCAAATGACTTCTTGTCATCTTTAGCCAACAACATCCAACTGGATTTGAAGGTTTCAAACTGACAAGGCAAAATATGTAAAACTTTACAGACTAGCATCAAATCTGGCAATTTACTTTTCTCTCTAGCCTCAAGTCCGTTATTCAATTCATTCCAAAGACTTCTTAGCTTTGCAATGTGTGTGGAGATATCCTCTCCTGGAACCCAGCTGAATGCAAAAAACTGATCTTTTGAAGTTGCTTCAAACTGCTTCCTCAATAATTCCCAAGCTTCAAAGGCTGTCTCCTTGTCCATAATCTTTTGATACACAGCATCAGTGACAGTACTTGCGATCATTGATTTCGCATAACTATTTGCTTTTGTGTACAATTCGCAGCGTTCTTTATGCTGTTTTCTTACAGATTCTTGAGCATCAGCATCTATGGATTCTGGCTTTTTCAGCTTGCCATCTATGACCTCGATCGCTCCTTCGTGGTAGTCAAGTAAGTCGCGGATCTTCCGTTTCCTTATCGGCCAATCTATTTCTCCGGTCAAAGGCTTAATATGACGGCTGAAATCCATACTTATTTCCTTTCTAGAAAATTTAGACTTGCAAGTTTCTTAAATAATCCGTATCAGTATCTCTAGGCTAAACAACAACCCTCTTCTGTTTCTTCCTCGATCGCTCCTAAATGGCGGCACGATCACGCCACCTTCCCGCCAAACTACCGATCGGCGAAACTTTGCCGCGACTTGTTGCCTCCAAGAAATATCTCTGCCTTTTCTATTATAAAAGACTCATAGCTTTGATACTTCAAGCATGGTTTAAGCTTGTGCTGGTACCCATAACCTGTTTAAGTTTTATTATTAACGAAAAATAAATAGGATACAACCTGCACACTTGGTGACAAGAGCTAGAGTGAAAAATACATGAGAAAACCACAAATACAAATGAGAGATACACGCGCCATCTATTAGCATAAGAACAAAATCCTGTTAGCATTAGATATTAAGTCATAATCTTTAACAATCCAATGCATTTTTTATGCAATATTTTTTTTAAAGAATGTATGATAGTCTCTTAGGTAACTTTTTTCCAAGCAGCAGATATCTATTCTGCAATTTTTGAACTACTTATCCTTCTTGAATTGCTTCTTTTGCCTTGCATTGCTGCATTTGTGTTGTAACTGGCAATGCTTTTGATTGACCGTCCAGCACAAATTGAGCAATGCTATCATTTACTTGAGAATATCTTCGAGTTTTTGATCCATTGAAAGACTGTTGAACATTTACAAGCAAAAATCATATTTTGTTAATGCTATTGACGCATATTTATTTGCTTTATTCACATGAAATTTTTAGTTGCAGCTGCTTTCATTGCCTCTATTTTCATACTTGCATCAAAGTGAACTCATCTCGATAATATTATCGATATCTTTGATATTCAGGTGATTAAAAGAAAGCACATACAAAAATATTTCCTAAATACGAGAAGATACCGATGTTTATGATAGAAGTGTACTAAAGATAAACTGTGGCATGGGATAAGTCAATACAAGTGGCCACAATGGACAGTTACATTTTTCCTTTAAAAGAGGTAGAAACTCATTTCCCCCATCCAACAAACGTTTTGCCTTCTATTATGAGCCGCATCTGATTTTCAGTGCACTAATACTGGAAAAATAGTGTGGCTTGGATTCGAATCAATATGGTATGTGTTTGTATACATACACACATTAACCCTCACAGAAGAAATTTACATCTATTACATGATAATGGAATGGAGACTTTGTACAAATTCAGTTTAAATGATAAAGTTTTATATATATACATTCGAACCCCAATTTAATGAATTCATCGAGACTGAACATTCTGTTTGTTTATTCAGGGTTATTCATGTATTGGGGTCGAAAAAAAATGCAGATATTTTGCTCTTAGCTTTTGGAAATTCTATAATAAGCAGCTACACAAAAATATTCAGAGTTAGAGATCACACAATTTCTATTCAGCAGCTAAGAATACAATTAGGGAATTATTATGCACCAATTAATTAGAAATTTCAAAATAATGACTAATATATGTTAGACAATCTGTTTGATTCCTAATTCGAAATAGTTCTCTCTCTACCTTATGCAGAGAAGAAAATATTGCATCATTTTTACATCTTGTTGCATAAGGTATGTTTTCACAGTTTCTGAACAATGTAAAACATTAGAAAATGCAACAGTTTTGATAGGAACTTCTTTATTGATTTCTGTATCAGAATCCCTATTCATTGGCTCCGACAAATCAACAATTTCCTCAGCTTCAGTTGCCCAGATAAGCAGTCCATCATCAAATGTAGCATAATCATTGAAATCTTAAAATATCCCTTGCATCGTGGAGTAGGATGAGATAAGAAAAGTATTTCTTGTCCTATTCAAAACTCATGCAATAAGTTTTACTCATAACTAATCCACACCTGTAAAATCTAACAATGGTCTTCACCCTTTCCCATTGAAATTTGCTGCTCACAAGAAAAGTCCTTTTCTGTTCCAAACAAAAAGTATATGTCCTTTGAAAAAAAGTCCAATTTTCTCTTATAGAAACCAATACAAATTTTTTTTTCAGCTGTTGAAATAATTTGTCAATTCAGGGCATTATTTGTTAAACAGGGTGTTTTGCTTTCATTTTAATTGGGGAAAGAGAAATAATCTTTAAATAGGGGTTCGTTAACTCGGGGTCTGACTGTATATATATTTTATTCATGATAATTAATTTTTTCCCTTTTTCATGGCAAAAAAGTTTATGTACAAATAAGTTTTGTTTTAGCCACATTTATAATTTTTATGTTAACATTTTTGCATTTTTAGTTGAAATTCATATTTGTTAAAAGCTAGCATTGGATAATATATTATTAAGAGAAGAATGAGCTCATTATTATAATGAAGGTAATTTTATGTATGAAATTTTCCTATATCAATTTACCTTTCTGTCATCTTTCTTTTTTCTCATTAAGAAAAAAAAAGAGGGGGGTGGGGGGTGGAAGGAAAAATAATAGATATTAGTGTCCTGAACAAAATGCTGCCAATTGCAGCATCTGGATTTCAAACTGTGCAAGCAGTCAAATACAATTGGTGTTTAAAATCTGATTCAGATTAATGGAAGTATCATATGTTAAATTTGTTGAAATTTAAACAGAATTGTGGCAACAGTGATCAAATGAAAATTATATATTAGTAATTGTGAATGGTTCTGTTTAAAAAAAGTTGCTAACAATGAAAGTTCATGCAACGGTTTTAACCAACATGTTTGGCTATTCTACCATTTTTGTATTTTTATAAAAGAACTATAATTTTCTAAACATTAATTTTTGGATTACATTACACTTTACCTATGCCTATTATTAAATATTACCATAATTTAGATTCTTTATTCTTTGGTTTTGGTGTTGAATGTATTTTTATTTAAAAGACGATTTTTTTTTTTGTCAGAAGTAATAAAGTCTTCAATAAAATCATTGTAATTTATTAAAGACTTCTTTTGTTATAATTTTTTTTAAAATTTAATGTATCTGTAAAATCTTCATCCATGTTATGACCATAGGAAAACTCATCTCAACATCATTTATTTCATTTGAAATGTGTCTATCGATTTTTTTTCAATAACTGATATTTTATTTCTATTGAACATTTTCCTTTTTTTCTAAACTGATCATGTGAGCAAAACAGCTGTTATAGTGCAAATTAAAAGATTACTTTTGATTTGCTTTATGACTTATACAATTTAATTACCTACATAGAGTAAAAAGATTTATGTTGAAGGTGAAAAGTATTTATTAATGAAAAGGCAAAAGAAATTACTCTAATGAGCGACCCACGCAGATATAATACTGGTGATGGAAAAAATCTTAGCATTTTGCAAACATCAGCAACTGCAGCACTAATTCTGGCAGAAAGGTCTTCTGGTGGTGGAATGAGTATTTTGTGAATGGCATTTGTTAGTTATCTCCGGGGGGAAAATCCAGACGAGAGATCTGAGAGGCCAAGCAATGAGTTTGCCACAGTCTGTCATGGAAGGTATTATCCATGTAGTTCCATACATTCCTGTAGTAATGAACTGGCATTCCATTGTACTGGAACCATATCACTGCTCACTGATTTATTTGTGCAATTAGTAAACTTTGAAGCACCTTCTTCCAGGTGAGATACTTCTTTTCATTTAGACTGTTTGGTAAGAGTTACCACTCATTCAAAGTTCAGGGGATATACCTACTTGCACATTTACAAAGATCCTTTCTTAGTGGCCTCTCTAAAACTAGGAACATGTGGATATCCCATTAATGAGTGTTATGCATAAATATGCCATCACATGGAAAGGATGCCCTTGTTGTAAATGAAACAGATGCTGCAAATTCTGGCTGCAGTATGTCTTGTTACAGGAACCCAAATTATAAGACAAGGTGTGAAATATCTGTTTCTTTTAAATCTGCACTCCTCGAAGATGATTGAATTAAAACCTTCCTTCACGAAACACTCGCTATACATAGTTTATCCCTCGGGGGTGAGCTACTGTTTGTTTCATTCAGGGTGCTCATTCACACCGTCCCTGCAGAATTATCTCCACCTCATTTACCTTTAGGGCAATGCTTACTTGACCTCTGTCATCAGTTAAGATGCAAAATGAACTCGTTTTTCTGAGTTGTCCTTGAAACCAATGAAATTGTCTCCATTTGGATATTGCTATGTATGGAAATTGCTTCGTATAAAGCCTTCACCACTGAACCGTGGGTTAAAATTATGAGGTCTATCGTCAATATTACTTATGTTGTTTCAGAATGCCATGTTTATCAATCCATCTGAAAAAAAGTAATATGAGGGTTCACTGTCTGGTCCCCTATTAAAAGATATTATTACTTCTTTTTGTAAGAAATTCCACTGCTGACCACAGAAGCTGAAATTTACTCTTAGGTAACTCCCGCTCGAGATGATTCAATTCAGGATGTTATGAGGCGACAATCACTCTTCATCAGTAGACCAGACTGTGGCAAAGATTGGCTGTGGTTAAAGGAAGTTTAGGATATTAATTGTGGGCTTACTTTTTTGGTGGAGAATTCGACAGTTGAAATCATACAAAAGTAACAATCTGAGTGATGACAGCGAGTTTCGTATCAAACCAGGAGCACAGCAAAGGCATTGATTCACATTAGAGTTATTTCGTCGCGTTACTCTAACAACTTCAATACTGATAGTTTCTCGTGATAACTTTACAAAATAATTTCAGTTCTCTCTATTCCATTAAGCGGAAATAGTTTCAGTTCAGAAACTGCTTCAATCTTTACTAGTTAAAGCTCATAACAATAACATCGATTAGGAACATGCCGATTTATGTACAAAAAGGGCCGTACATATGTCCCGCTTCCTGCTGCTTTCTCTCTCGGGTTTTTTTTTTTTTTTTAAATCTAAGGTCTTGAATCTCCTTGGAATAATTTTAATATGGAATTAAGGGTCAAACTTTTTTTTTAAAATTCAAACTTTAATGTTTTTTCTATCTAAGTATCTGTTCCCAAGTGTGTGAGGGGGGCAAAATGGAGTTCATATTCGGATTAAGGAGGTCGTTTTGCATAAGAGTTTGCTGGAATGGTTTCGAGGCCGATTTTCATGCAGAATAGCATTACTCTGCGAACTATTTCCAAATGTATCGGATCATAAAAATCCCCCCCCCCTTTTTTTTTGGAAGATTTGAAATGTTTCTCATAACATCGCCTATAGTTTAATTCTGTATATAGGTTAACATTTTAAAAAAAATATACGATAGCTGAGATTTTGAGTGTATGCATTACAAAACTGAAAAATGGATAATATAATGTCATGTCTTTCCCCATGGTTAACGAATAGTCTGCTGTAAGATTCAAAATAAAAGCAGCATATTCAAAATCAGGATTCTATTCCTTTTTTTCACAATTATCTTCAGTATAATTATCTATATTTTTGAGTTTTTGCCCCGCATTCGCAACTAGAATATTTCTTTCTTCCTAATCATAATGTGTGTGGAGGCAAGCTTTAATTCTGGTTTACTGAGTTCTTTGATGTCCTACTCAAACTTTTCACCCTCTCAGAATCCCGCTTCTTTTTGAACATTAATGAATGCTTGTGTTGGATTAGGAAAAAGACGCCTGTTCACTCAACGGAAGAGACACGGAGATGACTATGATGGAGTGTCCATAAAAACTGAGCCTGAAGATCCTGGTAATTTTTTTTTACTTTTTAAGCTTTTCCTACCAGCATATTAAAGTCATATCATTTAAGAATTTTTTTTATATCAAAGAAATATCATTTTAGAGTTTCATTTATATTCATATAGTTTTATTTTAAAGTTTCGTTTATTAGAATTGTTTTTCTGTCTAAGCAACAGGAAACGTAGCACCTGGAGCTTTCAAACTCTTTCAGCATCGATCCTGTTCTCTTATAACGGTCCGGTGTGTGGGATTGGCACAGCTTAGATAGCATTCACCAAGCTTATCCGTCCTACTGGCACAAATGCTTCTCAGCTAGTATTGCCTTGACGTAACTTTCTGCTGAGGATTTACCAATTCTTAACTTTCATAAATTAAAAGTTTATATTCAAATATCATATATATTTTTAAGATATCTACCCTCGTCAAGTTACAACCTAGTTCTTCGATTAAAGTGGATGAAATTTAATTTTTAACCTCAAGTTTAATCAAATGATATAGAAAAAGATAAACTCTTCATGAGACACAATACTGTTAGGGAATACAAAATGTTCCATTATTTTCAATACAGGGGATTTTCCACCTCTGTTCCCTTCCTGGGAATACAAAAAACATGAAAATTCAATGATTGCCCTGGTTCTTGGGAAAGCAACCCTTGTCCATAGTCCGTTTTGCGATCATGGTAATCAAGATGTTCAATTTTGTTCAGATCTGGGGAATTCTGGAGTAGCGGAATATTTGAATATCTTCATCGTGCTTCTCTAACTAACACCTGATAATTCTGCTCGTAAAATTTTCTTCATCACTGTGAACATTTGCCGGCCACATGCATGTAAATTATTGCCACGTTCATGTAAATTAATGCAGTCTCTCGGCTATGGTACTATTAAACCAGCTGCTGGTTTTTGTATTTAAGTACATTGCGATTTTAGTTTGTGGATTGTAAACAAAGATTTTATTGAGCTACTTTGTGATATTCTTCTACATCAGTACTACCAGCTTTCAACATCTACTGTATCCTTACATTGGTGACCCGAACGAGGATTTACAAGATTTACCTTAGTGAACGATAACAATTTACAACTGGTTCAGCATTCCGAAGAGACTTGACTGCTCTATCATTACAGTTTGTTGTTCTAGTTCTGAATAGTTTTCGTACAATCATCCGTATTTGCTCTCTTATCGAAACAACTGTTTACTGAATATAGTTATTCCGATGGCGTAAGTTTTTTTTTTTTTTTTTTTTTTTTGCTTTCTTCTACCTAAAATGTTTTTGGATCCAGCTGTTGCGGTTGCATTGAGAGCACCTCCATTCTAGAAAAGTAATGCAGAGTTAGGGTTGTTGCAACTTGAATCCCCACTAAATTTCATAGCGTGGTATCAGTTTTAGATTGAGATATTCTGACTTACGATTGTGATCTCCACCCTTTGATACTCCTTATACGCATTTAAAACAAAAAAATTGTCAAACAATAGGCTGAATCTAAAAATGTTAGACTCAAATCATTATTGCAGGGCTTGCAATTAGGTGATCCGTCTCAATTGCTCTTGCAGATAAAGGAATTAAACAATGGACGCGTTTCTAATGATGCCTTAAAGGTACTACTTTTTCTACGGCGTTTACCTTTGACAAGGGAACTGATTTTATCTGTTTATGAAGTTGATCTCGACAAACTAGCAGAAAGGGCTGATAAAGTAGCTGGAACAACGCTGAATACGGCAACAGTTAGTAAGATAATTCATTGAAAGTTTTGCAGAAAAGGTAGATGCATTATCTCACAACAGATTAAGCTTTTGTCTACACATTTGCCCCGAAGACAAAGCCGATTTCGAGGTTCCAAATCTTATTCGTGTTCTCCTGCAGACAAAGCTAACCCTAACTGTTGGTATCATCTTCGTTATTCTGAAAAGGCTAAACGATGTATTAAGCCATGTTCATTTTCGGAGAACTCGAGGAATCGTCAGGTTTAGCGACTACTGATGGTTGTAATGGTTTCAGCCGCCTTGTTTGTTTTTGACCCTAATTCTAAATTAAAGTTTTCGATAGATAGCGGCGCTGCTTGTTTCACTTTTCCAATTTCTTACGCCAATCTAACTTGGCGTATACCTGACACAAATTTTGTTTTATATCCAGCGTTATTCATATCGAATCAAACACTTAGTATTGGATCTTGGTTTACGGTGTTTATTTCCTGGAACTTTCATTTTTGCGGATGTTCCTAAACCAATCTTGAGTGCTGATTTCTTTGAGAAATTTGAATTACTACTTGATATGTTAAAAATCGTGCACTTATCGATCGTGTCACCTCACTGAAGGTGAATGCTAAAATAACTGATAGTTCGTCAATTAGATTGACTACAATTTTGGGTGACACACGATATCATAAATTGCTTTCAGAGTTTCCAAACATAACCAGGCCTGTCTTTTATCTAATATCAGTGAAATATTCTACTAGTAACCAAAGAACCTCCGGTATTTAGTAGACCCAGACGAGTACCACCTGACAAATTGAAAGCTTTAAAGTTGGAATTCAGTTCTTTGTTAGACCAGGGCATAATTCGACCATCTAAAAGCCCATGAACTAGCCCCATTCACCCATTCATTTCGTAAAGAAGAATGATGGCGTATATATATTTGTGGTGATTTCCGCAGATTTAAAAAAAAATAAATTCGGTTACAACATTAAACAAATACCTTTTACGGCCTTGTATGGCAACCATTTTTTCGAAACTGGATTTGATTAGAGTTTATAACCAGATACCTGTCAGTAGTTCAGTTGAAAAAACCGGCTGTCACAACACCTATTAGACTTTTTGAATATACCCGTTTGGTCTCAAGAATTCTGGTCAAACTTTATGGAGGAATTACTTTATGGTTTGAATTGTCATGTTTATTTGGACGATATCATTGTCGCCTCTGAACAATTTTCTGCACATCTAAATAACTTAAGGCAACGTCTTGATAAATACCAAATTGTTTTAAACGTTCAAAAATATATTTTTGGACAAGAACTAACCTTTCTTGGTTATTTAGTTTATGAACACGACATTTCTCCACCCCCTGATAAAGGGGAAAGTTTCCATTGCCTGAGACTGTATGGGAATTGCGTCGTTTATTAGTTGTTATAAGTTTTTACCACCGTTTCATTGCTCAAGCTGCACAAAAACAGTCTTCATTATACGATTTGGTCAAATCTAAAAAGAAAACCGAAAGAACTCCAATTCACAAGGGACCCTATAGGGGCATTCAATAATTGTAAAAATGTGCTCGATAATGCTGCTTTACTTGCTCATGCCAAGGATGATGCACCCTCTTGTTCCTCTTCAGAGATGCATCAGGCATAGCAATTGGTGCGGTTTTGAATCAAAATGTTGATAATGAGTTCTAGCCACTTGCATTTTTTTCATCGTAAGTTAACTCCTATCGAAAGTAATTACAGTGTCTACGATCGAGAGTTACTCGCTGCTTATATTGTACCGTTCTCCACTTCTGTTATTTTCTGTAAAGCAGACAATTTACAATTTATTGTGATCACAGACGTTTGTCTTTTGTCTAAAAAAAGACTAGATTCTTAGAATTTTTGTCCCAATTTTCAACGAATGCATCCCGTCGTGATTCAAACACTGTCGTGAATACTTTTTCTCGATTTTCTGAGGTACCTTCTAAAATAGATTACGAGACTATGACTTGGGATCAAGAGTCTGATGATAGTCTGTGCCTGTGAATGGTTCAAAGGGTACTAAATGGATGTGTCCACTGGAACCACACGGCCATTTGTTTCCCTGATTTCAGAAAAATTGTTTTTGACCACTCACTATCTCATCCTGGCAGCAAGATCACAGCCAAACTAATTAAAGATAGCGTTCATTTGCCCTTCTCTACAGAAAGATTGTGTCCGTTTTTCCCGACATTCTATCTCCTGTCGGAAAAGCAAAATATCGGGACTTTCAAGGTCCCCAGTTGGAAATTTTCCTTTCGTTCCCTCCAAACTCCATCGTGTTCATTTGGATATAGTAGAACCGTTACCACCATCTAATGGTTATACTTACTGCCTTATGTGTGTGGACAGATTTTCCTGAGGTTTTTCCAATGGTTGATCTTAGAACCGAAACATGTGCCTCAACTTTTTTAGCAGGATCAATTTCTTCGGGGCTCCGGAGGTCGTAACTATTGTTCACGGTACTCAGTTCGAATCCGAGCTTCGAATCCGAGCTTTACCAGTTCCTCACAAACTTCCTTGGTTCTTCGAGAATATGCACCACGAGTTATCATGCTGCTTCCAACGGTACGGTCTTCATCAACTCCATTAAATATCCTGATACTGAATGGCATTGTTCTACCAAAAGACCTTTTGCTATTGAGGTAACACAGTCAACATCTATGGCTGCACATGGTTGGCAATAATGGATGCATAACCTAATCCATTGAGGGTACTAGAAAAAAATACAGTAAAAATTTAAATATAAAAACATTTTCCACGCCATAACCCTGCTACCACCCTATTATATTCTTCTAGAAAAGTATTTGTTCTCGGACACTGTTCACACACATTCGAAAAGGCAGAAAACATGATTCATCAGAAAAGGTAGCCCGTTGAGTTTTGCCATTTTTTCTTATCTCTAACAGGTCCTGGCGTTTTACAAAGCATGTCTGGATTACTCTTAGTTGTTCGGTCGGGGACGCTTGCCATCGCACTTCCCATGCTTTTCATTTTCAATGGCCCTAGTCAGGCTGCGCTTTCGACATAACAGTGCAAGAGCAAAATATGGGCACATCTTTGGCGAGTCAAATGAGCCACATATTTTACAGAAACGAAGGACACTCACAACGTTCATACACCGCGCTTCATTCACTTTATATCTAATGTAGAGATGGCGATCTTTCACATCCTTTTTTGCCTTCGTTATTTGATCAAAATGTGCCAAACACTGTTAAATATATTTATGAAGACAAGACTTCGTGAATGCTAGAAAGAAGAATCTAAAGTAGAAAAAGATCGCTGGCGCACTATCCGCGTTTACCAAAGACAGGAGAAAGGAAAGAAAAATTCGGAATTCCATGCGTACCTAAAATAGATAAGATCCTGGATCGGCATTGGCGACATCAAGTATCCAGAGCAGCATTTTGCTTTCAATAACGTTAAAACGGCACGTTAATGTAAAGTTGGTAATTTATGCTATGGTAATTTAGACATTAATAAGTTTGATTTAATTATAAACTTGGTGTGTTTTTACTGTTGTTGATTTTAAACGAGTTTAATAAAAGGAATGACAATTTTAGTGTTTGTGTTTAAAAAGAAACATTAAGAGATGACGCTATTTTTTTTTTTCCTTTCCATTGCTTTACTAGTCAAATTATCTCACAAAACTAGCGCATAAATGTCCTTTGAAAATGGCGTTTCGAATAAAGAATTCATTATTTTTAGTATTGTAAAGTGTAAGATGATTATAGATTGAGTCGATTAATTATTTCTTCTATGTATATAATTTTGAATCTCTTTAGATGCCCAGTCGGCTACGAGAGAGGACTCCAGTTCCAGTTCTTAAAAGCTGACCCGATGCAATGCAGAACCATTTTGTCTGTGATAACATTCTTGTTTTTGCGGCCATCCTTCAGTGTTTCGATTGAGTGCTGATGCATTGCAGCATCCTTTTTCATTCCAATTTTCGACGGAGGGAAGTGTATTTTTTTTAATTTAGAAATTAACATAAAGTTACTAAAAAGCCTCTTTTACGGTTTGCAAAGCATTAATTTTTAGAGAAATTCTATTGGTTTCTTAATTGCTGTGCAAATAGAGAGGCCTAATTTCTATGATAAAAAACGTGTACGTTTTCATAGTTAAGATCGAACACTACGGTTATTGTGAAAGGATTATTCAATTGAGAAACTCTAAAAAATTATTGAACTATATAAAAACTAACAAAAATTATTTGCATGTGTGCAGAATTAAAAATGAATAATGCTCAATTATCTGCATTCTCAATGTATTCACATAATCAATTTTCGATTTGATGTTTTTAATAATCAAAAATAAAAAAATTAACGATTTTGAATCACTTCATAAGAACAGTACCTATTTCATTAATCTGCTCATGTCAAAGATTCCATTTCATATTATTCCTTAAAGACCCATTTTTAAACAAATTTATTCATTTGAGGGTGAAAAGAGATTTATTCCTTATAAGCAAGTATAATTTTCGAGAGATTTTCTTAGACGAAGTTTTTGCATATGCGAACCAATTTTTCGAATCTCTATTTCTCCACGAGAGAATGAAATTCATAAATGCTAAGAAAAACGAAATTTTTGATGCCTCATCTCTGTTATATAATGTGAATTTTTCTGTATGTGCTGAGTTTGTGTGACAGAGTTTCTGTCTAAAAGCTTGAATCTATTTCATCACCTGGCATCGGCGTGTTATGTTTTTAAATGATCTTAACAGTACTTCATTAAATGTGATATGTATGTGTGCAATCTTTATCTGTTGTTCTCTTTGTGTCTAGCTGTAGATATTTTCAGAATCTATGTTATATATAATTATTGAAAATTTCTTTCTCGTCGCACTATTTTCGTTAAATAAAAGTGTTGCTCCAAGTCTTTGTTTTTCTGGCTCCAAGTCATTATGAGTGCTATTTAAAGTAAATATTATTTGCGGATGTGTGCTGTTTATACAGTTAACTATTTCTCTTAGTAAAATTTTTTTGTCTTATCTGAAATAACTCCACATTTTTTGTGGTATGAAACATATGTGATGGAGCTGTTCAGGAAGAAGTTCACGAATGAAAATACTGTACGTACTGACTTTTTTTTAAAAAAATGTAACGTCAACATTTAGGAACTAATAAAGAGTTTATATAAATTTATTTTATACAGTGAAAAAAATATGTGAGATATAGTAGTAAAAATCAGAATTTTCGATTCACATCACATTTTTCTTTTCAGCATTGCTAAGCCTGCTCATTGATGTTTAACATGTCTATACCATCGCTTAAACGTCCCAAGCAGCGCGATCACGCTGTTGAAATTTTATGTCCCAGTATATCGATTGTTGAAGTCGCGCGCTCACATTTACTGAAGCAAGTAAAGTACACAATAGGTAAGACAATACTATAGGGATTCAAAATGCATAAAGCTCTATCGCGCTGCTTGGTTTTTTTCGTGCTCTTTCTGAGAAAGTGCGGTTGCGCTGTTTGGGATTCATCGGTGTTTTTTTACCTGGGAATAAAACGGTTAAAAGACTGACTGTAATGTATACTCATCACTAGTGTGGAACAAAAGAAGTCGATTTAAATGAAAAGTATCATTCAACGTGTAAAAAAATACTTTATTTTACAATAAACATTTGAAAGATTACAACAGAACAAACACTATGTACAATTGTGCATAAATGCTGTCATCAACTTGTTTAAATACACATTTCACATGGGTAGGAATATCTGCGACTGCAGTCCTTCCTGTAGCTGGCTTAGTACGTTTGACACTCAAGACGCTTTTCTTGGAAAGTAATTCTTGCAGGAAAATACCGAGTTTTTATCTTGTTTTAAATATATAAGAGGAATTTTAAACGACACATGTGAAACAACACTGACTTGGCTACTGTAACCAGCGCGATTTTTTTCTCTTTCGATAGCACACTGGCGATGGTGTGTTATTGATAATTTCAAAAAAAGAATTTTTCAGTAATTAAGAATCGATAACCAGAGAAGCAAACATTTCGCATATCTTGACCAAATATTGCCAGTTGTAATAATCGGGGAATTTAAGTGTTAGGAAATCAAAGGATGGAAAAACTTCTCTGTTTCTCTCTCTCATTTTGAAATGCTGGTTTAAAAAGTAATCATCGAAGCACCCCGCGTGATCGCCATATTGGAAGAGTAATTCGGAAAACAAAATGGCTACAATCTTCTAAACGTTTTTAATTATCCTGATAGTATAACTGCTATTTTTTTTTGAACAATTGTTATCAATAATATGAAATATTGTTGCCATCTTCCGGGAGTTTTTTCCCCGTGATATCATTACTACTGCAGTGTTAGAGAAATAAATCTCTCTCTGTAAGAACGTGTTTGAATTTCTTTCTAGTTGAAAATTGTAATTATTTATATTTTTCTCTATCACTGTAATGAACGAAAACTTTTATATCCACTGCAGATAGCATCCCATATTTGAATATTTACTGATGACAGATGGAACGGAAAATTATAATAATTTCCACCCTTCTTATATATATGTCGATCTGTATTCATAATTTGATGATTATTCTGTCTGAAAAGTTTCAGTTTTCGCGTTGCTAGAGTTTTTTTAATACATTTATCTCGTACACTTTAAAATAATCATCTATGAATCTGTTTTTTCTTGGTGCTGTCGGCATTTCCAATGCAACTTGTATCGTCGAGACAAGGTGATCAGTCGTCGGGCCTAATCTTCCTGGTGTGTTTCCTGCAATCCACGTTGTACCACCAGTCGCAGATTCGTTTCTTCTGGTTAAAGATGGTTCCGTTGGGACAGAGGAAACTGTGACGAGGGGACAAATTGCCACCAGGACACATGTGCCACACCTGGAAAAATATTTTTAATATTAACAAGAAAAGTCGCATACTGTCGAGCCAAAGCATTATGAATATTACTACATTTTTCAATGCGCTGAGCACGTGATTAAGTGGGAATGGTATTCAACTGCTGCTGGAGGGACGGGAAAGATTGCTGATCTAAGCGAGTTTAATAGAGGGCAGTTTTTATTGTCCTCAAGACTTGTGACTCAATGTTAAACTATCTGTAGAGACGCCAAGCTGTTGTGCGTCGGAGATTGTCCCGTGTGGTAAAGCAAAATCGGTGCCATACAATGAGCTGACAGACCCAAGTGCAAGTGTTGCGGAATTCATAGCGCAGCAAAGTTTGTTTGACATGGGACTGCACAGTAGATGTTCCACTTGTATGCTTCTGTTGACCAAGCGTCTCTGTCAATTATGCTTATAGTATGGTTAAGATAGTCTCTCAGAAAAATTATTTTCCCTTTGAAAAAAAAGGGTGTATGTGTGTGGAAATGAGCACACACATTTGTAATAACAGGAGTTATAATGCGCCTAATTTCTTTTGTTAACTGTACGGTATATGACTTTAGACCGGCAGGTCGGTGACTCATCCGCTGAAATATCTTTTCTAATAAAAAATCCAATTCTTTCCAGGTCCCTGGTACTTATCAAGCTTTGCACAAAAAGCATCAGCGTTTTTCAAATGTTTGTCAGCAGTGGAAATCCGACTGCGCTTGCTTACTCACTCATCTGTGGCCGTACATGTGCATCAAACCACGCCGCTCTAGCTTTATTTGTTTACTCACGATGTCTTCAGGAAGCTAGATTTATGGGAACTAGTGTCTGATTAGTAGAGGTTTAAATAACTTGTCATCCAATATTTATAACGCGGAAGCAGATGTCTGAAGGTAATATAATTTTTTCAACTGTTTATGAAACAAAGTATACAACATGCATTTTTCTTCAGTATAACACTTAAATCTGGTGTATGATGGCTAGAGAATGAGCAATCAAAAAATAACTAACCAAATGTTCCAGTTAATCCTTTTTTGAAATAACTGCTCGATGATGTCCGCCTGCTTTTTCTCTTAAATGACACCGTTATCATGGTCAATTTCTAATAAGATAATGTCACACCCCATAGGGATCATATATCTTTGGACTGCTTTCATACGTCAAAGAACCTTTATGCAATAGGATAGACCTCACAAAGCCGTACACAAACATGCATTGCTATCTATTATTGGTTTTAACAACCAATGTGCAATTGCTAACTATTAATCCTTTAAGGGATTCGCTCCCCAATGCCACCGTTCTTCACATATGCGGTGTATTGAAGGAGGGAGCAGATCCTTCGGAAACACTGTCAAGGTCATTTCATTGTATTCCAAAGCCTTTGGAATAGGCGAGTATACGCTACTTTTGGGGATTTGAATTCTTTTATTGGAAGAAAAGAATGTATCAGAACTCAGTTGTAAATGACTTGAAAGAAGTAATATTACCTGGCAATCTGTATAGGGGTCAGCGTATAGTCCCGGCTGAGGTCCGCAGTCGAAGTCGGTGTGGGGGATGTAAGTGAACACAGGAAAGTCTTCCCCAGGGACCCCTTTTCGGGCAAAGGCTGTGTATCTGGACACGGGCTTCTTCCTCCTCCTTCCCCTCCGGCCGCCGTCCACACGCTGCAGATCATCCTCCTCGTCGTCTTCGTCTTCTTTGCTGTAGCGACTCACCTGTTGGGCACAAAATGAATTTTAAGGGATGCGAATTTGAAATTTTACGATACATTCTGTGCATTTGGCAGGTTAAAGGATTGTCATATGTCGCTATAAAGATTCATTTACAGGAAAATGGGATTTTCTCTTCCCATTCGTAGAGCCGAAAAGGTTGCTTGAAGGTAAAGTGAAAATATTCCTGTCTAAAATGCCGAATTGGTAGGGTGAGATTGTGAGGCACCTGCCCGTGGGTGCCCTGTTCTCCATTATCTACGCGACCTGTCTCTGTAGGGAAGGACGAAGAACCAGACATCATTCATCTTAATATCTGTTTATTAAGATCTTAACTTAATCACAATACACAACAATAATAATAATAATCAAAGTAAGCAGATCTGGAATGAGAAGACACAACTCGTATTACCAAATAATCGCGTAATGGACCACTATATCTAACTTGACAGATTAATTCTAATCTCAATAATAAACGCATTTTCCTTATAGCTTAATCAAAGTCGCTTACCGCTAAATCCTAGGTAATCAGCTAATTTCTTTGTCCTAACTGACGTGGTTTTTATCCGGCTCTAATCCTAGTGGTTTCGTATCTACCTTTAGCTTGGATATACAGGTACGAGTAGGTTAATTCTCTAACTTGGTATTCTCCTAAACGCTATCTTAATCACTTCCTGACATAGCCACCACGCGGACGTTAAACTTCCACTATATATATGATTCCTAATTTGCATAATCACGTTCTTCTGGAGTTAGTTGGAAAGAATTGCCATTCTGGCCCCAAAGAACCCCAAGAGGACTGTTAAAAGAAAACGCGATAAATGTAGTCAATTCGACAAAGGTTATGAGAGACAAATCCAGAACAGTCTAGAATTAATGTTTGGAGATAGTCTCTAGAATGGAAAGGGACATAAAGAGCGAAGTTGAAAGTGTTAGTTTGATAACGACCGTGCTTCTAAAATTGGTATTTAAAAACTGCTGTGTTTAACGTTGGTGTGAACTTTGAATGGATACTATTGTAGATTTGTATGTTATTCATGGTCTCCTGTTAATAAAAAGGGGGAAATATATTTACGAGATAATTCCAAAAAGGGAAATTTTAATTCATTCCGAAAGAACTTATTAACTACGTAGACCTTTTGCATTCGAATACAGCAGGGGTGGGCAGACTTTTACATGACACGGTATACTTTCAATTTTTTCAAGATGTCGCGGTCCACCTTGTGACGGAGGTGTGATGAGCAAAGAAAAAAAAAAGCTCAACAATATGAACTACATAATATGTGTCCTTTCCTTCATAACTACAGTAGAAAAACTTACTCTTTTAAAACTACGTTTTAAATAAAACGCAAAATACAAGCATACTAAATATACCCATAAATTTAATAATATCAAATGATGCATTTCAAACAATTCACAATACATAAAAAAATAAATAATTTTCACTAAAAATTAGTTCTCGCAGCTATAGTCTCAATAGAAGACTTAGTATTCATATTATCCGTCCCAATCTTGAATACTTCGGTATATATAATTACTAACAGCTAATTTTGCACTGGGTTCTAAATGGTCATCTGTGAAACGGGAATGATATGTTGTCTTAATTATATTCTTCGTTCAAAATGTAGAATCACACAGATAGGCCGAGCGAAAGAAAGATGTTAAATGAATTCCAACTTTTTTAAAATTGAGATTAGATTCCAAAAGTTATTCTTTACAAATTACGTCCATTTGCAGGAGAAAAAGCTTCGTTTTCCTCGAGAACATGTAACATATTTTTAGTTATATTTTTCGCATCCACATTGAGTAACCCATGAATGCCACTTTTAATTTTTGTCTAGTAAATTCTTGAAAACGTTTATCAGATTTGGGTTGTAGTTTTATTCACGGTGTCTCACTCTTTCATTCACGGGTGTTTCCATTATCTTGATAACCACCTGTGTTTCTTTTAGTATGCGCGTTTTATGTTAAGGCGGTCACCCCAAAATGTCCAATCGACTTAATGCCCATTCTGGGAATACCCACGCAACGATACTACAGTATTAATTTTTTCTCTATTGCGTACGATTAGCTGGTGGAAAAGTTGTAGTCTCTGTTTCCAAGGTATTAATCCTAAAGAACAGAAACTTTTTAAAAAAGCGTGTTCTGTCGCACCTGAATTTTAATTTTTTAGCGTCCCATTGTTCTTCCTTTTAACACCGCACCTCATTGCAATTTCAGTTCCAATAGATAAAGGGTTCAGTGTAGGGGAGATTTGGGATCCTACTGTTTTCGCAGGGTTGGGAATCGATTTCGAGTGACATCTTTTTCGAAGTAATCACCTGGTTACTGAACTAGGTGCTAGTCTAACCCAAGTGGGAGTTGACATTGATTCCAAGATGTGAATAACCACAAGGTCTGGAAGAAGAGCCCTGTGACGTTATGCCTAGGCAAATAGGATCGACTGAAACGAAGCCATTTTTTCTTCAGTGTCATTATTGAGACAGTGCACGATGTTGCTTATTTGTATTGTTTTATACTCTTCAGAAAATCAAGTGATATTTTAATTTATACACGTGTAGTTTACATAGTCTTATTACAAAAAGAATTTTTCTAACCGACAGAGAATTTCATTTGACGTAGTTATGAGATTTTTAAAAACATGTCACTCGTTGGAAAAGAGCTGATTTTCATGTGTGAATGGGATCCAAGTATGTTATTAATAACAGAATCCGAATTCGCGTCCATTGTTAAGCGAGGCTGTGCACCCCCTGCGGGTGACCTTCCCGCGAAGAAGCGAGGTGTGGTGCTCTCGTTCGAATCGTCTGCGCTTCCTCTTCCTGGTTTCTCTCCAGCAGACGATTCCCAGACTGGGTCACTCGTTTTCTTTCCTCTTCTTGACCGTCGCTTGCAGAGGGGATGACAGACGATACTTTTTTTCCCTTTCAACCCGTCGAGGCAAAAATGGCACTCTTCTAATGAAGGTTCACGCTACTGCCCAGTGGGGTCCTGGTGAGATGCCCCCACCTGATCATTGTGAGAGGTCAATGCAATCAATACCGAGGAGCAGAGATTTGTAATAGCGGATAATATTTCTGGCAAGTCAACCGATTCGCACTTGATATCGCCTGATTCTTACGACTTAATAATTCTCAGAACTTGTATCCAATCAAATCGATTTTTCTTAGCAGGTTTCGTAGAGGAATTTGTGAGCGATGCTAAATTCCTTTAATAGGTTATTGTATTGGCATGACAATTAAAAATTTATAAAACGTTATATAAGAGAGGAAAAGAGATCGTATACTAAATGTATTCTCATAGGATTCTTTACAAGCACTGCAAATCACATCACCCATCTAAGGCTTTCCTTCACTCTGGCCATTTTGAATTCGTGGATGTAAACCTAGACTACATCATCGATTAGTCGCCCAAGTGAGCGACGCTGACTGCCGGAGGTTTGTAAATTCATAGGGCCTTCGCCTCCATCCCATATCTGAACAGTAGACGTGGAGCGAGTTCTGATGGGTCGAGCCAATCGCTTGGAAAAGTTCCAGGTTCTTTGAGATCGCATGAGTGAGAGCTGAGTGGTCGTTCTCTGATTGGATCTTGGTGAGTGAGGAAAATGACTCTCATTGGATGCTCAAATCTCTAAGAAAGAAATTTAAGACTAAGGGGGTGGAGTAAGTCCAGATGTCAGGAAAACGGCAGAAATAAAAGAAAAATGAGAAGTTAAGAATTTAAATTTAGCAGAGTGGGTGTGCAATTAAAAATGGCATAGGGGTATTTTAAATAGCCGTCGAACCGCAAGTCCTCTCGTGAGGTTGGTGGAAGGGAAAGATAGGTGGGAGGCCACCCCCAGGGTGTTCTCCCTCAAAATTGGGGTGAAACCGAGCTGAATCGTTCTGTCACCCGCATGGTGCTCAAAGCAACGGCTAACGACAGGCGTCACTTAGCCCTTTGCGATGATGAATTTCGGGGGCCTTTGCCGATCAGGTGGCAGTAGTAATTTTTATTAATTTTAACAGCATCGGTTAGCAGTTTTAGGCAATAATTAAGTTTCTCCGGAATTACATTGTTTTTTGTCAGTTCGGTAGCTTAGAGGTAGCGTGCCCGTTTCGTAAGCCTGAGGTTGCAGGTTCGATCCCGGCTAGAGTCTACAGATTTTCTGGATGCGAAAATCGCAGGCACGCATACCATATGATTATGTGTCATGTAAAAGATCCCTTGAATATCAATTTGGCTCTGGTACTCTCGACAAAATAAAATTACGAGAGCTTGAGTTAAATAAATTAAAGTGTCAAAAATGTGGTGGCGAGAGCTTGTCTCTAGAGGGGGCCACCAATGAAATGCTCTCACGTGAGTGAATATTAACGTCGCACTATTCGGTGACTGGAGGGCTTTGGTGACGAACCTCGTAAATTTGAACCATGGTCAATTGACGAAGACTACACCTGAGCTGGAACCCCCTCTTCTAACTTACACACCACACCAACGGAAGGGCATTTGAGCTCTTGACAGATTTAACGTGCATCGCTCTCCTATACGGCGGTCTTCATGGGTACTTGGCTCGAACTCATGACACGCTGGCCACGAGTTCGCTGCCTTGACCACTTGGAAACCGCGTCCGAAATGACTCACACTTTAGGACTTGTCCGTGTCTCCAATGGTTCAGCTGCCAAAATGCTGCCCATTTGAAAAATAAATGTTTTTCATGTATCGCGAAAAGCAATATTTTTTGGTCAATGCACTTCATTCGTGTGTTTTCAGATCTTTAAGAAACGCTGAGAAGTATTTTTAGAAAATGTAATCTTCTCATTGGAATGCACTGGATTCTATATGAAGTTCAGTTTAAAAGTGGAAAATAGAAATTCCAAATGGCCGGTAGACGGGAAATTCAAGTCTGTTGTAATATGAATGGGTTTGGATCGAGGAAATATCATTCCCATTATTGTTTTCAGTAAAAAACCGTCATTTTATCTGTTATTATTAGTATTTGAATAAGTAATATATAAAAAAAATTTGTTTTAGTCAATTCCTACTTAGATCAAGAAAGAAAAATTTTACTTTAGCTACTTTTTATTAAATAGTTACAATTAATATAAATATGTGTATACATAGGACAAAATTACAACATTAAGTGGTGATTAATTTTTATTATCATTAAAGGATCGTATTGTCATCCAAAACAATCGTGTCTATAAGATTTCAGTTCAACTGAATGCTTTAAAACGTGAGAAAAAAACATTTTCAAGTTTTGACACAAGTCGCCAAAAGGGTCGTTAAGTCGCCAAAAATGATGCCAACGTGGCTGTATTTGTACTTTGAATAATTAGTTTTAATCCATTAATTTTTATTAATTATAATTAAAAAACTGTACTGTCATCCAAAATAATCATGTATATAAAATTTCGGCTCAATGGAGCGCATTAAAATATATTTTATTAACGATTGAAAATTCCACCAAGATAAATAAATATATAGAAAGTGAGCTAATTGTAGGAATTGAAAAATATGATGTCATTTGAATCACAAATATTAAAGTTCCCCCTAACGAACCCAGTGTCACTTGTACGAACTGCAGGCGGTCCTTACCTTTCTCCTACTCGACAGAAGCTGGAGGTCGGTCCTTTTGAAGTTGAGGGGTGGCTCGGTGGAAACCGGTCTTCGAATGGACGGCTTGGGCACGAATCCATCCAAACTGTAGATAGCGGGCCGCGTCGGCTTTGGTTGCAGCAGTTTCAGCAGCACTTGGGGCTCTGGCGTCGTTGGCGTGGGGATGCGAAATCGCTTGGCGACGGGGCGTGATCTCTGAGGCCAAACCACTGACAAAGGATTGTCAGATACCTCCTCTGTCACACCTTTGGGTCTAATAACAGAAAGGAACTTCATTAAATCTCTGTATTTAACAAATTGGATTTCTAAATTCTAAAGAGTGAAGGAGAAATGAATCCAGCATTTTAAAAATAAATATACAGTCTGCAAAGTATGAATTAATTGCATGCGCGACGGAAATATTTATGTGGATGGCCAGTGTCAAATCGGATAAGAATTGGGAAAACATACGAGGTCGCTCATCATTGTGTGTTCAGTTTTAAAATTTAAAGTGTAGGACTGTGCATGATACATCACATTTTTCTTTCAAGGTATAAAATGTAATTAAGTATCCTGAAGCAACATAAAAATTTGTTTCGAAGAATTTTATGAACAAATTTCTTTTACCTAATTATGCAGTGACCACAATGTATTTTTTCCAGGGAAGGAGGGGAAGAAAAATTCAGATAGTTCTTTTTGTAAAAAATGTTAACTGCATTTTCATTTCAATTAGAAAATCAAACCATTGAATTCACAATGGCTGTCAATCTATTAAAATTGAATTGGAATCACGAAAAATTTATAATTTCATTTTTTGAACACTGAGAATATTTTTAAAAAAATGGTGACAAAGTCCGTCATTGAATTCGAGATGCATTACCTAGGAATTCGTTTTCATCCAAAACCTAATTTAACCCTCTGACCGGATAAATTTTTTTGCCGAACTGAGAAACATCCATCTGATAGACGGGTACGTAAGTGTTTTTGAATTTTATTACCTTAAGGACTGTTTTAAATGTCCTTATAGCTCATGAAATTGAGTATGACTCAAATAAGATGTGGGGTTAAATTAAGCACAACAATATGTTTTTATCACTAGAATTGACACTAGTATTTTTATGAAAACTGAATAAAAATTATTTATATTCATGTAAAAGTAATTAAATAATGCCACGAACATGAAAAAACTATTGGAATATCCGTCTGATAGACGGTGATAGATAAGAAAAATCGCACCTATCGTGAGTTGAAAAAAATCGCCATGTACCCCACCACGTGATCCTCTCACTGAGAAGAATCTAACTGAAGATGTCAAGGCAGCCTACCCCAAAAATCACACCACAGCGTTATCTACAGGCATCAAAGCAAATCATCCCCATCTGAGAGACTGATTTTCCGGTCAGAGGGTTAATTCGTTAGTGGGAAATTGCACTTCAATGTGTTGAGTGTAATTCGCTCTACATAAAAAAACCCGAGCCATACTTGGGAAACATTTTGAGGTAGATAAACATTAAATCTAAATATAATATATGTTTACGCAGCCCAAACATACATTTGTTATGCTGGGTCTTAAATGTTTAGAAACATTCCAGAAGTTTTAACTTGACTACAATGCTAAACGAACGCATTTTCCATTAGAAAAGAGGAAATAGCACATATGAATTGAGCAGTACACAGTAAAAGGGGATGTCAATTAATACTGGGGCTTTTTTCTGTTTGAAAAAAATACAATAAACAGGATTTTATTTCTCCCACCATAGGTAATGGTCTAGATTCATGACGGTTATGTGATAAATACAGTCACGTGTTCTCCATTGAATTCAAATCAAACTGTCATCATCTTGTACTTGTTCTACTGATAAAATTTAAATACAATTTCAAATGAGTAAATTGGGTAAAAATTAAAAATATATATATTTATGACCATATACTTTTAAATTGAGTGCATTTTGAGTATAAAAAAACGTTGTTATTGTTGACAAAAATATGTACTTTTTAAAAGAAAGCTTCATCCAAAAGCAAAAGTTGTTAACACAGAAGCGCATAAACTAATTAACTGTACTCGCCTGATTGCATATATCGTGTGATTATGGCATCTCATGAACTGATTGGCTGTAAACACGGTATCCTGCGACTATGACGTCACGTGAATTTAACCCATTCAGCCCCAAAATTTCTAACTGAATTAGTACCATCGCTAAAAGCACATGGCGCAGCTGAAAATGTGAAGTACATCCTAAACATACATTGCCATTATTAGAAAGTCTGACCTGGAATTTCTTCAGTTTAATTAACAATACAGTATGTATGTGGCTCAGCAGCACTAACGCGAATTATTTTTCTTGTTGGCTTTACAATGGGTTCATATGTTCATTAGGGAGCAGGATGTAATTATTATTTATCATATTAGTTAACTAGACTCCACACCAAGTATTGTTCATAGGACTCTATTGGAGGAAGGGATTGAATCCTGAGTGAGATATGCATTGTTATATTTGTCCTTTGTAGCCTGCAGTGAAATAATTTTGTGGTCAACTGTTTCCTTTCATCGCACATTTGTATTTGTTCCCCATGTTTTAAAACTGGTTGGTCATTTTTAATCACTTTTTTTGTGCGCTTGGAAAACGACTAGATGTCGTCAAAGGAATCTAAGCATCAACATTTTTCCGTTGGATATGAAAGGAAGTTATTATATTTCAAGACAAAATATTCTGTACAGTTAAAAAGCAAGCAAAATGTTGCATATTTTTTTGTGAGCATTATTTATCGGATTGAAGAAAGGTATTTCTTTTTTGCTTATATAAATGCGTTCTTTAACAAAACAGTAAGCTGTTGAAAACATCAGTGCAAATCTAAATGAGCCTCTCTATGTGAATAAAAAGATTTCAATATCTGCCGTTAATCTCTTTTGAATCTATTTAACTTTCGTTTCACGTCATAAAATTAAGAGGATGAGTTATATTTCATCGGAACAGTTATCGAATGTGCTACATATTGCACAGTACACACAAATTATATAATATCGTTAACGTTAATGAAGAATATTTTCTTTCATTATACAAGTTTTTTTAACTTTCTGATTCAGAGAAATTTAGGTCCTGAAAGTTAACTTATCCGAGGGGAAAAAATCCCATAGTAAATTGAATCGGACGCCATACTTTGAAAAGTAATCTCTCTCTCCTGTGAAATATAGAAGTTTGTGACTAACGCAAGTTTCACCTAAGCAGATATTCTTGGAAAAATATTTTGTGACAGATTTTTAATGAAATAAAAATATAGTGACTGGATGTATTATTGCAAAACAAGAAAAATCTTGAATACTTTAATTTAATCGACGCAGTAATGCGAAAGAGGAAAAAAAACCTTCGTTTAACAAATCCGAGATACTCCATTCAAACCGACTTTTTACTAAACTTTTGAAAAGTAGGAAGAAAAAAAATTCTCTTTTAAGATCACACATTCTGTACTTTGTGTTACACAGCTAATATTTACCATTTCCCTGTGAGCTACAGGAGTAGAAAAGCCATTTCCAAGAAGAAACATGTGAATGTTGAAATGCTTTTTCCATCCAAGTCAGATGATTTGCGGTAAAACAAGTTGTACAGAGAAAGAGTTTTACTATGCTGAAGGAAAATGAATTCATTAGTACTGTGCCAAAAAATTTCTTCTTAAATGATGAAAGGTGGCAGTGGAAGCGAAATATGCAAGAAAGAACAAGTGTACACATGTATATACTCTCGTTAAGGTAGAATGAAAAAAAAAGTCTTTAAGTATGGCTAATATATTATTTCGAACTTTCTCAGTGTTCGCAACCCCATACAGGATGTCCAGGAACTTAACGATAATCGCGGGCACGAGGTGAAAGGTGGAATAAATTCCCTAGTACTTGGTTAAGTGAGGACGCGCACATTTTCGAAAATGTGGAAAAACTCCATCACATCATTAGCAACTGTGACCATAAACCTCACAACTTTTCACTAATAATTCACATATTTCACCTTACGTAGCCGTATTATTAATCGCAATCACAAGTCACGGCATGACGATTTAGTTAAAATTAACGTAATTTATGTGAGTCGGGGTTTGAGAAAAAGATATCGCCTAACTTTGATTCTCTATAAAACTAAAACTATTGCACACAACTCCAGGCAAATTTTTCAAAAGTTGTCCCATTTAGTTAGTTAAGACTCCAAAATGGGGACAACACTTGTTTTCCGTGCATAACAATCCTGAAGAATTTTTTGTTTTTAGAACATCTTCATTTTAACCCTTTATCTACTACTCACTTTAAAATTATATAGAGTAACCATTTTTACTAATACTCTGTGTGTGACGATACTTAACAGGAATATAAGTGTCTTATTTTTTTTGTATGTTAATGAAGACCTTAGAAAACGATCTGACTATTTATTTTAAGTAAACAGTGTATATAATTAATTTTACAGTTGAATATCTTTAATTAATTAGTTCTAACGGATTAAATTGCCCTAAGGGGAGTATTTTGTTTATGTATGTCCCTTAATTTTCAATGTAGTGATTCAAAAAAATATTGTGATATTGTGTAGCGATTAAAAAAAAACCTACAGTAAATCATAATGGGGTAGATAAAGGATTAAAAACAGCTCTGTGGATACCTTCCATTCGATTAGATATTACGGCCACAAATTCCACAATTTCAATGAGATTCTTTCATCACCGTGATTTGCCATAGCCATGCTATAAATCACAGTCACAAAGGGAGCAAAAACCTTTACTGGTTTAGTTAAAATTAGCGTAGTTTAAGCCGGTTTGAGAAAATGATGTCACCTAAATTTGGCGCTTCATAAAAAGGAAAATATTACATACTACTCTAAGTATGTTATTTCAAAAGATGACCCTTTTAGTGACAATACCGAAATAGTACAACACTTGCTACATTTCTATCCATAACAAGCATTGCCATTTTGCTTTCTTTTGCAAAATGACTATTTAAAAAAACTGAATCTTAAAAATGTAACTCAAATCAAGCAATACATTTAAAAATAGAAACGTTAAAAACTTTTGTAACACATTAATAACGTCAATGTTCGTTTACCTTCTACACCTATTTAAAAGTGACTGCTTGACGAGTAATGATCCAAGTTGATTCCCTCCACTACTTCAACAAACCACAGCCCGGTCCCCTTTTTGGATTGGTTTAAAACAAACTTTTTTTATGCAGCCCCAGTAATAGAAATCGACGCGGTTAATCGTGAACAAGATGGCCATGAAATTGAACCTTGACTTTCCGGGATATTCCATGTCCAAATGCTCCCGTAGACGATGCGCATAATTTGTTGGAACCCCATATCCCTGTAGTTGTTGAATGGCGCATCTTCCAGCGGGTCTGGCAAATTCCTCTGAAGGAAATTCAAGTATTTGGCTCCATTTAAGCTTTTGGGTTACTCAAATGGTGCAGTTATTTTTCCGTTTAATACACAAGTTGATTTTAAATTGAAAGTTGTCTTCACGCATTCAATGTGGATTTTCTTACAGGCCATCCATGTAAGTTATGTAGATTAAAATATGCGTTCCTAAGATTCAGTTTTTTAAAATAATGTCATATTGTAAAAGAAAAAAACGACAATGATTGTTATGGATAGAACAGTAGCAGGATTTGTACCATTTTGGTATTGTCACTAGAAGGGTCATCTTTTGAAATAGTTTGCTTAGAGTAAGTGGTATGTAATATTTTTCTTTTTATGAAGCGTCAAATTTAGGTGACATTATTTTCTCAAACCTGCTTAAACTACGCCAATTTTAACGAAACCCTGAAAGGTTTTGTGATTGTGATTTGACAGTCACGTTAATGAAGGAACCACATTGAAATTATGGAATTTGCGGTCACAACACCTAGTGATGTGATAGAAAGTATCAAGAGAGCTTTTTTAAGATGAAGATGTTCTGCAAGAGTAAAAAAATTCTCCAGGATTGTAATGCACAGAAAAGAACAAGTGTTGTTCCATTTCGGAAGCTTTACCAAATGGGCCAACTTTTGAGAAATTTGCCTGGGGTTGTATGTAATAGTTTATTTTTATGGATATGCAAAGTTAGGCGCCATATTTTTCTCAAACCCCGACTCACATAAATTACGCTAATTTTAACTAAATTAGCATACTGTGACTACGATTAATAGTATGGCTACGTAAGGTGATGTTATTGAAAAATCATTGTGAAATTTGTGGTCACAGTACCTAATGATGTGGTGGAGGTTGTAAATTTTCCACATTTGCCAGGTAAAATCCTATTATACCCCACCCCTTGGCGAAGAATTTTTTTTTTAACTCACTCCAAAATGGCGCCAAGGCGCGTTTTTCAAAGTCGCGTCCAGGCAAACTGGAAAAAACATGGCGTTTTGTCCGAAAGACAAAAAATGGAAAACATTGGAACTTTAAGAAAGAACTCGAGTCAAATTTAGCTTCTAATAACTTTTTAAATTTTACGGAGCAATAATTCCATAAAATTAACTTTTCAAAATTAGAAAATGGAGAACATCCCGAAAGAAAAAGAATCGAAAGAGAAATTTTTCAGACGTTACGAACAAATTTAGTAAAATATTGTTTTCTAAAAACAGGAAATTAAGGGCATTCTAATAAGTAAAAATTTACTTCCAAAGTTCAAAAATGGAAAATTCTCTATTAATTTTTGAAAATAAGCAATTAAGAACATTCCAAAAAGAAATCGAAGCTCGATGTAGAAAAATTGAAAATTTTATGACGTTAATAAGAACAAATAAATTAAAAAATTAAACTTCTTAACGTAGGAAATTAAGAATATTCTAAAAAGAAGGAATTGATGTTCGAAAAAAAAAAAAATTGAAACTTGTATATAATAAACGCATTCTAAAATTACTCGAACTACTTTTTCGAAACCACGTACCTTACATTATTCGGATCCTTTCGTGCTATCGAACGGCATCTGCATAATTTGAAAAGCACTACATTCAATAATTACGACCTTTTTTTTACAAAAAAATTAAAAAGAATATAAAGCTTGCTTTCATCTTGCTAACAATGAGCTGTAATCACAGCAACAAAGCGTCGAATAAATAATAATGGCCTTTACCACTCATGCATAGTTAGTAGGGTTGCCGATACCTAACGGTAAAAAAAAATTCTTATTTTAAAGAATTAAAAAAAAGGGTTGCTAGTTTGGCAAACTTATCGCTCAACTTGGCGATAAAAAAGTCCCCAAACCAGGGGTGGGCTATAATAGGAGCCAACTTTTTTCTTGTGTTTTAAGTTTTTTTGTGTCGTCTAAAATAAATGCTTGTTAAATAACTAAAGGAGCTTTAATGAGATTGATGGATTACGAAATGTATAAAAACGTATTGGCGAAGGACCTTGTAGCATGACGATGGTGATACTTCAGCCAATTTCTTCTACACGGCGAGTCTTCAGTTGCGTCGGTACTAGAATTCACGAATGGTTGACCACGTGTTCATTAGTCGGAGGAAGTAAACAACGCCTACATTGTGCACCCTACCAATCAGAGCAATTCGTGTGAACTGTCTCGAATTTCTGAAGCAGATATTTGTAATTCTCAGCAATTGTTAAAAAAATTGTGCATCGTATAGCTCAGAGGTTTCCAAAGAGGTGGTCCGTGAGAAAATTTCGCTAGTCCTCAGAAAAATGTGTGGAATATAGTAACTCATCATGTTAAGTTATGTTTTAAGGTACATTGAAACATAATTCAATTCATAGCAATAATTGAAAAGTTATATAAACACGCTTCTTCATAGAATAACGCCGTTTCATAGAATAACGCAACTGTAAATAAGTTATACTGTTGTAACTGATTTTTACATGTGGATAGCAGATCCGTTTGCAGCGAAAATTCAGGATAATAATTTAAGTATGCATCTCTAAAAGAAAACCTCATCGACTTATCGTCCAACGAAACTCTCCAATTTAAATTTCATTCATCCTTATCAAGATATCACAGTTTAGGCTTTCCATAAAAAGTGAATACCCCTTTTTTTAGTAAACAGGCGATGAAAATTCTGATTCAATCTCCACAACTTATTTTGTGAAAAGGCCTTTTCATCTGTCACAGCCATCAAAACAGGGGACCGATCTCAGCTTGAGTCTTGTGCAGTAACAACATTGGATCCAAATACCCATGAACTTATATTTCAAGTACGCAGGAACATCTACACACTAGGAATGTATAACGCTAAGAATTTCATATACTTTAACCATTTTTTAATTGTTTTATTTTTAAGTTTTTGTTTATTTTGTGTTCCTTTTATTAATAAAGATTTTATGATTTGGTTACAATTAAAAGTTTCGCTGTATTAACTAGGCACAGTTTGCGTGTTCTTAGATCACCTTTTTTTTAATAAATGTGTAACACTTAAACAATTCTATTAGTGGTCCGCGGAGTTTAAATTATGAATTGACTGGTCGGTGAGGTCAAAAAGTATGGCGACGGTTGGTATAGCTAGTGTTACCAGAAGAATATTGGATCGAATAGAAGCGATAATTTTTTTACCTCAGCGATTCTTCTTCGGTTGTTATGTTGAAAGCGAGGGTGTCTTCGTCCGTGGGAGGTCCCGTCGTAGTACGCGGTCGACCTCTGAAGGCTGCCAATTTTCCCGCCCACGGAGAGGGAAGGCGGCGGGGAATGCCGATGCTCGCTTGGGGCGTCAGGCCTCGACTCCTCTGTAATGAAAAAAGTTGTTAGTTGACGGTTTGGGTAAAATCTGGCTCTAGAAATTAGTAGTTTTATGGAGCCATTTTTGATTTACATCCATATGATTTCATTTTGGGGGACAGGTAAAAATTTTTAAAATTTCGACTTGGACATTTGTTTTTTGATGGGAACGAAATTTTGGAGATTTCGATTTTTTTTTCATTAATTTGAATGTTGATTGATTGAATGAATGATTAGAGTTGAAGCAGTTCTTATAATGGGTAACAAAACCGCGTTTTAAGTTTTAAAACCCTTCAAATACCATTAAAATGTTCACTGTTCTAAAAAGAAACTTTTATAGTGAGTCAATCTCGTCAAATTAGAACATTATTATAAAATTCATTAGCTGGGGGCACACTATTTAAGGCATTCAAATAAGAAGCATTATGTATCGCGCGATTAGAAATAGAATGAATTAGTCGGGTTCAACAATTTAAGGGCATTTTTTTGCTGTTATTGCATAATAAGTATAACGATTATTTAATTGCACGTGTTGATTGTACCCTTAAAGACACCAACTGTCTGCTTTAATTAGAATAAGGCTATTAGCATTACACTGTGTGATGGATTTATAATTGGGCCTTTTACTCTTTCATTCAGATTAACTATATCATTTAGACAAAGTTGAGCGCACAGCTCGAAATTTCATTAGCTAAACGCTAGTAATATATAATTAATTATATACTTACTGCTCTCGTTCAAGTATCGAGCTCTTATATTAATTTAGCGCCACGTAATGGCCTTTTGGGTGCCGGTCAACCCCAAACTGGAAACGTACCACCCCTTTTTGGATTAGGACACAAGAAATGCGGTGAAACGCCTCATACTAATGATACCGACTTGAAACCACCCTCAAATAGTCCCCTGGACGCAGTCCATTAGAAGCTTCGAATGATGAATACTTTCGGAGCAAGAACCGATGGGAACAATGCTCAGTGGAGAACTGGAGGTCAATCGAAGTGAAATGACGTAATCAGGGGTCAGTGGGAGGAGGCTGACCGATTTCGATCGCTGCCCTTAAATAGTCTTTTTACGATGGTCTGCACCCTTTTCCATTTCAGATGTAGCTACGTTCTGTTCGTGATATTTAAGACATTAAGGAGTTGATTTACTGTCATAACCAAACTGTCTTCCCTCAATCATAAGCGCTTGTTAGAAGAAGTCAATGAATAGGAGGCATGCAAAGATTCGTGATCGTTTTTTTTTTTTTTTTTTTGGCTACGATTCTGTTTAAGGGCATGCAAGTAGCATGCATGTAAAGGGTTCTAGAAGAGAAAATTTACCGCTGAAAATCTTATATACAGTCTTTAATCGAATAAAATAGATAGTCAAGCCATATTTTTTATATACGACGTTCCTCTTGCTTAACCCTGTAATCTTAATTTTAAGATTTTTTTTTTTTTTTACCGTGTCTGACTAATACTTTTTTTTGCATAATGCTGAATAATAAAATATAATACCAGTTCATTACAATTACCTAACTTCATCTAAAAAGAGAATGCAAGAAATTGGTAATATACTCAAGGAGAAGATAAGAAGGCACCTACTTTTAACAAATTTCGAGGCTTAAGGCTAAGCAGAAGCCCGTTCCCTTTATTGGTCAATTGTTCACTGGATTCTATAGAATACAGCACAAAAATATCGTCAGATTGACAATTTAAATGTTATTCTATACAGACATAGAAACACTTGGCCGCTGATCCAAACTTTTAATGTGGATATGAGTTGAAACGGAGAGGGATATGCTTCCGAGCTCAGATATCCATTTTTTTTTCAACCGACCTCTTGTCTTGTACAATTTTGAATCCTTTTAAGCAGAAGGAATGATTTTATAGTTTCTGTAGTAGCTAAAAAATGACACGCTTAACACCCATTCACAAACTGAAGAATGAATATCATATGGGAAGCTCCAACAAATTATCTAAAAATGACGTGGAACTATATCAAAAATTGTACTGTTATGTAACGTTTTCCATCGACAGCGCTATGTACATCACAAGCTTCTATATATAAAAAAGTATCTTGTTGTTAAAATAAAAAAATATTGCAACCCATTGTAGCAAATGAAGTGTTAGAAATGGTACAACGAGAAGCGTTTGGAACTCGAGTTCGATGTAATAAAGGATGTATAAAGAGTTTTTCATCGAGGCTCGTTAAAAATAAGATTTTGAAAACGAAACTCACCGCCGCTGGGTCCAAGGCTACTAATAACCTCCTAACCCTTTCAACGGCAGAATTAAAAAAAAAAGGGGGGGAGGGCACAGAACTCGATACCGAAGTCGAGAACCAGTTTCGGGACGAGTCGTGATGGTCCTGCCAGCGGAAGCTTCCTGCCTATTTCGCCTCAAAGTTTCTTTGGAGAGTGTTAATTTGTAGAAACTTGTTCGCAACAAATTGCTTTCCTTGTTGCACGGAGGTCCTACTGGAGGCGGAAAAGCTTTCTTAAAATCTTTTTTTTTCTTTCATAACTCGTACACATTATATAAATGAAGATTTTCTTTTTCAACAATAAAACGGAGCTTTAGATTGTATCGGCAGAGAGGAAGGCTGTTTTAAAATATAGCATAATCTGAAAAATAAATGAAATTTCTTTATCTACTTGCTACAAATCCTGCAATCATTCCCTAAATTTAATAAGCCTTATTTTTTTAAAAAAAAATTTTTTTGACATCTGTTTAATAAATAATTAGAATTTCTCCACAATGGTAATCTATATCAAAAGACAAAACTACATGGAAATGCAAAGCAGTTAATAAAAGGATGAACAGTTCGTTGCGAGGGAGTCGCTGATTGGATGAAAATACCATCTTTGGTTGAAAAGAACAAAATCTTTCGAATACAAAAATTTTACGTGTATGTTTTGTTAAATTACAGAGGAATAATATTTAAAACCAACATATCGCTTAAATTTTGGGTGCGCAGACAAATGTCATTACATTATTGTAGCTGCATCTATCCAACGTTCAAGTAATAGTTACATAATAAAGAGAATTTTGCTGAATAATCCCTTTGAACAAAGGCCCAAAGAATTAAGAGGACAAAAGGTGAACGCTGTTGGTTAAGCTTCGCGATTTCATTTATCGTTTGCTCCTATGTGTTCGTGTTGTCATTCAATATTCAATTCATTTTGGAATAAATAGTTCGATTTTTCTGTACTGAAGCTCTTGAATGAAATAAAAGAACTCTATTATGGATTAATAAAGTTTGTATTCTGCGTTTTACATCTTTTCTATACTTCATTTATTACAACTCCTTCCAACACAGCAACTAGACACACGAACAGATATAAAAGCTTTTCAAACAAATAAATTGCAACTCAAACTAAAACGAGGTGAATTGTATAAAAAGTATGAATACATATTCGAACTTAAATTATTGTTATTGCTGAAGTAATTGGGGATGCATACCAGCGATGAAAGTCGCTTCATGTTATTGACTTGTAGCAATTTATTCTCAGCAAACTGTTTTTCCTCGTTGCACGGAGGTCCAGCGAATGGAATGTTTTCTTTCCTTTACGAACATTTTCCCCGTGTCTTATGAGCAACAAACGGATTCAAAGAGCTCCGTCAAAGAGAAGGACGTCTCCAATGAGATCAATCTTAAGAGGAATTTCATTCACAAACAGGAAAAATAACGGAATACATTGACATCATGTTTTGCATAATGCGCTTATTTTTAATAACATCATTAATGTGATATATTTATGTTCTAGTAGATAAGTATAATGTTTTTAATGCATATTTTTTACTTTTAAAATGTTTTTTGTACTTTCAGTTACACATTACTGCTCATTCGGAGAGGAAGCGGAATATTCCAACAATTATAACGTTACTCTGCTCATTTATCGGGGTGTAAAATGCTTTTAAGGTATCCGACTATGTTCGGAATTGTAATTTTGCAAAAGCGTACAAACGAATATGTTTTAAATATTTATTGTTTTTTAGATCAGAATACATGTATAAAATTGTTTTAAGAATATTATTACAAAAAAAAAATAAATAAAATGCAACATTTCAGGCAAAACATTAACTTAGAATTATTTATTTTCAAAATGTTCTCCTTTTATGAAAAATGCCTCTATAATATTAATATTTTGCTTACACAGAGAGCCACTGAGCCTGAACTAGGATTTTATAAAAATTCACATTATACCCATTGAAATAATTATCGGCGTTTTTTTGTTAAAACTTCTCCACTCTGATGCATTAAAATATGAATAAATCCCCTTTTAAGTTAAATACTTCCCAGTTCAGACTCTGTCCAGCGGTTCGAGCTATATATAGGAAAAATAGTATTACAGAAGCATTTTCCTTAAAAGGGTGAATGAATGTAAGGTTTTATGGCGCAAGAGCCAATTTTGGCGACACTGCGCAAAACATTTGTTAAAAAAAACGTAAAATGTTTTATAAAATATATAAAAATAATGACAATAGTTTTAAAAAGTTAAAATTTCAAATCACACAAAACCGTTATCAAGTAATTAAAGAAAATAAAATTTGGTAGGGAGTTCCTCCACCAAAAGTCAGACCATATCTTAAAATAAAAACATTGCAAAAGACGAATGAAACATGTTAGTTTAAAACAAAGTTAGGCAATGCATGGTATATAAAATTATTTTCTACTTTTCCTGAATCGGGCGGGAGTTAATGCGCGCATATATTCGCTAGAATTGCTTACAAAACATTCTATCATGGCATATTTATCTTCAGGATTTGGCTCTAATTCCTCCGCTTGCACATCATACATAATCATATTCCTCGTCATCTGTGGTTAATTCTGTAGGTCCTGACTTTCTGGGTTTATGTTTAGCCATTTTTATTTCTATTTCTGCTTTTTGTGCGTTTTCTTCTATTTTTTGAATTCTGTTTTACATCTGTGGGGCTTTAGATGTATTTATTACAAAGTTCGCTATTGGGTGTAGTAGTTGCAGAACTGATGGTTGGAGTGCGGCAAATTTATTAGAAGTTGTAGGAACTGGGCACGTTTTAGCTGATGAAGATGAGGTATTTAGGCTATTGTCAGGGGCAGAAGCAGAAATGGGTTCAGGTAACCGAGATTCAATTTGTGTGGTTAGTTTTATTGAAGATGCGGAAGGCAAGAGATTTGCCTGAGTGGTAGAAGACAATGTGGAAACTGAAGGAGCTGCATTTGACTGAGATACGGATGATAGAGGTTTAAGTAATTGTAAAGGCGGGCACTTGATTTTCATCTGTTTGTGTTGTACTGGTAGCAATAAGGGTTTGGTAATTTGGGCGTAAGTTTGGGATAACTGCGGGGCAATTAATTTTCGGGCTTCAAGGTATGGTATATTTCTATTGGTTTTAATGGTTTGAATTTCCTTTTCATTTTCCCATTTAGGACAAAGTTTTGAGTCGGAGGAATGAGGCTCTGAACAATTGACGCATTTCTGCTCCAGACTGCAATCTGTGGAAGCATGTCCAACAGATGCACATCTAGAGCACGTCAATTGCCCACTGCAGGAAGTTTGTCAATGTCCGAACCTCTGGCATTTGAAACATCGCAGAGGGTTCGGTATGTAGGGACAGATTTTGCAGTTCAAGTAACCTGCTTTTATTGTAGACGGAAGTTTAGGGCTATTGAATGTTAGTATTAAATGTTTTGTAGGAATATTTGTATTATCTTTTTTTATAGTAATTCTTCTTACCTGAATCACACCCTGATCAGAAAAGCCGTCAAGTATTTCTGATTCAGAAGTGCTCATCAAGTCAGGTTCTGAAATAACACCTCTGCAAGAGTTAAGAGATTTATGCGGAGTTACAATTAAAGGAGAGTTTAAAAAGGATTTGGCGAGGAGAAACGATTTTGTTTGAATAGCGGAATTAGTTTCAATTAGTAGATCCCCGGAACGTAAACGTTTTACGGACTTAGGTTCACCACCTATTCCAATAAGGGCTTTGTGAACAGCAAAAGGTGATTTATTGGACATTTCATTATTTGGAAGAGCAAGTAATAAAAATATAATATGTTGTGAAATTCCATCGACGTTGGGTGTGGGTAAAACAAGGCCTTTACCCGGGCACAGCAGCATCGGATCCATAAATACGCGTAAAAAACTTCATCCTGGCGTGCCTCCACCCACCACGGAGTTCAACAAGGGAGGCAGTGTGCCGGTCATCTGGCAAAACCAGGCACGGTGCTTACCTGGAGTATACCCAGAATATATATATATATATATAGTGCTACAGCATCAGGGCGAGGATCCAACGGGTAAACCCGACACCCCTTATCTGCAGCACTAACCCTACAGCAGTGTCTCTTTGGGGACAACGAAGAGAGGTACCACCAGCCGATTGACAGGAGCGGGCTCACTCCTGCCTCCCATCTACAGCGAAGCGTGGGCCAAAGGTATTCTCAGGACACCGTACACGGCAAACATGTGGGTTGAAAAACCAACGGTGTTAGTCGAAAACAAATAAAGCAACATAATCAAAGTATTTAAAGAAATATACGAAAAAGAAACTAAATTAACGCAATACAAATTATAAACTAAAATATGTTAATAAAAAATACCAGTTTTCTCATTAGAAAAAACTTATTTGGACTATATACTATATCAAATATTTGTCTGTGGTCTGGACGTGAAAAGAAAAAAGGTGAAATGGGATGGCAAGAAGGAGGGTCGAAAAAAATAGACGGATCATTAGGGTTCAACGGGTTCGTGAAGCCCGTGTTTACCAAAGATAGTAAACCCCTTGGGGAAAGGAAAAGATCACTAGGACACCTCGGGATTGTGACACCCGTACTCACCTAAAGAAGAAGTTCATTTTTTGCCAAAATATTGCATTTAATTAATTTTTTATTTTAATAATATTCTTAAAATAATTTCATATGTGTATTCTAATCTAAGTGACACTAAATATTTAAAAAATATTCATTTTTACGCTTTTGCAAAATCACAGTTCCGAACGTAGTCTGATACCTATAATGTCCTTTAAACGGAGATTTATCTTAAAAGTTTATAATATAAAAGGAGAAAAAATATATTAACTGAAAACTGATTATGAATCATTTTTATTAGTTTCACGAAAGTAATAGAAAAAAATGAAAATTTTGAAATTAATGTAATTATATTAAAGAAAATCAGAATGAAAAGGTTGGCAATAAGGCACTGGGTGACTACTTATCGAAGACGAAGCAATAACCTAAAAAAAGTAAAATATGAAGTCATCGGTAGATATTACATATTTTAAAATAACTATGGGTCTGAGAAGCATTCAACGGCCTTCTGTCGCTTTTGTCAACATATTAAGGTAAGACAGCGACAAAAACGCAACTCATGTGATTAGAAATTATTTTTGGAGATCGATAGCAGTTAAATCGAGTATCATACATTAACCCTAAAGAAGAATGCTAAATGCGAAAATATCCTCTCGCCTAACTTTGTAGCCATGGAATGTTTTGCGTTCTCAATTACATAACATGCAGCGCCTCTATGGATTAGAGGTTGAAAACTATACGAGGGGGACTTTGTAATAAATTTAGTTTGGGTCTATCGACAGAATATTATGGAACAAGAAGAAAATAGTCAACGAAAGTGGGAAAAAAAGAGGATTATGATGCTTTGAAAGAAAGTTCTATAGGGAGATTTTTAACACACAAAGCTAGGATCACTCCAACTAATGTCCAATCACAGTCAGCCACCGATACCTGAAGGAGCACCCCAATTTATTCCCCTATATTTCCAATTTATTATAAAATATCCCAATTTATTTCCCCAACATTTTCCATTAAAGACCATCATGCAATTCGGCTGAAGCATTCGCTGCCATCCACACAGCCGTCGTAGCCCTTTGAAAAAGAATATTTTTAAATTTCTCAATGAGAATGCAAGCAACCCATCTAAATAAGAACTTTAAACCAATTGAATATGTATTTCAAACTTCGCCCGACTCCCCGGCTATGGTTTGAATGTGCAGCTGACGGCGTTAAATCCTGTAATGGGATGAATGCACTTTTGAAAGTAGCGTGGAATCTTTTGTAATCTGGCTGTTACTTCACAAAAGGCATTCCATTGTTCGTCTTTTTTTTAATGGCTCTGAATAGTCACATCCTTGTCCTTAACGTGACAACAAAACAGGAGTCATTCGTTGCCCTTCACGAAATAAAAGTAATTTTTATCTCTTGCACAAAACAGAATTACAGCTGATATTCTCCGGGATGAAGGAATTTGAACGAAGCGTGAAGATTATTAATTTTTGTTTTAAACAATACTCCATTTCCCCCTACTCTAAAATAGAACCTCATTCTAAAAACACACATTTGTTCTCAGAGGATCTATTTGTTTTCAAAACTCGAGGCTATTTCTTTTTGCAAGAACTCCTAAGAGAAATATATGACCTTCAGCAAAACAACAGGCACTTAAATCGAATAAACGATGAAGAATATTTTTGAATTTTTTTTCTTTTCGAAACTTGAAGAGAACAACTCATTATTACATCAAAAAGTTAGAAATCTATAATCATCTTTGAAAAAAAAAAATCAAACGACTTGAATCAACTTTTTTTTTTTTTAACATATTAGTTTTCAAAAAATATCAAAAGAATTCCTTAAGTTTATTTGAAAAATTCGTCAATAAGGCCGAGAAGCTACCATTTTTTTTGTATTATAGATTTCATTCTTCTACCTTATATTATTTATTAAACGAATAATGAAATTTCAACAAGAACTCTATTGAAGTTTTTCTGCGTTCCACTTTGTCCTTTTCATAAAAGAGACTTAAATCAAGGAAAAAGGCTCTAAGACTTGTAAGCGGCAGATGGAAGAATTTGGGTTACTTCTGGATCATATAATAAACTCATGCAATTGGAAATTTTACCTCCACTTTTTTTTTTTACTACATGATTGGAAGCTTGCGATACCAATAAAACTATTTATGGAATCGTATATTAATAAATAGCCAAAATGTTGTCTCATTTTTAAACCGAGAAAAACATAATTTTTCGTAAAATAATTCTACTCGTCAGAATGTCCATCCTCGCATCGAGCAACCCTTTTCCAGCGAAAACCTAATTTATAAATTCCATTTTTTAAGAAACATAACACTACTTATTTTTATTTTCAAGCAATGTCGACTGCTCTGTTTTCAATTCTTCAATCCAACGTAGGATTAGTTAAAAATACATGATAATCCTACGGGAGTTATGTCTGGGGAATAAGAAGGAGATTTCCCACTCTAAATGCAGGATTTTCTCTACTGCAATGTATGGTTGTAAGTTTCCATTTTGTAAATGCTTGAGTCTACTGCTTCTTGTATTACTTTTACAGATATGTTCCAGTCATTGTCTCCAATTCGTCCACATTTTGATTGCCTTACCTGATGCCTTTTAGTTCAGAAACTTTTTAAAACCATCTTTAGACTGTTACTCGTGGAACTGTTTTTATTTCCCCAAAGGCAGTCCAGTTCTTTTTTTCAGTTTCTCTTTCATTTAATACCAAGTTTAATTTTATAAACACGCACGTATAAAACAAATGACTTTTTAAATGAAAAGGAAGAAATTCATTTAATCTAATATATATTATAAAAGTGAAAGTTTGTGAGTATCTTTGTGGGTCTTTCACGCAAAAACAACTGAGTGGATTTTAATGAAACTTTACAGTAATATAGCTTATACATCAGAATAGCACATAGGCTATAATTTATAAAGATATTGTGAGAAGTGTCCAAAATATAACGATATTTATCAAGTAAGTAGGAAAAAATTCTGCCAGCAATTCTGGCGTGCACTGCAAAAATGCCCAAGTCAGCATATATCTATCTTTTGTTTGTGAAAAACTCTTTTTGTTTTGGCTACGCAAGGGCATCGCTTCTAATTAATTCCTGTGATTAGAATAATGCCTTTTTTATTTCAAATTAAAACTAAGTTCTGAAGGGAGAAGTTACAACTCTCTCATTATTTTTTTTTTTTTTTTTTGTTATTTTATTATGCACATTTGGTAGTAAGAAATTTATCTTTTTTTCAAAATAAATGCTTTTATCAGTTCTGGTACTTAAAGTAAATAAACTCTCTTTCACACTGCATCATTTGCACAAATTTTCAAAATTTGTTTGTGGTTAGTTGTTAATTATAACGCTATAATTTTAATTGAATAGACAGATATTGCGTTTTTAAGTATAAAAATAATTATAACGACTGTACTGTATTTTTTTTGGAGTGTGTGAGTGAGTGAATATTAACATCGCACTGTTCAGCTACACGAGTTGTTAATTATAACGCTATAATTTTAATTGAATAGACAGATATTGCGTTTTTAAGTATAAAAATAATTATAACGACTGTACTGTATTTTTTTTTGGAGTGTGTGAGTGAGTGAATATTAACATCGCACTGTTCAGCTACACGAGGGCTTTTGGCAACGTGTCACGCAATTTTGAATCATGGTCAAGTGACGTGGACGACACCTCAGCAAGCACCCCCTTCTCCTAACTACCACACCACACCAACTTAGAAGGAATATTCTACCAATACTTAGCAGGAATACTCTTTGAAATCCACTTTTCCAAGATAGATGGCAGCACGGGTTCTATGATGAGTATTTTAGCGGGGAAGCCGAATAGTTTTGTAGCAGATATTGCGTTTTCAGCGGATTGCAAAGATTATTATTTTTGTCCCGAAAAATTAGTTTATGTCAAAATTTAAGTGTCTTATGTTTTTGTATGTTAGTGAAGACCTTGGAAAATGATTTCACTACTTATTTTAAGTGAACGGTGTATATAATTAATTTTGCAGTGGAATATCTTTAATTTATTAGCTCTAACGGATTAAATTTTCCAAAGTGGAGTATTTTGTTTATGTATATCCCTTAATTTGTACATGTAGTGATCCAAAAAAAATATTGTATGAAAAAAACTGTTGTACATCATAATGCGGTAGGATAAAGTATTAACGTGCATCGTTCCCCTACACGGCGGGTCTTACAAAGCTCTAATAAAGCTGTAGCTAGGCATTTGCCAACTTGACTATCGTTAACATTTCGCTATGTTTTTCATTGAATCGCCATTATAATTTAAGAAACGGCGTTGCTTGCGAATATTACAATTTTAAAATAAAATAAATACAACAGAAAGTAATATTAATGTCACTTTAAGATATAAATTATTTACACTACTTTAAGCGTTCATTACGCAAAGCTTTTAACAATGTGTTACTTTTGCTGAGCAGAGATCAGCTTAGGGAGGTATTTTGAAAAATCAACCCTCAAGAGTTTTGCGAGGAATTATAAATAAAAAAAATCCTTTTTATCAGCTATTAGATCTACATAGCTAAAATTTAACAAAGGTGTTTTTTTTTTCTTTCTTTTTTTGTTTAGCTGAGACATGCAAAAAGCTTTTTTTGTTTAATTTGCAATTCACATAAAATTAACTCATTAAAAACTTCTTTTTCCTTCAATCTGTGTTGTTTAATTTTTCAGTTCACCCGTGCGAAGAACGGGTATACCAGCTAGTGATTAGATAAAACACATACTAATGTAGTGAATGCAGAAATCTTTGAATTTCGTGTGATTTGATTTGTGCTGACGTCGCACCGACGCGAGAATTATATTTAATTTCATTAGCAATCCTTTGAATTCTATTGGTGGTTAAATAAAATGACAAAACTTTCCTGGTTACCTATCATAAGACATACTTTTGTAAGGAAAACTAAGCTAGGAATGGTGATTCTTTTCGAAAAAGATCGATTCTTAAATCGATTCGAATCGCAACCTGATGAATCGATTTACAAAAAAATCGAGGTCTAAAAGATCGATTTCTAATAAAATCAATTTTTTCAAGTCTGGGTAAAATCCTTGAAGAGCCCACACCCTTGGCGACAAACTGAAAAAAGCGCCAAGCCAGAAGTGAAGTGAATGTGAAGTTTAGTGGCGCAAGGGCCAAATTTGGCCAAGCTGCGCCAAACACTTGTTAAAATAAAAGCCGTATAATTTTAAAAAATATATATGTTTAAAAGTATATATGTACACATATATGCATGCATGCATGCATGCATGCATACATACATACATACATACATAAAATATATTAAAAATACAAAGAAACATACAAATCAAATTAAATGTAAAAATCCAATCTTTAAAAGGAAGGCAAAAAGGTTTCGGTGGGGGGATTCCCCCCCCCCAAGTCAGATAAGATTAAAACAGATGTATGAAAGAAGGTGACGCGATGACGGTTAAAAACGGGACAATCTATTAAAATATGATAGACTGAATATGGGACTTTGCACGAGGGACATTCTGGGGCATTTTCACCCAACAGAAGGTGCCTGTGCGTGAAACGAGTGTGACCAATGCGAAGTCGAGTCAAGTGGACATCGTGTCTTCGCACTGGTAGTGCTGCCCAATGAGAAGTGGAAGGATGAATGCTATGCAGTTTGTTGAGGACCTGTTGATCCCAAGTCTCTTGCCATACACGATGGATATAGTTCTGTGCAGAAGTTTTTATATCCTGGCAACAGACAGGCCGCTGCATGGCGCCAAGCCAGAACAAGATGGCGCCAAGCGAAACTGACAATGGCGGCAAGGAAATATAGCGGGATAAGGTGGATGCATAATGAAAATATATGTATATAATACAGAAATTAAACATTTAAGATAAAAAATATAAAAACAGCACTTACTTTCTTACTGCTGATCTTTTCCAAGTGGAGGGTACAGCGTAACAAGATATTTTAAAAAGCTTTAAAGGTCTCATCGCTAAGCGAATGATCGTGTGAGCGTCGCCATATTTATTCTGCGAGGTAATGGTCAAACATACATTCGGCGTGGCTGGTACAATTTCGAAGAAAGCGTTTTATTGCCGACCATGTTACATCATGCCGATCATTACATTTAGGACATTCATAACTTGAAGCAATCAATCCTTCCTTCATACACCATTCAATCAATTCTTTCTTACCTTTCGCATTCAACAAAGTAAAAAAATTCTAAAGTATATTCCCACACACACGCAGCCAGCCAGGAGCCCAACAACAAAATGAAATTCGAAATGCGCGCCCACAATATACGAAAATGTTAGGTGTTTAAAAAAAGTAGGGTTACTAAGATGGCACAATTATCGCCAAACAAAGTAATTCGCGCCAAGGGTGTGGGCTCTCCTAGGAGTGAACCCAAGTCTGCATTTACAATGCAAATATAAATCCATTTTATGAAAAAAAAACCAAGAAAGATACCCTATGTAACGTCCCAAGCATCTAAGGTCTTTTGTAGGTTTATTTCTCAAACTCACAGGACAGTTCACAGACATACAAAAGTACAATATTAACACTTTTGTAGAAATCATTGGCGATCCGATTATTGACATTTTTAGAGAGGTCATTCTTTACGCTCGCTGATGGAGCCAAATACAGTTTCTCGTCGAGAGGTAAAAGCCAACTGCAGATATCCACACTGCGCTCACGGGTGGAGCTCACAGATCCCAACTGTTCTCGTCGAGAAGTAAAGGCCGACCACTTATGGCTTGGTACTCGCGCACTCGCAGTCCTTCCGATCAGTCCGCGTTGCCACATCGAGTTTTAGAAGTGGTCTCGAGTTCGCTACACCTAATAAACGATCTCTTACCAGTAAAATCAGGGAATTTTTCAATTTCAATTATTTTTATTACTATATCAAAGTATCAGGTATAAAAGAAGACATTTATTTTCTAAATGTATTTGTTACATTCAAAAGTTTAAAAAAATAGATAATATATATATATATATATATATATATATATATATATATATATATATATATATATATAGCTTATAGTTCCCAATGCTTAATACGCAAGCTTTTTAAAAACAACAATCTGCCTAGTCTACTGGGATCCAAGCGGTTCCACTCATCACTTGCGAAGTTGCCAGCAATCGAAAAAAGGCGCTCACTAGGAACAGATGATCCCACGATACTGATATACATCATGGCTTTTGAGTGAAAATGATGATAGTTTTTTTGTTCTTGGCAGTAAAGTATAGAGAGTACATTTAACTAATTATTTTTTAGAGATAAAATGCGTTCAACTAATTTCATATAATATATTTTATGGTTTAAACCAACAAAAACAGAAAAAAAAATCAAATGCCGATTTTCTAGGATGAAATATCGATTCACTGAATCGATTCATTGCTACATATCGATTTAAAAAATCAATTTTTTTTGCCCGAAAATCAATTCTTCGATTAATCGATTTTTGATCGCCATCCCTAAACTAAACATCACGTGTTTCATTCTCATCATTCGCTTGCGTCAAAGCTCCATCCATTGACTCGTGAGTGCAACGTTCTTCTTTAGCCATAGTTACTGATGATATTTCCAGATCGGTTAAAAGTTATTTTGAATCGCATTTAAGGAGGAGACTGAGCTCTCGTGTAGCTTCAGTTGCATCTTCTGATGTCTCCAGTCGATGTCTATTTTTAGAATTTCGAACATCTTAGAGGTTACAAATCGGCCAATTGCAATCGAAGCACCCATGCCTGACATTTTGCACCGGACAAAATAAGGAATCCATTGAGAGTGTAAATTAAAGAAAGAGAAATAAATTAGACTACAATTTATCATAACACACACACTAGGTATTAAGGTTAATTATTTTATTTGTAATTGTTACCTGTTAATTATCGCAGTTGTAATTTGGTTGATTAGTATTTGAAAATCATTTCATCCGCCAAGGTGTGTGGCCGTGGGCGATGCAATCTAAAAAGTCTCGGAAGGAGAGTCAAGGGCGGAAACGCCTCGCTGACCCACAAGGGCGCACCTCGGCCGAATATGGGTCATTCGCCGGGAATGGGTGAAATTTCTAGAATGGTCCATTTTTAGGTGTTTCCCTTTTCTTTCTTTTGACTTTCTCTTCAATTCATCGGGGATAAAAATATTTCTGGCTTCGAAAACAACGGGAAACGAATTTCCGAGGATTAGTTTTGGAGACATCGGATGATTTGAAATTGCGAAATCAAGGGTTTCGAGTTCCTTTGGATATTATTATTAAAGAAATAGATTCACAAATATATGCTGAAAAACTTTGTCAATACATAGATTATAAATTTCAGTTTTCAACAGCACAAAAATGTCAGATAAAATATCTTTTTTCTAATGGCAGATTATGAACAATTATTAACAGTTCGTCAATCTACCTAGTACATTCACCGAAAGCTGGTGTCTCTTTTTATTGCGGTGCCAAATTGGTGGATACCAATCGTTGCAGGTAATGTTGACGCCCAGTTTCCTCCCTAGAGGGAGGCACCTGAGCTCTGAAGATGCAAACCTGTACTAGTATTTAATTTTGCCAAGAGCACCCCCTAGGGATCTTTTACATACCGTGTAATCATACGACATGGCTGCTGTCGATTTTCTGCATCATGAAAATCCATCGACTTGGGTACAGAAGGCCAGCGACAAACCACCCAGCCGGTAGATAAAATAATATATTATTCTAAATAAATATTTAAAAACTAAGGCGTGCTATTAGAGCAGTGCTTGGGGAATTGATTAAGGATTGTGTCTTTTTTAGATGGCTATTTGGCGACAGGTTTCTTTTGTTAATGTCGCTCTTCGAAGCAACACGAGAACTAGCAGAAATGGATCTTTAGTTTTGAGCCAAGCGGTGACCCAACTCTCTATACTGGACCACCACGGAAACATGTTTCAGCTCCTCTATAATACGGATGTTGAATATGGATGATATAAATAAGTTTCATTTTCAACCTTCCTTATGGGAGGATTTTTCTTGTAATCGGATCATTTCTCCTCACAACGAGACTTCAGTCTAATGCATAAAACATAGCTGTAGTTGACCATTCGGCTCCAATATCTTTCAGGCGTGCATGTTGTTGCAAGAATTGTTATAACGAGAATTTGAAAGGCAAATATACGTTTCGTAAAATCGTACAAAAGTAAAGGAACTACAACCTTATTCAAAGTATGTGTTAGCGCGGTGTCAATTCAAGCCGTCATCTAAGCGCAGGTGACGTCGCTAACACCATTCGTGATCTATGGTTCCACAATTTTTTTTCAATGACCGCAGTAATCTCTGAGTTCCGGCGAGGAACCTAGACCTTTTCCGTGGAATATCCTGAATAGATGCATTTCAAACCATGACAAGTATTTCTTCATGTCGTCGAAGAGCTACATGCATAAAGAGTCGACACAGCATAGTGTACAAATTTGGGTGAGTGTGTAAATATTAACGTCGCACTGTTCAGCTACACGAGGGCTTTTGACGACGGACCACGTCATTTTGGACCATGGTCAAGTGACGTGGATGACACCTGAGCTGGCACCTCCTCTCCTAACTACCACAATAACGGGAGGACGTTTCAGCTCTCGACAGATTTAACGTGCATCTCTGCCCTACACGGCGGGTCTTTAGTGGTACTGGGCTCGAACTCATGACATGACTGCCATGATCCGATACCCTTACCACTGGGCAACGGCAGCCCGTGTACAAGTTTGGAGAATGCAGTAAAATTTCGAATCACTGTCCTCTTCCCACGACTTGTGATCCAAAATGGTGGAATCAGATTTCCTGGAGTATAGCAATAGTAAAATTTTAGCAAAGTAATATGTAAATAATTGTTTTGTGAGTTATAAATATAAAATAAAAGTTGTGGGAAAAGAACACACACAACTTAAAAAATTTCCGCAGAGCTATTTTCATGCCAATATACAATGTACTGTTTACCTTGGTATCCACTATGGGCTCCTAACCAAGGCTTAACGGGTTTGAGCCCTAAGAATCCAATCGGAGAAAAGATCCTCAAACATTTGGGGTTAGCATTTCAGGTTTCCTTTAGTCCACTTGATGTGATTGGATTACAATTCACAAGCTCTTTAGACGATCTCTCACTTGATAGGGGAAGGCCTAGTTTACCATTTTTCCACCGAGGGTGTGTGGAAAGAGAGTCGTCGAACTAGAAAGCAACACGAGGACTATTGGCGACGTCATTTTGAACCCAGGATACCCCTCTTCCTCTAAACTACCACATCACGCGAGTGAGTGAGTGAATATTAACTGTTCAGCTACACAAGGGCTTTTGGTAGCGTCATTTTGAACCATGGTCAAGTGACGTGGACGACACCTGATCTGGCACCCCTTCTCTTAACTGCCACACCTCAGAAACGGAAGGACGTTCCAGCTCTCGACAGATTTAGCGTGCATTGTTCCCCTACACGGCGGGTCTGGTACTGGGCTCGAATTTGTGACAAGCCAGCCACGATCCGATGCCTTGACCACTCGGCCGTGTGTGGAGAGAGACGCCGCGCTACAAAGCAACACTGGCCAAGGGACGAGATAACACCTCCTCTAAACTACCACATCACGCGAACAGGAGGATATTGAGCCTCGACAAATTCAACATACATCAGCTCCCTTTACACTATGGATCTCCACTGGCACCAGGACTCGAGCCCACGGCACGCCCATCACTTCAGGGCCCTAACCACTAGGCAACCGAGTTCACCTAGGGTATGTAAAACGAACAGAAATTCTTTGATTTGAGAATAAGAGGCAATGTCGATCAATTTCCGATGTAGTAACACGAGCAGAGGTCGTGGAGAGAACAACTTCGAGGAAAGAGTTTCCTCGATTCCTCCCTGAAAGTCCTCGAAACGCTTCTTCGTCGTCATTTCCTGCTCGCATCCATTCATCACCGGACGACTTCCTTGAACAGAAGGAAGCGGTCGCGTTAATCACAGGGATTAAACGTCTCTAATTGAATGAGAAGTGATCTTTCATGGTGGAAGCTGTGATTTCCTTAATAGGATGGGAGGAAATATAATGCGTTTCTTCGCTGCGATTTAAATATATTTGGCTTACAAATGAAGTAAAGTGGAGAAAAAGCAGTTACCCCCCAAAGGATTTCTTTAAAAAAAATTACTCGCAATACATGCGCATACACATGTATTTCCCCAAATATCATTTCCTTGTCTTATACGATAATCACGTTTAAATACAGTTGAACCTGTTTCTGTGCGGTAGATGGGGACCGCATAAAAAAACGCTTAAAAAAATTCAAAGATTTCACAAATTCTTAAATATAATGAACTAATTCGTGGAAATACTACAAAAAACTTTTTTATACGGTGGATAGGGACCGCATAAAAAAAGTAGCATTTATAAAATATGCCAATTATTTACGAAATTTATGTAAGAATACTTCCATAACAAAATAAATATAATTACATATTACACGTAGAAACATTTTAAAAACATAGTTTCTCATTGTATACACGGATAAGTTTCCAAAATGCACAAACAGAATTCATTGTCCAAAGCCCTATGATGAATAAGTTCAAAATTGCTTTTATCACTTGAAGTTACCATTTTAATTGATTTACTTTTTGGCAACATAAAGAAATAAGTTTTGTGACAAATGTCGGGTGGTCAGTTGCTTGTAAATGTCACGATAACGAGATATACATGATTGAAGCCTTTTTTGGAATTTTATACTCCTTTCTTAATTGGCATTTATTTTAAGAAAATGCTTTTCCAATTTGTTGGAAAGTTGGATCGCTGCTCATTTTTATCCGCTCTCAAAGAATCCGGTTCTTTTTGTCCGCGCCTTCATAATCTATCAAATTATTCATAATGTCACTGTCATTGAAAGTTTCGTCTTCAATCAAGCGCTGGCTGCTGGAGCGTTGAGAGAAAGCAACTGAATGCGCATTGTCGGGAGACTGTTTATAACAAATGAACACAGCGTCTTGAAGTGTCTACATTTCAGGGGTGTAACGTACACCCCCGCATCACGGGGGGAGCGAAATACTCTAGGGGCCCAAAGCCTGACTTGCGCTAAATACGTATTTACCAAATTTATAAAATATTAATGGCAAAACCTGACTTTCAGGGGGTACCAACATTCTCCGTTACGCCACTAGTAAATAGATATAAAACATTACAGTGGTGCTAAAGTCATTGACACTCATACGCCGCATAAAAAAAATCGCACGTAAAAAATCGCATAAAAAAAAGACGGCACCAAAACAGGCTCTACTGTATATGTTATGGCTGCATTAAAAATTGCGTGCGTCGCGCATTTTCATTGAAAGGGTTGATAAAAAGACTGGATTGAGAACGATTCATTTAGAACTAAAGTCGCACAAAACTTAATTAAATTTTAAAATTTAAGTAACACTTAAAACAAGTGCTGTCCATGTAGAATTCGATATTAGAATCAGAAGCAAAGTACGATAGAGCCCGATGTTTTGATGGGAACGAAATCTATAATTTGCTAAAATTTGTTGCATAGACTCGAAAAACTGTTTCATTATATTGGAAGAGTAAATTCTATTACCACTTGAGAATCCATATTCGTATTCGTATATATTCCTATTGTTGCTGATGCCACCAGTCTGACGTACTCAGATCAATGCAAAGGACTACTGTCAATGTAGGACTGTCGTTATCCGTAGCTTTGAGCACCATTCAGATGACAGTAAGTTTTGGCTCGGTTCTACCCCAAATTTGAGGGAGAACACCCAGGAGGTGGTGAGCGTCCTCCCACCTCTCTTCTTCTTTCACCAAACGTAGGAGAGAATTTGCGGTTCGAAGGCTATTTAGAGTACCCCCATGCCGCAAAGACACTATGCATTTACAAACGGGATTCAAACCCAGGCCCAACGGCAAATTAGTCAGCGCCAATATTATATATTCCTACTGCCTCATAAACTAACACGGTGTAACAGTTTTTAAAATTTTACTTGGAGTTTAGCTTCCACCTCCTTGCAATGGAAATACACCGAGCAAATCATATCATACCGGAAGAAAAATGTCATTCCAAAGTATAATCCTCGTATTTTTTCTTCTTTCGGAAACTGCATTGAAATGGATGCACTAGTCTACTTTTAGGGAGGAAAGTTGGTCGCCCTCGTCACTTGACCGTGGTTGAAAATGACCGTCGCCAATAGCCCTCACATGCCTTAGAATGTGGCATTAGTAAGCACTCCCTCTCTTGAAAGAGTTACATTTACGTCGCGCTACAAAGCTGCACGAGGGCTATGAACCTCGTCACTTTGAACCCTGGTCGAGAGACGAGGACGACACCTGAGCTGGCACCCCTCTCCACACCAACGGCCTCGATACACAGGGTGTTTATAAATGAATAGATATCGAAGTTTTAACACCTTATATTATTTATTACAGATTTATAACTGTAACTCATGCATCGAATGAAAAACCAACTGAACTAGTTTTGTTTGCAAGCATGTGTGCGCATGCGCGCTTAAACGTAGGCTAATCTCCCCCCTTCACCGCCGATGAGCGCGCTGGTAGAAAAAGGGTGACTAGTGAACAGAAAACGTTTTGTTTGCAAAGACAGAATCTGCTATTACTGTGTAACAAAAAAATCTGGTGGACACTCATAAGGCGTGCATCTGGAGCTTGGAAACTCCTCACGAGGTGCTAGAATCGCAACGAGACTCCTCTAAATTGAATGTTTTTTGCGCCACATCGTTTTCGGAGCACCAACTGCAACCGGTTCTGCCCCTCTTGATGCTCTATGACTCTTTCCTCAATCGGAAGAAAGTGAACTACATAACTTCATTTGGCAGCGAGATGGTGCACCGCTTCGCTGGCATATCTCAGTACGCGATTGGTTAAATATTCACTGTATCCAAACAAAGGATTGGCCACAAAGGGCCTCGCGATAAAGCTTGTTTCGCATGACCTCCACGTTCACCCGATCTGAGGCCATGTGGCTTTTGTCTGTGGGGGTTCATTAAGGATTGTGTGTACGTACCTCCGCTACCAGCTCACCTTCCGGACACAAGACACAGGATTGAAGCAACTGTTGCAAGAATTGCGTCAGATACACTGGACAAAATTTGGGATGAAATCGACTTGATGTGTGCCGTGTAACGAATTGAACATTTGTAAGCTTTTAGGTAAAACTGGTTCAGTTACTCTTTCATTCGATGTTTGAAGTGAGCCATATGTAATAAATAATATAAAGCGTTAAAACTCCGATATTCATTGATAAACACCCAGTATTTAACGAGAATCCACGGCGGGCCTTTAATGGATCCGGAATAACATTCCAGCCACAAGCCCATGACGTTGATCACTAGGCTATCGCGGACATCTCACTCATTTGAGGAGGAAAATAGAATTTCGCATTAAGGAACATTTTGAGGGTTTCCCTTAAGCCAATAAGTATTGAACGGAGGAATACCTAAAGAGGATATTCCTAATATCAAATGAAACATTTGATATCATTGAACATACAGTCACTCAAAAAAGTACTGGGACACTTGGCATGCATAACTGTAAATACATTTATAAATATATTCATCATATTTAAACAAAAAAAGGAATTAAGAAATATTTTAACATTTGGTGCACAGTATATAAGGAAAATTTTATTAGTATTATAGAATTATAATTTGATCTAGCTTTTCAAATATAATTCAAAGGCACACTGGAGTCAAAAAAGTATTGGGACACTTTTGAAACGAGAAATTTAACAGATATACAGCGCATTAATAGAATTTAATTTCACGCCACTTTTTTAGACTAGAAATTTAAACATAAACGTTTCAGCAGATAAAATTATTTGTAGGAAAAATGGCGAGAAACAAAGATATATCGGTTGGTGTGCGAAATTTTGTAATAAGTCATTGGAAAGGGAAATTGGTTCGTTGTGTAGGAAAATTCTTGAAATTTGATTAAGTCTACTGTTTTTAACATCATTGACAGGTTCAAGAACTAGTGCAGTAAAAATGACTTTGCAATGTAAAAGTAGATTCGGAAAATCAGAAAATCCTGAAACTGTCAGAATTGTTTTAAGAAAACATAAGTATCATGGCAGAGTACCTCAAAAAAAGCCTTACATCAGCAAAGCAAACAGACAAGCAAGGTTGGCATTTGCTAAAATGTATGTAAAGCAACCAACTGAATATTGGGGAAATGTAATTTTTGTTGATGAAAGCAAATATAACATTTTCGGATCGGATGGCAAGCAAAAAGTTTGGTGGAAATCAAATAAAACAATGCATGTAAAAAATTTACGGCCTACTGTCAGGTATGGAAGGGATAACCAAATTGTCTGGGGCTGCATGGCAAGCTCTGATGTCAGGAACTTACATTTTATTGATGATATAATGAATAAATATGTCTATCTTGACATTCTCAAGTGAAATTTAAAGCAAAGTGTGAGCAAACTGGGAATCTTAGCAGATTTTAAATGGTACCAAGGTAATGACCCGAAACATACTGCAGATATTTTCAAGTTATGGGTCCTCTCTCCTAGTGTTATTAAGACTCCCGCACAAAGTCCAGACCTCATTCCCCTTGAACATGTGTGGGATTATTTACAGCAAAAACTATATGATTACCAAATTTCTAACAAGCAGGATTTAAGAAAATATTTCGTTGAAGAGTGGACCAATATCGATGGGCCGTTTTGCAAAAAATTTATCCAATCTATGCCATATAGACTTCGAGAGCTCATAAAAAGCAAGAGTGGCCAAACAAGATATTAATTTCTAAGTTTATAAATTGTTTTTCTTAATTTATTGGGAAATGTCCCAATGCTTTTTTAGCATGTTTTTTAACTATTTCTCTTTCATTTTCAATTTTAACCATATTTGGATTAATGTACGAGTTTTGTTCAAATTATTATTATTTGTATTTAACAAACTAATATTTACTTCTTTTTTGTTTCATTTGTATGTTTAAATAAAATATTATGATAAAAATCTAAGAACTGGTAGTGTGTCCCAATACGTTTTTGACAGACTGTAACTGGCTTAAGCTGGAAAAGTCGAAAGAAATTACAATTTTCCTTCATTCTAAATCTGTTGTGTTCAAAAATCAAGTAGAAAAATCTGCAAGTTACTGTTTCGAATTCTCAAAAAATATTTGTTCTGCTTATTTTATGTGATTTCTCTCCTCTAGAAAAAAAATAAGCTTCGCTGCTTTATAATTAAAAAAAATTGCTAATGAATTAGATCTGTAATTCGAAAGATTATTTTGGCAACTTAACTCAAATTTAGAGATACATTTACCAAGGTTTTTCTCTTCCGCTATTATCGGATATTTATTATCATTCTTTTTTAAAAATCCAGGAATTACAAATAAGTGATAACGCTATATAAATCAGTTATTGTACTGTTTGTTTAAAGGGTTTCATGTACAACAATTGACCTTTTCTTTAAAAAATGACTCAGTTTTTAAAAGTGATACTCCACCTGCGACCCGCATGCCACCCCCCGGGCTTTTTTGAGTGGCCCACTTATGACCCATTTCCCTAAAAAATTCCATTATTTAAGAGCAATGTATTGAAAAATTTAGCGGAAAATCCTCATTCAAGCAATCACATCGACCAATTTTGCAGTCGATGTCGTACGGGTGCGAATTGCAAGAATTGTTTTTCCGTTTGAAACTGTAATGGTTAGTAATAGCAACTAACAGTGAAATGAGGAATGAACTGGAGTAATAACCATTTTATGGGTGTAACTGGTAATTATAAACAAATGGGTAGTTATAAACAAATACCGATTTCAGTCAAAACTCCTCCTTGCTGCCATTCTGCATTTGATAAATTAATGTTTGAAATAAAAATAAGAGGCTTAGTCAAAAGAAAAAATCAAGTTATCAAATGGCTTGCCAATTTTGATAATATGTTTTGTTTGTATGGTCATGAATGCGAAAGGGTACCGAAAATACCCCATAACTCAGTAAAAAATGCATTGAAAAGGCAGAAATTTTTTTATATGTGTTTGATAGAGATTAATACAGTATTAAAAGCCAAAAATGAATTTTAATATTTTGATCTATTTTCTACATTTTAAGTATCCAATATTGTCTTGGTTTTATGGTGTTTTTCCCCCTTTAATCCTGCATGAAATATCTACCATATGCATGCAGCCGGCGGGGAAAAAAGTTTGAGTACCCCTCATTTAACTCAATGAAATTCTGAAAAGAAAAAATTAATGGGGAAAAAATGATGCATCAGACAAATATATCAGATCACGATATCTTTCAATTATCGAAAACATTGAATGGGGGTCGTGATAACATTGCTTTTAATTATTTTTATGTTCTTCAGTTTGTTGCCGATTGTTTCGTGTACAAATATGAGCGATCGATCATTAAAAAAGCTTTTTATTCCATTGTTGATTTTTCCCCATTGTTTATGTTATTAAACAACGATGACAACTAATCCACACAAAGAACTCTTTTTATTTGGAAATTAAACGCTTACTTGCAGAGCAGTCACTTTTTCCACGAATTATCTTAACAACCCTACCACATGGACGCACCTCAAATGGCACTCTTCTATTAAAATTTCTACACCGCGGCAACGTTGTGAATAACAAATGCAAACTCTAACAATATTCATTCGAATACTTTTATGTGGTAGAACTTGTAAGGCAATAAATGTATTTTGCGCACGAAGCTTTATAAAAGTTTACAATCTGAATTTTCCCTTCTTTTTTTAATTGATTAATCAAGAACTTTGAAGCCACAGAAGTGGACGACGGGCTTCATAATTTGAAATCGCGGTGAGATAACGAGGACGGCTCTTGAGCTACAACTCCATTTTCCCCGCACTTTTACACCACGCCAACGGGAGGACTTGATGCCACTATAGATTGAATGTACCCCAGTCCCTTTGTTCGTGGCTCTTGACTGCTTCCAGAAATGGAACCCGTGAATCGACAAAAATACGCTGACTACGAATTCAAGATCATGACTTTACCACTGGCACTTGCTTTTTTTTCCTTCAAAAGTTTCATGTTTTGTATTATTACCTTTCTCACAACCATTTCTGTTCTTGCGTCAAAAGATATGAGCGGATTTTGTAATGTCTAGGACAGGGGTGGTGAACCTTTATGTATCAACATGTCATTTTTTTTAAAAAGAAAAGGGTTTAATGAGGTATAGACGTGCCGTCAAATGATTTACATTGTGATTATTTGGAAAATAATAAAAAAAAGTAAATACTTAACCACTCAAAACTCTTTATTTTCTACAAAAAAATACCTTTTGCACTATATAGTTGTAAATGTTTTAGTTATACATGTAATTTAAATTAAAGTAACAGTGCGACTTCTATTGTTGCAGATTGTGTGTGGATGACAAATAACTTATATTAGGATCGTAAGAAGTTACTTTGAGTAGAATGCATGCTGAATTGGAGTCTACCAAATGGTTTCTAAGCAATTAATTATTTTTGGCGTGGTTCACTTTCTTGACGAGAGGATTTGGGCTTTATCTCAAAATGCGATTTTACAGACTATGTTCTGTATACCACTGTTACAGAACATAAAACACACACCGCTTTGTCGCCTTTACTAATCATGCCATATTTCTTAGATTCCCCAAGTTTGAATTTTCTGTTCTATTTACTATATTGCATTTTTTGTTCTTTTGCTGAACTAGCCATGTTAAATAACAAGTAAAAATCGTATAAATATAACACAAATAAATTTTAAAATACAGTTGTGTCAACGAAATTAACTATGCAACGCGTAGACAAATTTTGCATCCCAAGCAACTGTAGTCCAAGACGTAACAAGAGGCAATAACTAAGAGACAGTAACAAACGAGTGTGTTCCCCGCCGCCCCGTGACCGATCACTCGTAATATTTCATAGTGAATTTTGATATTTTGAAATAAAATTCAAATCATTTTCATGGCTGGCTTGCCCAAAATATTGTGTCGCGTGCCATTGATGGCACGCATGCCACTGGTTCGTCATCCCTGGTCTAGGACGTCATCTTTACCATTCATTCAATGCTTCCAACATTATTTGAAAAAATCGGTAACTCTTTTTTCGTCAAATACCATAAAGCCCTCGTTAATGCGACGTTAATTCTCATCAATCGTCAAACACCATAGTACATTAAAGAAAAGGGGGGGAAACATTCTTGCATTCTAGTGAACATTGTTGATAAGTTGGGCAAATTCTCCGCCGATTGGTTGGTCTAATACAGCGTTTCTCGAACTGGGGGTCACGCCCCCCTAGTTGGGCGTGATCACTCTAGGAGGGGGGCGCGAGTCTATTGAAAAACAAGAGATCGTTTGCAACGAATTATTAACTTACAGAAAGTTGGCTAACGAAATACGTTCCGACATAATACAAATTTATACTGATACAAAACGCTAATAAAATGCATTGTGCAGTACTGATACATTTATAATTAATACTAAGTTAAGAAGAAGCTTAATAATGACCCCCTGGAGATGCAAAAATTATGTTGTTCATTTGTTCGGTTTATCCCATCACCGCCGATTCAAAGTTATGGGATTCGCTCCCCAACGTCACCATTTCTGAACGTCCTTCGCAGACACTGCCAAAGAGTCCTATCCAAAGCCTCCGGGATAATTTCATGGATAGCATTACAGAGAAAAGATCATACTACGGGAAGGACAGTTAAAGTTTTGGCTGAGTGAGACCTTTATATAGCATAAGAGGTTAAAGTCGTGTTGCAGCTTTAGCGTCAAAGTATAGTATTTTTGAATTCAATACATTCTATTTATGTGCAGGGGGAAAGGCGATGAAAATTAGGGTCGCAAGTATTAAAACTTTGAGAAGCACTAGTCTAATACGTAAATACCAGAAAATCTTTCTCACTCTGAAATATATAAGCAGAGACATTCAAGTATTGAAGCTAAGAACCTATTCTCATTCCACTGTATTAAAAAATGCAGTGAATATTTTCAGTGTGGAAGCCTTCATGCAATGACAACGGATTTTGTTTCATGAGAACATCTTTAACGAACCTGGAAGAGCCTACAGAGACTCTTTTCAGTCGAACAGATTGGAAGAAAGGGTCACTGGATTTCAAATGTTATTCTGTCTAATTTATTGTCTCACATATTATTGTAATTTAGCGTTAAAAACATGGAAAACTTCCCAACACGTTGTCGAACAATATAATGAATAATTTCTTCAATTATTTTTTCTCCGCGAAATGAAAAAACCCTAAACGAAACGGTTGTTATCTAGCGTAGTTTATATCCGTAGATTGTGTTCTAGTAATGGAACAAGTCCATTGAATCCCAAAAGTTTTTTTTTTTAATTTTTATCTTAGATCGTTTATCAAGATTCATTCATGCAGTTCAAGAACAAGTTTATTGTATGTGCTTCAACTTTCGGAACCATATAATCAGCCAACTTGAATACTTATTTTCAGAAAACTTTTCACCAATGATTGATTGTTGGTGAATATGACCTTGTATTTTAAACCTCCGTCAAATGAAAAAGAAGACAGCTGAGTTCGTACTCACTTTCCCATACTTCCATATACTTGAGGACTTCAGATTTAACGTAGATAATTTATTCTTCAAGGGGAAGCTTCAATGACAGAAGGACTCGCATATCTTGATGGAGATAACTTTGTAACACCAGAAGTTTGTGACCCAAACTCCTCTGCTATCGCGGCCACCTGAGGTAATGTACAGGGTTTTTCGTAATTCCCTCTCGGGTTTCGTAGCGCTATTGTCAAAATAGTACATTTGTGAAAGAAAGCAGAAACATGTCAAGTGAAAGAAAGCAGAAACATGTCAAGTGAAAGAAAGCAGAAACATGTCAAGTGAAAGAAAGCAGAAACAGTTCAAGTGAAAGAAAGCAAACAGTTCAAGTGAAAGAAAGCAGAAACAGTTCAAGTGAAAGTATACAGAAATTTTCCATGTCATCCGAAAATTTGTTTTTTTTACGACAACGTTTTCGTCCCCGCTTTGCTACGTAATATAGCAAAACCGAATGAAGGGGCAGCACGTGCTGTCAATTATGCGTCGATAGCGTCATGTTGAGTAGTGTGGCAGAACTGGACTATCGCATTGACGTATGCTGTGCAACAGAGGTTTCACACACAGAACACCTGCAAAGCATGCAAGCAAAATTTAAATTGTTTCTGTACGCTTTCAAACGTTCTTTTCTTCTGTATTCGTGCGCGCGAATTAGTTTTTTTTATTACAGTAGGACGTTGTTTATCCGAATCAAGTGGGACCGGACACTGTTTGGATACGCGATTGTTCGGATAACCGAATGCAATCCATGCAGTACATGAAATCGGACACTACGAATATTGAAAATCATCACATGCGGGAAACGTTCTTGAGGAAAAAAATAGATGGAAAATATCACAATTTTACCTTTATTGTGCAAAATAATCACTTATTTTGCGCTGTACCATTGTACACCTTCCTTTTTTCGCTGCAACGTCTCTGATTTGCTGATTTTTTCGTTACAACTGGTTCCGATATTTGACGCGCCGGATAATAAACGTTCCGATAAATGACGTTCTACTGTATATTGCTTTGAAACCCAGGAGGGTATTATGAATAACCCAATATATTTCCCTTTCCAAATTTCTACAATTCATCAGGATTTTTTCGTATCTAATCAAATTTAAAAGGATGCACATCCACCGTCTTTTAAAAATATATTTCAGTTCAATAGCATCGTTCATTCGCGAACTTACAAATTAAAGGATATTTTGAGGTTTACAGTAGAATATACAGAAAACTATTTGAAAACAAACTCATTTCTTAAAATTTTGTATAGCTTAGTATAAAATGTTCAATGGTTTTTTTATGGTTAGTTGCACACACACACTGTAATTCTCTCTACAAGAAGATTATGCATATAGTAGTATTTCCCACTCCCTCTCCTTTCTGTGGATAAAGCGCTAACATTTGAAGACTTAGACGTGGGAATTTGTGTCTGTTCATTGTTATTCGTTATGGAATATTTATGTGCCAGAACACTTGAGTTATGCTCTATTAATCTGTCATTGAGTAGAATGAACAATAGTTTAATGTACTTTGATTAATGACACAACAGATCCATGATGATGTATTGAGAATGTATCCCCCCTCCCTTTTTTTCGAGCAGAGTTTCCACTCTCACGTAGAATCGAATGAATAGACAATCTGCTCTAAAAAAATATTTAGTTTGTTTTGGGCAGTCTTTCTGAACGGTGGAGTTAAGCGAGAAATTAGGTTTTTCACACCCAACGCATCAAAAACTTCGGTCTACGAGCGTCCATCTGTTACAGCGATTGCTCAAGGAATTACTCAGAGACTTCGATAATTGCTCTAATTTCCTTAAAAAATAATATTTTCCTTTTCTTATGCCCTCGCAGCGATGTGGCCTGACTCTTCCCTTTTCTCTCTCAAGAGACATCGCGAAGAAAGGCGAGTGATTTTGTAGGATGCAATGAATGGACAAGAATGTGGGAACGATTAATTGCTCTATTTTGCTGTTGTTGCCGCAAATAAATTGTGCTCACACAATTCACGCTTCTATTGGATAAACTTCAGAATTCGCTGTGTGTGTCTCAGAGAATTTTGCCCACTTGTCTATTTTTCTTTATTAATCACTTGACGTTTCTTATTTTTCTATAAAATATTATTAGCATAGTGAAGAAATGTTAAAAAAAAAAATGTCGTGTTTCAAAGAGATGCTACATGAGTTTGCTTTTTTCTCGAGTTATAAATATCGGCGAATTCCTTAAATTTTTGATTCGCTGCCTGTTAAAAATTCCTTCAGAAAGCAACTCTTTCCCAGCGTTCCCTTTTTTATTCGAGAATTTTTCTTTCGGAATAATATAGGATCGTCTTAAGGCAATCATTGCTAAATGTGAAAAGGAGCCTCACAACTCATTTTTAGACAGAAAAATGCTTCACTTTTAAAGAAAAATTTTATTTAAAATGCTGCAATTCAGACATCTGTGCATAATATTGCGTTATTAAAACTTTCCATCAATACACAAATTTTACTTTTAAAGTGTCAAGTAAAGATTCATTTAGCATTAGGAAACTAAACACATTTTATTCCAGAAACACTCCAAGCAAATAGGAATTATGCCTCTCTGAAGGATTGTGAACATAATGTTGAAACCCTTTTCTAACTGATAGAAGAATGTTTCTACTTTCCGATGTGTTCTTCGACATTTGAGAAGAGTCCCACTAGAAAGCAACACGAGGGCGACGAAATTCATAATCTCGACCACGTCCCTCTCCTAACCACACTAATGGGATGACATCGACAGATTTAACGTGCATCGGAACCCTCCACATGGTGGGTCTTCAGCGGCACCACGATATTCTTGATATGAATTCGTGAGCATAACCACTAGGCTACCACGGCCTTCGAAGTTAGCCTTAAGATGGTTTTTTAGTTAGATTTTAAGGCATTCAATAATATGCTCTTTCAGATGTCCAACTAATGACTCGCGAATGTACTGTAAGCAGATTTTAAACACATTTTTTTTATTTATTGTTTTACGACTGGACGAGATATTTTCAATAGGAGCGTTAGCTTTACAAATACATTATTTTTCCTATGAAATGATGGAAAATTCATGTATTTCCGAGAATGGTAAAAGATTTTGATCCTTAACTTAACCAGACCTTTGGACTCCACTTGAATTGTTTAAAAAGTTAAGTGAAATCATTCTATTTAACAATTACATATAACCAGGCCTAGATTTAGTATAGTGCCAAGAGAAATTCAACAATGATTGAACCTTTTTTGAAATATATGTACTTGATAGAGTGAAGACCAAAATATTTCTGTGTCGGCTGAATGATTCACTATGTCTCCGACTTAATATGGACAAAATGTAAGCACAGAGATTCACCGTTTATTTTAAAATATCTACAGTACTCGAAGATTACATCGTGTACTCTAGAATTTGCACTATGCCTTTCCGGAATTTTTAAAAAGATACTTTTCTGATATAAGAATTGTTTTTAAAAATATGATCCCTTTCACAGAGTTGATTTAATTTCAAGCCCGTTTCTAAACTTTAGTCGTAGATGAAGAAAATTTCTTGAATCCTGATGTAATTCTAACATGGCTCAAATATAATCTCTCAAGACTCCACGCACTTTCAACATGAAAGCAATATTTTTTTCAAAACTGAGACTACGCGTATTAGTGTATTTATTCTCTCTCCAATTGGACAGAAGTATGATACAGAAAAAAAGCTGCTGGTAGGTATTACTTTGACCCTCCGTCACCAAAGGTGGGAATCCAACGAAAATTTTACTCTGTCGCGGTCCGATCGCGGTTGTGGGGTGAATGAGTGAATATTAACGTCGCACTGTTCAGCTACACGATGGCTTTTGGCGACGAACCCCGTCATTTGGAACCATGGTCAAGTGACGTGGACGACACCTGAGCTGGCACCCCCTCTCTTCACTACCACACCGCACCAAAGGGAGGACGTTTCAGCTCTCGGCAGATGTAACGTGCATCGCTGCCCTACACGGCGGGTCCTTCGTGGTACTGGGCTTGAACTCATGACATGCCTGCCATGATCCGATACCTTGACCACTGGGCTACCGCAGCCCCCGCGGTTGTGGGAGGGTTCGAGTTAAGATCAGCCATTTCTCAATTGAAACCCCTTTATTGTCTTTTTCACTTATTAGAGTTTATAAACTTAACTGAGAATGCCCTTTAATAACTGAACCGAGGAGCAATCAAACTTATTTAGTTATAATAGAAATAAGATCATTTATGTAATTTCCTGAGCGCTTTTGCTTCAACGCTTAGGCTTTTCTTCTTGAATTAACAGTACTAAATATGACCACCGGTCACTAACTCTATGCTTTCTTTTTATTCTCTATTTTCAACTATTTTCCCACCTTCTCCATGACTAGCCCTTAAATAAGAGCTCTCATTTACATAAAACTAAGTCATCTCTACGGAAAGCGGTTTTAAACTAAAATCATAGTTAAAAAGAGTATTTTACCCTAGAGGATTAGTAGAAAGCCCGAATAGAGGCCCCCCCACTATTTCATTTTTTATTGTTGAATTGCCATCCTATTAGAGTGGAACACGAAGGAAATCCTGTTTCTGATCAGCTTGCCAAATTATTTTGAATTTCTTATAAATTCCGAGTTCGTGACCCAGTAACTGATCAGGATAACAGGACAGGAAATGAAATCTCGAATCTTTGATCCTCGTTGTCTAAAATCAGGCGGAAAGGAAATGCAATGATAATATAGAAATCGAATTAAAAATTAGCTAAAGCTGTTGAAAAAATTTCCGAATTTGAATAAGATGTCATTGAAATTCAAATGGCACGGATTGAAGTAATCAGATCAGGAACTTTGCGAGTACTTTCTCATGAGAACAATCTTATGTGCACATTTTTCCTCACGAAGATTACGAAACAATGCATTGATTCGATAAGCTCTTAATGCTTCATTAACTCAATTAAAACCGGGGTTGACTTTAATTCATTACTGTTTGAAAGGGAGTGAAAGCATTTATTGGAGGATTTGTCCATGAGAATATCCCATTGTATAATTTTCCGGCTGTTTCTACTCGACACAAGGTCTGCTTATCATTGAACCACGGTCACGTGTCGAGGTCCCCACTTTGCACTGAAACATCTTCAATTGCTCTACGCAAACTTTTCCAGAGAACCATTTGAATCACCAGTGACCAGTGTAATTTTAAAAAAAATACTTCAATCGAATAAAATCTTAAAAAGAAATTGTGTTCTATGATATAATATACTTAATTTTCAAAGTTCGTTTTAAGTGAAAGTGGTAGTTAACTCCAACACAAACAGGAGTGAACAATGTATTGGAAGCCAAGGCAAGAGCGCTTAGAGAATAAAAACAAGTTTCACGTTTCTCAATCGTAACATTGCAAACATTCAATATTTATAATTTGCACAGTGTGCACAACTTAAGCCATTTTTTCCATCCATAAAAATGTGTATGACTAAAGGTAAGCGGATTTACTTTTAAAAAAGAATCGATTTTGACGGTCTTCATGCAACAGGCGCCTCGTGCATTGAAAGGCAGGCTTCACGTTTGTGCATTCAAATCCGTTTTCGGAAAATATTTCCTCATTTAGTTCCTTTCACTTCCATCTCATTTTCCATTCACTCCCATTAGAGCCCCATTAGAATTGCAGATCTTGTTCCTTGTTACCATGACGGAGCGGGTCACGGTTTGAAATGGAGTTCGATCTGGTTCTCCGAACGATTTGGAAGCTTCGCTGTTCGGGGTCATTTCCGAAGGAAACACCCCGGGACACCCGAGACAGAAATATCGGATTTTTTTTGCCTCTTTTATTTTCGTTTTCATTTAATATTATGTACTCGTATTTGCATGAGGAGTTAACAGACGGACCACGGTCAATCGAACGAGAACGATACTTGGATTTGATCTTCATTTTCCTAGCTTCGTAGACCCCCTGCGTACTCCACGCAACCCCTGGATCTAAATTCATTCCTGAAACCCCAAGCCTGATGCTGCGCTAATTACATGTCAGAGGTTGTCATCTTTGATAAAATGACAAAATGAAAAACCAAGTAAAAGCTGCGTGAATTCTAATGAAGTTCGTTTCTTTGAAGACTGAGTTGAAAGCAAGATCTCTTCCCATCCCCCCCAGTAATGTGCTTATTTTATTTAATTAAGATACCGTTTGTGTTTTGGGTATCTTAGGAAATTCGGCTGAAAACTAGTAGTGCACGTTTTTAAAATTATTAACAAAAATTCTAAATGATTGTAAATTAAAAAAAATAATAACCGTGTAGCATTGGTGGAACCTGCTCAGCCAATCCGATGTGGGGGAAGGAGTATTTATTGCCATCTCACTATAAGCAACAAGAGGGCTTTTCACTAGGGACCTCGTAGTTTTGAACCACAGTGAGGGATCTGAGCTGGCAATTCCCTCTCCGAACTATCACATCACGCCAGGCTGAAACTCATGACACGTCGGTCACGAACTTGCGATTATAGCTACTAGGCTACCACGTCCACAAACCAATCTAATATTTTGATTTTAATATGAACAAAGTTTTTTACAAAATTTCAATGGTATAATGGGAAGTTATAAAGGAAATTATATTTGGTTAGCCAGTTGTATTTGCACCAGGACAATGTTGACCCAGTCGAACTATGTTAAAAAGAAGAACAAAATAATAAATAAATAAGGGAATTAGACCGGATTAGCTGACAGTTTGTAAGTTCGATGGATTGTTTGGTTATTTAGAATGGATTGTTTATTGACGTATTCTAAAATACGAGAACTGTAGGGGATGTAGCTTGGTTAAGCAAAGACAACATGCCGGCTCCAGCCACACTCGTTCCTTGTCAGTGAGTTAATATTAACGTCGCATTGTGCAGCTACACGAGGGCTTTTTGGTGATGGACCACGTCATTTTGAACCATGGTCAAGTGACGTGGACGACACCTGAGCTGGCACTCCCTCTCTACACTACCACACCACACCAACGGCAGAACGTTTAAGATCTAGACAGATTTAACGTGCATCGCTCCCCTACACGGCGGGTCTTTGATGATACTGGGCTCGAACTCGTGACAAGGCCAGTCACGATCCGATACTTGAACCACTCGTCTACCACGGCCTTCGCCACTTATTAGAAGCATCGTCGACCATTGTAACTCTGCTACCGGTTACTAGGGATATTGTGAGCCATCATCTTTTCTACGGGGGCAAGCCCTACAGTTTGAGAATCGCTGATTTACAAGAAGGTTTAAATCATGGGAGAGCGTGATGCCGTATCAGCCGTATGAATGATACGGGCCCCAAAATGAGTAAGCAAAAAGTCACAAAATGTTAAAGGCCTAAAAAAAGAGCCTTAAAGGAACAGGAACCACTAAGGACTAACTACGCCAGTGATGCTCTCCCAGGTATATCAAATACGATAAGTCTGGAGATCTGGCAGGGGACCTATCTTCCGATCCCACCCCCTGAAAGGTGCGATTCAAAATCACTATTATTAAGGTTAATTAACCTGCTTTACCCCAAAACACCCAAAGGAAAACGATGAATGCGTTTGAAATGTGTAACTCATAGAGCATCGCTCCTTCTGTGCAAACAACTGCTTTTTTCCGATACCATTTGCCCAGATGGCGTCAAAATCAATGAGGAGGCAGCTTCTTCGAGTGTGATGCAAACCTTTCACTTTTATCACCAGTAATCGGGCGATTTTGTAATGAAAAAACTGCCACCCGTAAGCCTAGTGTTCATGGAATAAAAGGTAACCTTTTCCCAATCATTCTAATGCAATGAGGGACTGGAGTTAATTCATTTCGTATATTGAAACTAAACTCCCCCTTTCGATTCTTTTCGCATTCAGTGATACGAAACACTCCAATTAGAGCGGCTGCCGAAACCATTTGAGATCTCGTTTAACCCACTGCCATTACTCCCAGGAGTCTTTCGAAAAAAAAGCGTTCCATTTCTGCCACTGGACAGGTCAGGGCTTTTTTCACAGGAGAGGCCACTGTCTCAGACACCACAAGCGGGTGAGATTCAGATACTTGTCAAAGTGGTTTACCGATGTGTGAGATACGTATTTCCAAATCTCTCATACTGTAGGAAATTTTAATATTTAAAATGTTTATGAGCTCCAGACAGTCAGTGGAAAGATATATATATATATATATATTGCAGGGAATATTTAAAAGTTAAGCAATTTTTTAAATATTGCTTTTTATTTTATTTGTTTATTACATTTCTAACGACGAACTACAATATCAAATGTTCCATTTTGAGTAAACTTTGTTTACTTTTCAAGACTTAAAAAGAAAACTCATTACGTTCTACGAATAATATATCATCCCTTTTTAATTACTCATTTTCAAAGATTTGTTAAATTTTCGGATGCTTCAAAATTCGAAATAAAATGATTAAAATACTAAGAATTCTTTTTGGAAGTCTAAATTTAGATTTTATGCTACTTTAAAGCATTTTATAGGACAGTGGTCTCCAACCCCCGGTCCGTGGATCAAATACCAGTCCGCACAAGAAACATTAAATTATTTCTCTTTTATTTACTGTAGTATATTATTCTTGGGTTTGGGGTACTTTTTATGAAAATCACTTTATATTCCTTGTTAAATCACTTTATATTCATTTTTCGGTGTAGCTATATTTTATTCTGAAGTCACTATTAAATACAATTAAATTAAAATTATTAAATCAAAACAGTCTAAAATATAAACAATCAACGTCCTCCCCCTCAGCGGGCCGCTTTAAAATTAACAAACGTTGACCGGTCCTCGGCGATTAAAAGGTTCTAGGTGGTAAGAATTGAATGGAGTCAAGAATAAAGAACCCCAGAGAGACGGATTGACTAGCGTAGCACTTAAAAGCTACTCAACAGTTACTGGAGTCATTATTTAGAATCAAGGTCAAGAGACGAGGACGAAACCTGAGCTCTAGCACTCCTACCACCCATTTTCCCCATTCCATCCTACTTAGCCTCTACATATTTAACAGTATTGCATCAGATCTTCTATTAGGTGGCTCTTGAATGACATCAGGAATCAAAACTCATGACTTCCGGTCATTCGAAATACTCCCAGGCCCGCTTGTGCAACCCACCGAACAGACTAGGGGATTCAGCATTGGTGAACGTACGGACTTGCATATTATTCGGAATGGTAACAAAAGGTACGCGGATGTTTTATTTTACGCGGCACCATTCGCAATTCTTTTCTTTTAAAGCATGGTAATACCAAACCTCATGTTGCTCGATTTATGGAAACCACTCTCAAAGCTGAAACACAATGCCGCTTAACAAGAGACCCTTTCCTGGCCATTTCATCTTGCGTGGAACACACTTTGAAGACGCATTGTGGTAAAAACAACACCTCGCGTTTTCTGTCTGTTACTCGAAGACTGCAAGAGAAGTCTTATCAATAACTTTCCTGATGTCCACGGAGCTGTTCGAGAGGAGACTCAATTCAATATCCTTTGGAACAGTATTTTTGCCATTAACTGTAACTAAAGTAAGCCTCTTTTCATGTTCTTTCCATCATTTCAAACAAATAAGACTTGTGTGACATTTTTGCGTCTTTTTTTATATTGCATTCTAGTACACGTATACTTTTCACTTAATGCCCTGCAAGACTGTTCTTGCACAGTTTTCTTCCCTTGTCTGTTGGCTCTCCTAATTGTTGAGCACTGCAGCTTCCTCAATTTTCTTATGAAGAACAATTTTGTTTTGAATCTCAAATTACCAGTTAAGTTATAAAATAATAAAGCATCTGTTATTTTATTACAGTAGTCTTAACTGTTACTAAATCCGACTTTCAGGAGTAACCAGTTGTTCTGTAGGGTGCAAAAACGCTTCTATAGTTTTTTAAGGTAGTGCTTCTCAAAGTCTCAATCCTTGCGACCCAATATCCAATCCTAATTTTCATCACCCTCCCCCAGCACGTAAATAGAATGTTAACCTCTTAAGGGCCATCGGCGTATATAAACGCCTCGTTCAGCCAAAGCGTTCATGGTCATAGCCAAACGTTCATATCCATACAATAATTCCAAAGGCTTTGGAATGCAATAATAGAACCTTGACAGTGTTGGCGAAGGATTTACTTAAGTCAAAGGATTTTTCTCACCTGCACTCGACTCCGTGTTAAAAAGGGGAGCGAATAGCAGAACTTTTAATCGGCAGTTGAAAGAAACATTATCAAGATAAGTGTTAATTTCTGCATAGAGGACAAGACAATTGTTGAATTAATTATGAATGGATCAGTGTGTTTCATACGTGGTTTATAGCAGTACAAGTTTGCGTTTCATTTTTTAATAAGTCAGAAAGCATCTCGTTTGCTAAATTTCAGTCAATTAATATTTCTTTTAAAAATAATCTCTTGTTTTCTGCTTTTCCATAGGCTTGCGCCTCCTCCACAGTTTGAGAAACCATGTTTTAAGGTAAAATAGCGTGTGCTTATTTTTTTAAAATTAACAGTTAATGAATATTTTGGATCCTTGAATATTATTTGTAACTAACTACTTTCACACACAACGTTCAATAACTTCACTGGGAATACCAGAATGAAAATAATAAAAATTAGATAATATTGTTAAAAGACACACACATGTACAGTTTTATTCTCTCTCTCAACCCCTTATTTTAATACGAACAAGTAGTACCAACTGTAAAGCAAATTTTCTTGATATAGAAATACGATTAAAAGATATAAGGTTTTTACTACTGATATTTTTGACAAAAGAGAGGAATTTAAATTCAATATTATAAAAGTACCTCATTGGGAACGTAATATACATGGATGAATATTCAGAAATATTACTAATAAATACAGACAATGTAATAAATTTTTTGTGTTTCAAAAAATTCAGAAAAATAATAAAAAAATATTATTAAATACAGTTTAATTCAAAAATACCCAATTTTATTAATAGTTACTTGTATAAAGAATTGTAGTTAGAGTTATATCTTAATTGTATGGATTAAATTTTTCAGAGAAGATTAATAGCTTATTATTTTAGATTTTATCATGAATACTCATTTTTCCTAGTTAGATACAGTTACCTAATTATTTACATTAAAAGTACTCATTCCTCTCTTTAGTTTTATTTTAAACTCGGTAATATTTTATAGACAAATACAAATATATTTCTAGAGCTCCTCAAATAGCTGTAGTGTTTATCTTTATACGCATAACAATGTAATTATTTTAGTACTATAATTTTATACTTTTTGCAAAGTGCTACAATTCAACTGTTGCTTAGGCCACCTGATCATTAGTAACATCAAATGCATCGCGGCTCTAAGGCCTACATTTTTACGCCTGTCGCCAGCTTTATCTGTGCAGGTGACAATACGATTTGGCTCGGTTCCACCCCTATTTTGAGAGAGAAGACCTCAGGGGCCACCCACCTCTCTTCCCCTTCCACCAACCTCACGAGAGGAGTTGTGACTGGAATGCTATTTTAGAGTATTAGGACCCATGTGTGCCACGAAGGTATTATACATTTAGAAACATCCATGCTTTTTCCGGGATTCGAACCCAGGCCCAACGGCAAAGAAGTCAGCGTCGGTAACCATTACACCGGATGAGTGGCACATTCAACTAATAATACTATGCCTTGTGAATTTGTATTTGGGCCCAGAATCTGGTAATAGCTTGTTTATTCTACATGGATTCAGTGGGGGCTACGCATTTTCGAATTTAGTTTTAGGTTGCCTCTTTCTTATAATGGGTTTAGAAATTCTATCCATTATTTTCCAATCGGATTTCGCTCAGTATTATAAACATGTAGGGAGAAAATAGTGGCTAGCCTTAAAAATTATTTAATCTCCACATTTATATAAGTTACACACACACACACACACAAGTTGTCCTAAAGTCAGCAATGTTTATGATCCCTAATAATCCCCCTAATGCAGCATCCATAATTTTAAAATTCTAATATCTGTTTTTTTTAAAAATTCCAATATTTTTTTATGCAAAATTCATTTATCTTTAGTATCATATATATGGTTTTCTCATATATATAAGCCATACACACATTTTCATATTTTAAATTATTGATATCTAGAACTTTGGAATATATTCTATAACTTTCACCTCACCGTCTCCGGTACAACTTTCCTCGGGGAGATTTGAAATCGCAAAGTTTTTATAAAACAACTAGCTGGTAAACCCGTTCTTCGCACTGGTGAATCGAAGAATGAAACAATACAAATTGAAGGATTATTACGGATTATTTAATGAGTTATTATTACGTGAACTGCAAACTAAACAAAAAAAAGTCTTTTGCATACGTCAGCTGTTAAAGTTTAAGACTGTAGGTCTCTAAACTGATATATAAAGGATTTTTTTTATTTATGACGACCTCGTAACTCCTTTGTGCGTCGATTTTGAAAACACCTTCCTAAGCTGATCTCTGCTGAGCAAAAGTAAAATTGTTACAAATTTAGACACTTAAAATATTGTCAATGATTTATATCTATATGTGTAATAAGTTAATATTACTTTCTGTTGTATTTATTTTATGTTGAAGTTGTAATATTCACAAGCAACGCCGTTCCTTACATTATAATGGTGATTCAATAGAGACATAGCGAAATTTTGGTGATAGAGCCAAGTTGGCAACTTGGCAATTGATCGATTGATGATTGATTGATTGAATATTAACGTCGCACTGTTCAGCTACACGAGGGCTTTTGGCGACGGACCACGTCATTTTGAACCATGGTCAAGTGACGTGGACGACACCCGAGCTGGCATCCCCCCTCTCCTAACTACCACACCACACCAACGGGAGGACGTTTCAGTTCTCGACAGATTTAACGCGCATCGCTGCCCTACACGGCGGGTCTTTAGTGGTACTGGGCTCGAACTCGTGACAAGGCAAGCCACGGTCCGATACCTATACCACTCGGCTACCGCGGCCACTGGCGATTGATGGAACTGTGCAGAAGTTAATATGCTGTAGTGCCCCCTGGTGGGGATCTGCGACAAAGAGGATAGCTTAAAAACCTTCTCCACAAAAAAAAAAATTACGTACACATGCCAATTTTCATACTGCTTGGTTGAACGGTGTTGAAGCGAAGCGCGATCATATATACAAACATCCATTGATATATTTCTCTTTAGATTCAAGTTCAGACGTGACAGAGATATGGGGCTCTCTAAAATTAAAAGTTTCTATTTAATATTGCTCTTGTACAGGGCTCGCAAGCGATTGAATTGTAAAATGTAAACAAAAATACGTTCAAGTGATATGTTAGAATGACAAGTTCTTTTATAGCAAATTGCAAATTTCATTATGGACCAGTTTTTTCATCATTTTAATTAAATTTTATTGCTTTCATAAATCGATTAAAAAATCGTTAAAAATTTATTTTTTCTCTTTTTATTGTGTATTCTATAACTCTTAGAATTTTATAAATTCTGAGAGTTATGAATAACTCTTATGAATGAATTCTAAGAGTTATTTTATAAGTTCGGCCTGTCGTACAGTACGGCGCGTGTAGTCATTCGCGTGTATCAAAAGAGCCTATTCGTGAATAAGAGATTTTCTTCACAACTTTTTCCCATCACAAGCATGGGATACATTATGCACAAATGCACGAAGAAACATTTTCTTTCGAAAACGTTTCCTTCTGGGGGAACTGGGAAGGGTAGAGAAATGAACAGTTATTACCAGAAAAGGAAACAGCCACCTAAAAGTTTCATATTTTTCGTGGTGAAGAAATCAGTCATCGATAAGTCAGGACAAAACACCCGTGGATGGATGTCATTGTCTCCTCATCGCCTTAAAAGGAACGCAAGGAGGTGTTGACAGCATTTAAAACGTGACAAGATTTTTTTTCAGACTCGTGAAGGTAAAAAGAATATTTTATATTAAAAACAACTTTCTTAAAAGTTTTTTAATAGTGATTTGTTGTGGATATAAGAATCGATGACCGTCGTTCCACACAATTTATCCGAGAAGATTTTAGAGCCCGAAACGGACGAGAAAAAAGTGAAACTTATTCGCTCTAATAATTTCCGCCTGAATAAACGCGAAAAAGTGAGACCGGCAATTAAAGAATGCCTTATCATTCAACTCATTTCCCACCTTTTGTTTTTGAGAGAGAAAACTAGGAAATTATGTTCTCTATTGTTTAATAAGAATAATTTTACGCTTTTTTTGTTTTCTCGACCCGATGGATGCTTTTAAGGCAGGGGCGCACATTCTGCGTTTCAAACAAAATGTTTTCTCTACTTGTTACTGCAACAATGTAAAAGGCATATTAATTGGATCAGGGAAGAAAGCTGCATGTAACAGCTACAACAATGAGTGTTCTGTTTCTCGTAAGTGTTCAAAATGATTATGAAAATGTAGTAATTGTTCCATTCAATTGTTCTATTTCGTTGAATGTTGTTGGAATAACATAACGAATTTGAGATTTCAAAAAATTCTTCCCTTTCTGTATATGTTATTTTTCACAAGTCGATTTTGTCAGAATTAAGGCCGAAAAACATGAAAAATTCTAGTTATTTATTTTCTACAATGTTCGAAAATATGTTTAATAACTATACGAGAAAAAAAATACTAGTTTTCAAGTATTCTTTTTTCAAGTTAAATATTTTTAACAATTGGAGGGATATGAATAGATATTGTTTTAAATTTTTTCTCGTAGGTTCATTTTATTGCAGTAAAATACACAAAACAGAGCAATGAAAAGCCATGTGAAAATAAGACCATTTCTGTGAACACCGATATTTTCACCGAACACAAAAGCCAAATCTTCAAACAGCAAAACCCATACCGATGAAAATTCATTATAGCAAATTTGCTTGTGCATTCTACCGAGCCGGTAAAATTTAAGAAATTCCTAAAAAATGAGCAGCTACCCTCAATTAATTTCATACCGTTAAAAAACCTTGTAGCCTTACCAACATGCAAAAAATATTTTTTTCGGGGTAAAATAATTCATGAAAATCTGATCTGTATAAAAGTGAAATTAAAATTTGATATCATTGTATTTTAACTATTTATAATTTTAAAAAATGTGTTTTCGAATTAATTTTTTAATTCTTGCACATTGCTTTTTCTGTGATTGGCCAAAAAAAATTGTGAGTAAAAATTATTTTGTTTAGGCATTTAAGAAATAACCTTGGAAAGTGAGTAAGGAACGTTCATTGGGTACTAGGTATAAAATATTTTTAACAACAACGTGATTGCTCTACAAATAATCATTCTCTCGTCAAATTTTCTTTTGCAAATAAATGCTTTAAAAAGAAACACAGAATAATATATCTTTAAGCTTAGGAGATTGTTTATTGGCGTCCCATTTCGATAAATTGTATTTTATGTTCGATGAGAGCACCACACGAGCAATACTTCTAATAAGAATGCCACAATCAGTCAACATTTCCAACATTAAGTGAATCTTTTAAAGAGTTGCAGCAGCTATGCATGTTCTCTATGAATCATTCAAGCCATTCAAATAATTTTTGAGTTGCGCACTAGAAGTAAATGATTTCGTTGTCGGATGTTCGGAAACAGAAAGTTAGCACTTCAACCAGATCATGTGAAATGAACTCCGCACAGTGGCGCCCCCCTCCAAAGCCCTTGATTGTTTTCCCGATTGATTATAATTCTAAGTACGTAGTACGTAAAATTTTTATTAAGTATTGTTATTAATGATTAATTTTATTAAATAATACTAATTATTTATTCAATAATTAGTTTTTTACTGTATTTTGTTCCCAAAAATCGACAAAATCAAAAGGAGCATGATACAAGAATGGTGAACTTTCGACCCCGGACCCCCTGAAAAATTCCTGTGTGCACTACTGACTCCGTAGAATACAAAAACATTTCATAAAAACAAATGACTTACCGAAGTGAAGTTTCTTCGCAGTTTCATCGTCGTCGCAGCATCGACCACAACTGTAAATAAACAAAAAAAACTGAAATGAATACGCAAAAAGGGAGAACTGAAGGTATTTCAGAAATTCTATAATTAGAGGAATCTAAAGAACATTATAGTTTGTTACGTGAAGCGGTTATGGACTTTTGTATTTCAGTATAAATGGAATGAACAAGAAATATTATATCACAATATTAGATAGAAACTTCTTTTATGGTTTCTGTTGGGACTACCCAATGAACTTCCAACAACAGATTTTACGCCAAAGTCCAGAAGACACTCGAATTTTGCAATCTCCATCAATAAAGAGTGTCATTTATATAAGAACCATTTTCAAATTCCATTTTTTTTTATTATTATTGACTACCGTATTTTGTTTACGGAGATATGTTAACCGGTATAATTCGGTTAGCTGAGCTCAGGTTGTAAAGTATTTCATTAATTTATTAGTTAATAAATTATTATATATAATGAAATATTAAATTAAAATAACGTAATACATTTAATAAGCTTGGTGGTTTTTGCTTGGTACACAATAACGGGAAATGATCGAAATAATTCATGTCACACCACAGTAGTAGGCTAAAAATGAAATATTAGTAAATACATCCTTCATTTTCCTCCTCTTTACATGTATTAGATAAATGTAAATAAAAAAGCTTTGGGGCGACCAACAGAATCAACTTAAGGTTCACGAATTTAACAATGTTGATAGATGGGAAACATTAACTGATTCTTAGTAAGGATTTTGAGCTAATATTTCAATAATTTTTCTGTGCGGCTCAAAATCGTGCCTCTCGTCTCATCAAATTATGAATAATATTAATATTTGTATCACCCGAAAGTTTTCAGAAATATTTTAGACAATTTACAGCATAATATAGAAAAAAATTGACCAGTAATCTATCTTATGAACAATAAGACAACAATTATGTAGTGGACCTACGTAATAATTGCATATCAACCGTCGGCTAATTATATGGCTTTATTTCTTGTTTGTATGAATTTATAAATTAAAAAGCATAAATAGATTATAATATCTTAGGGACGTTTTACATAGGTATAATACGACAACATGTCCATTACTTTAGTTATGGTATGTCAATTCCCTGAAGGATACGGAGCAACACACAAGCTGTCCTCCTTTCTAATTCGAATATGTCAGTAAAAGAAGAAGTTATAACATAAAACAGAAGGACCCAGACTCGTAAAATTTGGCACACTGAAACTGCATCTCGAAGCCAATGTTTCAAAACATGCTCTCTTCAACTCTAAATATTTTAATTCAGTGACGAAGTAAATTGGATTTACTTTTCTGCGTGTGTTCTTAAGCGAAAAAGCTAACAGAATTATGATTTTTACACTGTTTGAGAAATTCAAACTTTTCAACAAAGACTGATTTCGTTTGGAGCATACATAATCTAATCAGCCAATTTTTGGCGAACTTTTAAAAATAGTATTGAAACGTTTCACTCACAATTAACGACTTTTTTTATCAATTCATATTAGTTTTCACTCTTCCTATATATCCTTGCTAGAAAAGTCTGCGTTCACCCATAACAAATCATACAGCAAAGGTAAAACTTAATAGAAATACAATTTTTTTCTTACAAAATTTCATGAATTGGTTTATTTTTATTTATATTGAGCATGCAAGAATTCGTTAATTTGGAATAAAAACTACTTAAGATAACGAGAGTTCTGTATCAAAGCACACAAATAGTAGGCAGGAAAAAGTCTGCGTTCACTATTTGAATATTCTTGATTCATGGAATTTTCATTAACAGTCATTAACAGAATTTCAGTTATCAAGTAAAACAGCTTAAGAAAATCGTTTCACAATAATATTTACGTTTTTTGTGAGATACAAGCAAATCAAGGATATTGAATATAAAATGAAGGAAATTAGTATCAGTGAGCATAAAATCTTTGTGAAAATGTGGAAAAATGGAAAAAGTAGTCGGGATAGAACCAGATCCGTTGGACGGCAGTATTCATCTATCCAGCGAGTTATTTATAACTTTAAATCTACTAGAGTTTGTATATATACATATCCAAACCTCACTGAGGTCGTCTATCTAAGCTCACAATCAGAGAAAAACGAAGTATGATATCAATAGTGAAAAGAATCAGAGTTTGAATTCAACTGAAATAGCAACAGACATTCACAAAAGGTTTATCAAAAACATTTGGGCGGATACTGCAAGAAAAATCTGGAAAAAGGCCGGATACTGTAGTCGAGTGGCTCACTGAAAATCTTATATTTCAATGACGGCTTAAGTAGATAGCTTTTGTAAAGGAGCAAAAACATAAGCCACCGGAGTTCTGGAGGACTGTGGTATTCTCTGATGGGATCCAATTTTGCATCTTCGCATAAATGGTCGTTAATTGGTATGGAGAAAACCTTGCACAGCGCTTCAAAAAGAGCATTTAGTACCAACGATAAAGCACGGTGGCGGTGGAGTAATGGTGTGGAGGTGCATGGCGAGCAACGGTGTTGGCAAGTTGGAGTATATCGAATTAATTATGAACAAATATGATTACCTCGATATCCTATGAAACAATTTAAAGAAAAGTCCCTCCAAATTTGACCTAGGATCGTCATTTCGTTGCCAACACGACAACGATCCTAAGCACGCCGTTGAGATTCTGAAGTCTTGGCTCTTGTATAATGTCTCAAATCAACTGCACAAGCAACCACACAGTCATCTGATCTGAATCCCATAGAATAGTGTTCCCCAACCTTTTTATCGCCGCGGACCGGTCAACGTTTGATAATTTTACCGTGGCCCACTGAGAGGGGAGGACGTTGATTGTTTATATTTTAGGCTGTTTTGATTTAATAATTTTAATTTAATTTATTTGCCTTCAGAATAAAATATAACTACACCAAAAAATGAATATAAAATGATTTTCATAATAACCCATGAAAACTCTATACCGCATTATATAAAATGGAAATAACTTCATGGGTGGACTGGTAGTATTTGATCCACGGACCATTACCAGTCCAAAGATCGGGGGTTGAAGACCACTGCCATAGAACACCCATGAGAGCGTAAGATTTGTCAACACAATATATCTAGCAAGGATACGCTGAAAAATGCTCTTAAGGACCAATGGGAGAAGATAATCGCTTCTTAAGGACCAATGGGAGAAGATAATCGCTGAAGAAACGACAAGATTTGTTAGTTAAATGCCGAAACGAGTTCTCAAAAGATGAGGTTATCCAACCAGCTAATATAAATAGCTCATTATCCTTTTTTAAATAATTTTTAAAGTGGCTACTAAAACAGTGAACGCAGGCTTTTCTAATTCATTTTTGTTAATATCGCTATATAAACCTGTCTTTATTAAAAATTTGCTTTCAAAGAGGAAGCAAACCAATTTTTGTTATTCTGAATACTTAAAATGAAGTAAATAAAATATAGTTTAAAAATTATTTTTAAATTCTTTTTTCGTGTTCATGTTCTGTACAGGAACGCAGACTTTTCAGCAAGTGTATATTTAGATACATATCTTGTTCAAATTTTCAATCGCTTTTTATTCATTCACTCAAGTTCAAATACATTTTTTTAAAAATTGTAGGGGATGACACTTGATGTGAATACAGTTTTTTCAAATATTTATTTATTAATTAAGTTAAATTGATGAATAAATAGTAACAAACAAAAATAATAGTCCAACACGATATATAAAAAGCAAAATGGAAAATTTCAAGGAATTTCGCTTTCTATTTTGCCACTTAATATTGCCATTCTGACATATGTATATATATTAATTGTAATAATGTAATAAAAACTAAAATAAAATTTTCTTTGTTGACCTAAGCAGGAATTGACTTAATCTTTATATACATTACTTGTTTTTTTATTTTTAAATTCTTCTAACTAGAAACGCATCGATTCAAATGATTGGAATGTATACTCTATGTGGAATGAATATTTCCTTTTTTTTTTTTTGGAAAAGGCACGGGGATGAGGGAAATATATATAAACTAGTAGATTTTATGTGATGTTTTAACTACACATGGGCATGGACATTAAAAGTTGGATAAAAATGAAGGGAAAACTAGAAAGAAAACTTGTTTCTCTTTAGAATTCCAAACATTCATCCTATATGCGTGAGTAACTGCCGAGTGAGTGAGTGAATATTAACGGTGCACTGTTCAGCTACACGAAGGTTTTTGGCGACGGACCTCGTCATTTTGAACCATCGTCAAGTGACGAGGACGACACCTGAGCTGGCACCCCTCTCTCCTAACTACCCCACCAGACCAACGGGAGGACGCTTGAGCCCTCAACGGATTTAACGTGCATCGCTCCCCTACACGGCCGGCCTTTAGTGGTACAGGGCTCGAACGCGTGACAAGGCCAGCCACGGTCCGATACCTTGTCCACTCGGCTGCTGCAGCTACTGAATTATTCTGGAAGATTTTTATTGGTGTAAGGGAAAGCTCTGTTGCAAAGTGAGGGGGAAAGGAATGAAAGTTGCGAAGGATTTGTTCTGTAGTTTTTTTGCCTGTATCATGTTTTTATAGAACATACAATGTGTGTGTGTCATATGTCCACTTTTTCTTCACTCATGTTGACGGTTTTACAAATTAAAATAGAAACTGAGTAAAATACAAAAAAATGTGCATACATCACATCCTGATTTAAAGCGGTTTCAGTCGAATGCTGGCTAAAGATCGACAACGCATAAAAGTGCGCGTGTTCAGAAAACGATTCCCTCGCACCCGATGCATTTATTCGTTTGTTTCTTGTCATACGATTGCGATTCTTTTTGGAGTGAATCATCACACAAGAAACGAATTCTTCCTAAATTCACAGACAATTTAGAAGATCATTAAAGTGAGGAACATCTAAAAATTTTAAACTCTGGGTCTGTGGCGTAACGCAGAGTATTAGAACCCCCTGCAAAGTCAGGTTTTGGGCCCAAAGCCGGATCTTACGAAGGGCACGTACTTGGCCTCAGTCAAACTGTGGGGCCCCTAGAATCCTGTCCCCCCCTTGTATGCGGGGATTGAGGGGGTGAATGAGTGAATATTTTACGTCGTACTGTGCAGCTACTCGAGGGCGTTTGGCGGCGGACCTGGTACTTTTGAACCATTGTCAAGTGACGAGGGTGATACCTGAGCTGGCTCCCCCCTCTCCTAGCTGCCACACCAACGGCAGAACGTTTGATCTCTCGACAGATTTAATGTGTGTCGCTCCCCTACACGGCGGATTTTCAGCGGTACTGGGCTCGAACTCTTGACACGCCGGCCACGAGTCTGTTACCTTGACGACTAGGCTACCGTGGCGGGCGAGAACTCTAAACCCATCATTAAAAGAATTCTGTGCAAGCTAGCTAGAGATAAGATTTGTTTTAAAAATTCATTCGTGTAGGAACGGGTTCTAAAAGCTGAATCAAATCGAAATACGAACAGCATTCTACGCCTTAGGTTTCCACATCGCATTTTTTCTTTTATTACTCGTTTCGTTGATAACCGATTATTATTGTAAAGTCACGAATCGAACGAATTGTTTGTTGAATAAAAAGGGTTTTTTAATCGATGCAGCATATTACGTTCGGTCAGTATATCCATTAAGGTATCTAGTCCATTTGGGTAAGCGCGCACGTGCTGTTTTGCATAGGGTGTCGATGCAACATTAAATCACCTCCGCTATTGACACTTCCCTATGTTAACGAGTGGGTGCGGAAAAATGCAGGAATTAAAAACAAAGAGCGATATCAATCGGGAAATATTTTCCAGTAAAGCTTTCTACAACTGTTTCTCCAGCCTATTTTTAACAATAAAAAGACTTGTCGACCTTGAGACATATATCACATGAGGAACCAGAAATACTCTGGAAACGGGAAAACTCGGCATCCAAGTGGATATTTTCGAGCGTCGTTTGAAACAATCTTACGACACAGAAACAGAAAAAAGAAACTTGGCAGTTGTGTGTCTCGGGAAGGCATTTAAAATGTTTCATTGTGGTTTTTCTTTCGTCAAGGTAAACGCTGATCTGGAAAAAAAATCAGCACCGTGTTTTGCATGAATAATTCCAAACATCTGATCTGAATAGATTAACTGTGTTTGCATTACTCGTTTGTGAGAGCAACATTTTGTTGATTTTTTCACTTTACTGATTCTCGGAATGGTCATCCAATTTTGGTGTCTGATGGGAATGGATGAGAAACGCTCAGATTGGGGCAATGGATATACAACACTAGGGCATTGGTTGGGATCAGGACTCGATTTTATCCAGTCAAGCATCTGGCCGATGGACCTCGTCTTTTTCAACCATGGTCTAGTGACGAGGACGATACATGAACTGGTACCCCTTCTGCGAACTTTCACACCACGCCAACGGAAGGCCACAAGTTCGTGACCATGACCCCTAGGTTAACGCGGTCACCTGTGTCGCTCAGAAATAAGCAACTGGTAAGCATTGAATTATAATATGCATCGAAAATAACTTTTACACGATCGTCTATTCGAAAAAAGGGCAATTAAATACCCAAACATGAAAGTCTGTGTGTTAAAAAGCTTTATATCCCAGGCCTATTTTTTAAAACTTTTTTTGTGCTGGATACAAGTGGATATATCGAAAGAAACTCATTAGTTGACAGGAAAGGTGAATGAATGATTCCGAACGGAGGACAAGTCATCGACCCCTCTTCGAAAGGGATTTTTCTCATCAACCTCATTCTTAAGGGAAAAAAAATGTTTATTTTCTTCTCTTTTTCTATATTGGAAACGACATTTATTTTGAATCTAATCTAATTTCATGGTGTAGAGATTGACTTGTTCCACCGACTTTCGATGAGAATGTCTTCGAGTTGCCGAATGGGGAGAGGACGGCTCTTCCGAATTCGGCCTCCGTGCATTACTAAATAAAATAATTTAATTGCTATTTTTTTCTTTCTTCTTTGTAAGTAACTATTGAAAAAGTTGATCTATATTCCAATATATATTTATAAACATTTGACAGTTACACACACTTCTGTATTAAAATTTCAATTAATCGGTTAAAATATTAGAATTCAGCAGACAAAAAGAGCAATGTATGGGTCGCCACGGAAAGACATTCTTTCAAGTGATTTTTCCAGAAACGTGTGCTTATTTGTATTCAAGAGCACTCACTGAGATACACTTTGGCTTCCGACGCAGAAGCGACAGTATTTAATGAATGGTTTCAATTTTAATAAAAAAATGTTGAAATAAATTTATAATAAAAAGGAATTTTAACTATTAGAGTTATCCCAGACTGATAGATATTCCATAATAATATACATACGATTTCGGTTCGGAAAATGTTTCCCACGGAGGTGGGAAATTTAATTTTCTACTTTTTTTACAATATTTTGATATTAGTTGTTCTGGCATCGTGCAGCAAAAAGAAAATCTTTCCAAGTTCTCCGTTTTTGCTGCGATGAAAATTGTTGCTTTGTGTAAAATATATTAATTGGAGCACGACTGTCTTGAACGCGATCTCTACCAGAGACCCCACCCCCTTCCTCCTACGCACGCGTATGCAAAAGGATTTTTGGTACCCTAGTCATCTTGTTTCATTTGCAACTCTCACAAGTTTGTTGTCGAGCCCTAATCTAAACAATAAGAGATTTGGTTCACTGGTTTTAAAACATCAGAAAATTACGATTATTGGGGATCTACTTCCTGCCCATATTTTCCGTTTCAGACGCGCCGAAACATTTACAGCATTCAACAATTACTTCAGGTTTAATATTTGCATTCAATGAAAAAAGTGTCATGCGTTGGTACAAAGGGATGAAAATGAGTGGGTGGAGTAAAAAGTCAGCGCTTCATCCACCGAAGTTGAGAATGTCAAAATACGCAAAGGTTCATAAGCGTGCGATTTCAAAATCATCCCGTTTTCTTCACTATTCTCCTTTCAACTGCTTTACTTAATCATTTATGCTCGTGCTTCACCCAATGTATGTTTGGCATCCTCACAATTGTATTTTAGTGAAAATATTTAAGTAATATTTCTAACAGCAGATTATGGACAATTATTAACAGAATCCACATCGCACATTCACCGAAAGCAGGTATCCCTTTTGAGTGCGGCTCCATATAGGAGGAAACCGATCGCTGCAGGTTATTTTGATGCTCAGTTTCCTCCCTAGAGGGAGGCACCCGAGCTCTGACGATGCGAGCCTGTACTAGGATTTAATTTTGCCTAGAACACCCCTAGGGATCTTTTACACGTCGTATAATTATACGACATGACCGCTATCGATTTTCTGCATCATGAAAATCCATCGACTTAGACCGGGGTCGAACCCGCAACCTTGGGTACAGAAGGCCAGCGACAAACCCACCACGCCGACATATTTAAGTAATATAGCACACAACTGAAAAAATTACAATTCATTCCTTTAATACTTGTTGGTTATTAGAATTTCAATCTACATCCACCATTACTTTTGCCATCTCGACGCCGTAACAAGGTTCGCTAACAGCAGACCAGACCACCCCACGAATGATTTCACGGGCCTCTACAAGAATGCAGCGTACCATAGGTAATCATACTTTAAAAATGTGAAACTACTACAGAATGAATAGAACTTTGTTATTTTCAGTAAAATTAAAGCTAATTTTCTAAATTCACATCGGTTAATAGAGCACATGTCTGTGATTGAGTGAATATTAACGTCACACTGTTCAGCTACACAAGGACTTTTAGCGACGGACCTCGTCATTTTGGACCATGGGTCAAGTGACGAGGACACCTGAGCTGAAACCCCCTTTCCTAATTACCACACCAGCGGGAGGACGTTTGAGCTCACGACAGATTTAATGGGCATCACTCGTCTACACGGCGAGTTTTCAGCGGTACTGGGCTCGAACTCGTGACATGCCAGCCACGATCCGATACCCTTGACCACTAGGCTACCGCGGCTATAAGCACATGTTTGTCAATTTCCTTTATGGGAAAAATGATTCACAAGCATATATACAAGAGCACTTCTAAAACTGATTTTTGGTGCAGATGCAAGAATTTATTTCCTTTGCGACTGTGTCTGGTCAGTCTTCTCGCAACCAAATGATTCCTCTGTTCCAGTGCTATTTTTGAAAATAAATTGCTGATATATATTTAACGTTCGACCTTCTATCCGTAGATACTTTCTCACCATTTTGTATTTCACTCTATGAATAGCGTTTGAAATCAATCCTGTGAAATAGAGTTGCTACGAAATGCATTAAAAAACCTCCCTTATTAAAAGAAATAGCAACTATCCACCTTCCAATACTAACTCGACATTTCGTGAGCTGGATGCGTGAATACACTCGTGCCACAAACGGCGGGCGCAGTATGATCTGAATTGGTCCTTGCGCCAATAAAGAAGAAAAAAAAAAAGCACCGCAAACGGCGATTTTTTTTTTTTTTACTTTTCGAAGATTTCTTTTAACTGTAAAATCAAGCATTCACTAATTATCAAAAACTTTCAGCACTAGGTGACATCAAAATAATTTGTGTGAGTCAAAGTCAATTTCACAGAATGAATTCGATTTTATTTATTTTTATCTAATTCGAAAATAACGCAAGCATTATTGCTGCTATACCTTGTGAATTTGAACCTCTGTCAAATGACGGGGATAACACTCGAGCCTACACTCCATTCGCCTAACTTCCACATCACCCTGGGGCTGCGGTAGCCCAGTAGTCAAGGGTATAGGATCATGGCAGGCATGCCACGAGTTCGAGCCCGATACCATTCAAGACCCACCGTGTAGGTACGCGATGCACTTTAAATCTGTCAAGAGCTCAAACGTCCTCCCTTTGGTAGTTAGGAGAGGCGGTGCGAGATCAGGTGTCATCCACGTCACTTGACCATGGTTCAAAATTACGTCGCCTAAAGTCCTGGTGTAGCTGAACAGTGCGACGTTAATATTCACTTCACATCCCCCAACGTGATCCTCTCCATCGGGGCTCTTGAGTGGCACCAACCCGTCGGCTTACCGAAGGATCCCCTGCTGGACACCGGACATATCCTCCAAGTCCTAAGGTCATTTCTCTGCAGCGCGGCCAACCTTCTACCTCCTGAAACAAAGCCCAAGAAAGAGTGAATCGGCAGAGCCGAGCTGTAACCTGCTTCCTTTACCTCAATTAGTGTCGCGACCTTTCAGCGTGCGGAGTTTAATTGCAACCATTGCGCAATCTCACTGGCCTCCTTGCCACGCCGGGGGTCAATCGGCAGCGATGGGAACATTGTTGCTAATCGGAAGCATTGCGACACCCAAACATCGATTCTCTCGCATCCACATTCCGCGTCAACTCTCCAACTTTTTTTTATCTGTAGAATTATGATCCTTTTCGGAACCGGCCGGCATGGGAGCCTTACCTGTAACCATGAATCGACAGGAAAACCCAAAGAGGGATGTTTAAATCAGTATCGAAGCAACATCAAGGCTTCGGCAGCTGATTTTTTTTCATTCACAAAATGTAGGAAAAGGAGATAGTCTATGAACAATGTACACGCATTAAGGCTGTTTTCGTCGTACGCACAAGAGCAAAAATATACCGCGGAGCACATTTTCAGACAGAAAAAATGCTTCAATTTTTATAAAAATTCGTGACATTGTAACTCAAGGATTTGTTTAAAAACTGTAGTGTTCTTAAAATTTGAAAATCTAGATATATATATTATAAATGCGAAAGTTAGTGAGGATGTTTGGGCGTCTTTCACGCAAAAACAACTGAATGGATTTTAATGAAACCTTACAGTAATATAGCTTATACATCAGAATAACACATAGGCTATAAATTATAGCATAGCTATAATTTATAAAAATTTGTAAAAAGTGTCCAAAATATAACGATATTTGTCAAGTAGGAAAAAATTCTGCCATCTGCAAGCAATTCTGGCGTGCGCTGCAAAAAAACCACGTCAGCATATATCTTTTTTCTTTTTGTGAAAGAACCTTTTTGTTTTGGCTACGCAAGGCGCTCGCTTCTAATTAATTCCTGTTATCAACATAATCCCTAATTTTTTTTATTTCAAATTAAAACTAAGTTTTGAAGGGAGAGGTTGTTATAAATCTCTCTTTATTTGAATGTTTTTTAATGATTTTATTATGTACATTTGGTAGTAAGAAATTGATCTTTTTTCAAAATAAATACTTTTATTGCTTCTAGTACTTACAGTAGATAAACTTTGTCTTTCACACTACACCATTTGGACATATTTGCATAGTTTGTTTGTGGTTAGTAGTTAATTATAACGCTATAATTTTAATTGAATAGGCAGATATTGCCTTTTTAAGTATAAGAATAATTATTACTGCACTATATTTTTTGGAGTGAGTGAATATTAACGTCGCACTGTTCAGCTACACGAGGGCTTTTGGCAACGGACCACGTAATTTTTAACCATGGTCAAGTGACGTGGATGACACCTGAGCTGGCACCCCTTCTAACTACCACACCACACCAACTTAGACGGCATATTCTACCAATATTTAGCAGGAATATTCTTTGAAATCTATTCTTCCAAGGTATATGGCAGCACGGGTTCTATGATGAGTATTTTAGAGGGGAAAGCGAACAGTTTTGCAGCAGATATGCGTTTTCAGCTGACGGCGTTTTCAACGGATTGCAAAGATTATTATTTTTGCCCCCCCCCAAAAATAGTTTGTCAAAATTTAAGTGTCTTAAGTTTTTGTATGTTAATAAAGACCTTAGAAAACGATTTGATTATTTATTTTAAGTGAACAGTGTATATAATTAATTTTACACACACAGTGGAATATCTTTAATTTATTATCTCTAACGGATTAAATTTCCCAAAGTGGAGTATTTCGTTTATGTATATTCCTTAATTTTCAATGTAGTGATCCAAAAAAATATTGCATTAAAAAAATTGCAGTAAATCATAATGTGGTAGATAAAGCATTAACGTGCATCGCTTCCCTACACGGCGGGTCTTACAAAGCTCTAATAAAGCTCGAGCTATGAAAGTAGCTAAACATTTGCAAACTTGACTCTATCGTTATCATTTCGCTGTGTTTTTCATTGAATCGCCATTATAGCCATTATGATTTAAGAAACGGCGTTGCTTGCGAATATTACAATTTTAACATAAAATAAATACAACAGAAATTAATATTAAAGTATTACACTTTCAGATATAAATTATTTACACAAAACATTTAATAATGTGTTACTTTTGCTTAGCAGAAATCAGCTTAGGGAGGTATTTTCAAAAATCGACCCTTTCTTTTTAACATGTAGCGAAATAGCTCATTTAGCATTACGGTATAGGAGAAAAAATGCGAAACACATTTTATAAAAGAAAAAATGTGTCAACTCGGATAAAAATAAGTAGTATTATAAAATGTGTGATTCTCAATCGGATATTGAGGCCAGAATATAATATTAATGTTCGAGTATTTTTATATCTGAAAAAAACTCCGAATTTGGGTCATATTCTTTAACTTTAGCCCGAAACAGTCTCAACTAAATTTTTACTGAAGCAATCGCACTCACTATCTTTGATTGAGATACATTTGAAAGAAAAAAATTATGTACTCACACACAGTCTTCATGTTTTCCCATCTTTTTTATTCTATTGAAAAGGGCCAGAAATAACTACTCAATCCAATGCACTAGGGTTCGATTCCAATTCCTTGATTATCTCATTTGGATTGTTTATTACCTTCTCAGTTTGAAGCAATGCCCGAGATAACCGAAGGGCTTCAGAACTTCAAATCCAGGAAACAAACCTCTGCGAGGGTTTGGAGACACAAACCTCATAGTTTTGAACCTCAGTCAAGTGGCGAGAACGGTGCACTCGCTGTGGCACCTCATTCTTCAACACCACTTCAAGGGAGGATCTTGAGCCTCAACAGATTGACCAGAATGGCAGAAACAACGCCGGCTACGAGTTGAGGTGGAAATCCCTGACCATCAGAGATCTTTCGTGAAGAAAAAAGAAAGTTGTTTTGTGTTAAAATAGCCTCAAAGACCTCCTGTAGTGCGTTGAGGAAAATAAAACAGAGGGGGATACCACTTTAGATGAACTCATCACGTGACCGTATTCTAAAAATACATCGTCATCCTTCTAGTAAAGAAAAAAACCTAGATATATGAATTTTGATGACAACAAAGCCGAACAGAAAGGGAAGAATATTTTTGTTTCCTCTTTATTTTACACCTCAGTAACTAAATGTAATGATTACCTTATGCAACTCAGATTTAATTGCTACGCCCAAGAGACCACTCAGTATTCACGTTGGATTAAATGGGGACGTTGTATATTTCCTCGCAACTTATCTGAATACAAAATCTTTACAGAAAAAATTCTGTCTATTTTTCTCCGAAAATTAGACAATTGAAAATGAACTCTAGCATAAATTCTGAGGAAACAACCGCAATATAAGCTCAATCTTCAAAATAAACCCTTAGAAAGATTGCCAACTAAACGGTTCCAGATATCACCCAATGATCAATTGAAATTCCGAAACTATGCATGTACACTCTTGATAAAAAAAAAGAATTTAACACTCGAATTAATTAGAGTTTTTAATTACAATACGTTAAATGTTACAACGAAGCTTTAAATGAGAAACTGAAAGCGAATGATTGATCTCCAGATAAATTGAGTGCTTAGAGGACTATTCCGTCTATTGTAAAAAGAAAAAATTATGAAAGATTCCAGGGGTTCCATCTAGAATAACTTATAGAACACTACTGTAGTAAGAAATTTGCAAGGAGAAAAAAAAATACGGCTTTCAATCAGTTCGAAAATGGCAATAGATTAAAACATTTAAGGCTGTTTCGGTTAATGTTAAAGAAAAGGAATCGAATTTGGAAAAAATTTTAAGATATAAAACAAATGAAAAATCAATGATATTCTGGTTTCACTCTCCTTTAGAGAGCAGCATTTTTTATCGTACTTCCCATTTTTAACCGGGTTGATTCATTTTTTCTGGTATAAAATGTGTTCCGTATTTTTTATCCTATACCGTAATGTTAAATGGGCTTTGCCTTCACGTATTAAAACAAAAAGAAAAGTATTCACGGAATATGTTAACAGAGGTACGAATTATAATATTACAAATTTCCATGGAAATTGGGTATTTTTCCGTCTGAAAATGTGCTTCGCGTTTAGTTAGAGCTCTCGTACTTTTACCGAAGACAGCCTGAAGATGGAAAAATATCCTCAATAAATAAGGGGCGTGAGTGAAAATAAACGTCGCACTCTTCAGCTACTCTAGGGCTTTTGGCAACGGACCTCGTCATTTGATGCATGGTCAAGTGACGTGGATGACATCAGAGCTGGTAACCCCTCTCATGATTTCAACACCACACCAACGAGATGACCTTTGAGCCTTTGCGGATTTAACGTGCATCTACACTTTGGGCCTTCATAGACACCAGGACTCGATTCTGCGACATTTCGTCCTTGAGTTCGTGACCATAACCACTGTTTACCGTGACCCCAGTATTTTGGGAAAGCTCGGTAACACCATACGTCAGTCAGAACATTAATTGTTTCAAATAACTCTGCATCATCTCATCACAATACTAAACAATTATCAAATTGCAGGTTTAAATACAATAAGATTAATTAGTAACCAAACTGTGCATCTACATCCAAGAAGAAAGCCAATAGATTTTGAAAAAAATCCGTACTTTTTATTTCGAACGTGTTGCGATAGCTAACGCATTCAAAATTTGCCAAAATGAAATGCTTTCCTGAATAACGCCATTGTCATGTGGGTCACGAAGAAAATCACATCCGATGCAAAAAATGTTTTCTGTTGCTCGTAAAACGATGAATAACATAAACATTACTGCAACAATCTCACGTTACTCTCTGAACTCACGCGTCCTTAAAATGTCCTCTTTTTCTACGTTAGTCATCTTTTTCTAAGTTATTCTTCAGTCTTTTACTTCTTATCGAATATTTCAATTACGCAGAGCTTTGGGAATTCAAAAACTTAAATAAGTACTTTTCAAGAAACTCCTAATCTGTTGAAGCTGTAAAAAATTACGTGGGAATGCTTTTGAATTGTCTAACGATACAAGTTACGAGTACGTAAATTTTTCTTTTCGAAATCTAGTATACTTATTTAAAGTGTTTATTCTCAGTCTTCTATTTCTCTAAGAAGAAACATTTCTTTTGGTATAAATGCATTTAAAAAAGGCATCTTTAAAAATAGAGTAGCAAGATAGTTTTGTTCCTATGTATTCGGGGAGATTTTTTGGTCATCGTTTTGTGAAAATAAAAGCCTTAAGATGCTATTCACAATGTTAATAGTTATTATATTACTCTAGAAGCAAAAAGCCACTCAACACAAAATCGCTTCTCCCAGAAACATAGCATTTTTTTAAATTGGCTTCATCAGGTTTTCTCAAGTTATATTTCTTATTTCCTTCGGCAGTTACCTACGTATATAGGATCAATGTTTAGAATTCTAAGGAGAAGCAAATTTTCTTTACAGTTTTTCCTTCATTTTTATCCAACTTTTAATGTCCATGCAACAGACAAGCAATCGAACGATATATTATATTCTTACGAATTTTGTATAAATAGTGTAAATAATTTGTATTTGGGTGTTTAATGCATTTATATTATTCTATGTTATATTTATTTCATGTTAAAATTGTACTATTCACAAGCAAAGCCGCCCCTTACGTTATAATGGCGATTCAATGAGAACTTGGCGAAATCTTGGCGGTATAGCCAAGGTGGCATCATTTTTGGCGACCAAGTTGGCGGTCTATTTAGCGACCATTTCGGCGTCATTGGCGACCATGTTGGTGAGTTCGGAACCCTCTGGATTCTTCTAGAAAGTAGTGGATCTCTCCATTAACGTCACGCTCGATGACACGAGCGGTTATATTTCTGGAAGTTTCTACGCGTCTATAAATAGGAATGTTCCACGCGACGAGTCTTGAGTGGTATCAGGACTCGAACCCACGAAGACAGAAACAACGCGATTCTAATCCCTTGGGTTCTACTGCCACTTGGGGGCTGCGGTAGCCCAGTGGTTAGGGTATCGGACCAAGGCAGGTATGTCATGAGTTAGAGCCCAGTACCACTAAAGACCCGCCGTGTAGGGCAGCGATGCATGTTAAATCTGTCCAGAGCTGAAACGACCTCCCGTTGGTGTGGTGTGGTAGTTAGGAGAGGGGGGATGCCAGCTCAGGTGTCGTCCACGTCACTTGACCATGGTTCAAAATTACGTGGTCCGTCGCCAAAAGCCCTCGTGTAGCTGAACAGTGCGACGTTAATATTCAATCAATCTACTGCCACTTGAGATAGCATGAGGTGAAGAGGAATGAAATAACATCTTGCTTGTTCCCAGTTTCAAATTTGACAAAAACAGACACGTATCTTTAAAAGCCCTTTTATGGGAGGACAGAAAATCTCTGAAAGGAGCCAAAGTACCCCGGAACATAAACGAAGGCAGAAATGTATTAACAAATGAAAGACGTAACAAGTTCTAACTACAACTTGTCCATCTTCAATCGATTTTGGTACCGATAAGAGAGAAACTGTTTAATTTAAATTGAAAGAATCCGATTTCTCTACCGGAAATTCATCCTTTGAAATCTGCCTCTCCCCCCTCCCCCTATTTGTTTACCATTGTCCTTTATAATTTATTTCATAGCTTTACTTTTTTACTAACCGCTAGGCAATTTCAAAAATAACGACTTGGGGAAAAATAAACAAGCTAAAATGTTATTGGGTTTGCCCTCCATTAATTTATCTATATAAAATGTTAAATATAATTCGTGAAAGTTTTGAAAAGTTTTGTTTTCTAAGCAAACTGCTTGCCGTGCCAGAGGACGGAAAGAAGAAAAATATTTTCATCCAATTATCGGGTAAAACGAGGAAATAAAGTAAACATTCGAAACAGAGAATCAATAATAAATTGGGAGCACAGTTCACACGCTGGGTTTATGTAACAATTATTCTTTATCTATTCTTTTGAATGGACAGAGCCGGAAAAAAACATTGAAAAAGTTCTCTATTTGAAATAAGTAGACCCCGAATAGGATACGCATATAAAAGATGACTGATCAACTTTCACACGAATTACTTCCATAAAAGTTTCTTAAAGAATTCTTTCGATTATAAAATAGACAAATCAAAATCTGTTGAATTTATTTTCCGTTCGGCATTTCAATCACGAGAGATTCTCTTTACACATTTTGCATTTTATGTTATTAATGAATATTATTCTACCGAAAATACCTTTTTTAATACACATTAAAACATATTCTATGGAAAATGTTTTCAAATGTATTAGAAATTTTTTTTTCTTTGATTTCGTCTATAAGAATTAAGTGTAAGGATTTACGTGTTTATAAATGGAGCCTCTTCTACAATTGAAAATGTTAGTTTCAAAAAAGGGATAGCATTTCTCTAGATATAATGGTAAATCTTGAAAAATATGTTTGATTTTCTCATCTAGTTATTTATTTTTCAGAATAACTTAGGCCATGCACATTCGTGAAAGGGTTAAAGAAGCATTATTCTGGAGTGACGATGAATCCGCGCTGCTATCAATCTCCGTCTGTCATGATTCCGAAAACGATTCCTTTTCCCTGCGATCATAACCAGACTGATCCACTTTTCATTCGGGAGGCGGGGGTCCTCCCCCTCCCCGATGACCAATTGCCACGTGACCGATGTTCCAATTTAGCACCAGAAGTGGACCAGGCGTCTCTTCCTGCACACCTGGACTCGAAAAAACAATAGGATTGTCCAAGTGGGACGATCCCTGCGGGGGTGGAAGAGTCGATAAATCGTTTGGCCGCAGAAGAAACGCGAGACTTTTTCTTTCGTGTCAACAAAATGGATTACCAGAAGGCGCGTGGGCATATTAACACTTATTGGCCCACGTGTGTATCGGAATGACTTTCATTTTCTTTGGAAGTTGAAATAAAAATGTACAAGAATTTGAAATTTCTTCTGCTGTGCGCAGCAAAAAGACTCTTGGAAAATTAGTTTATCTTGTATCTTCCCTATACTTTAGATCGTAGCAGAGGCCATCAGAACGTTTGTGGGGCTAAATTGAAAAACAGTTCATTTTCATTGATAATTATATTTCCTATTGCTGCGTAACACACAACCAGCGTTCCGTTCAATCTTGTTCAGATGACAATATCGGCATACCATTGTCACACCCATAACTTCTACTTTGAGTGAGAGTTATATTCACGTCGCACTATAAAACAACACGAGGTCTATTGGCAGTGGCGTAACCTACACCCCGTATCGTGGGAGGTGGGGAGGGGGAAGGATTCTAGAGGGTTCAAAGCCTAATGTTATGGTTTTGCAAACCATTCTAAGATCCTAAGATTCTAAGGCTTGGGGTCCAAAACCTGATTTTGCAGTCGTTATATTCTCCGTTACGCCACTTGTTATTAGCAATGGTCCTCAAAATTTTAAATCTCAGTCAAGTGACGAGGGCAGCACCGGAG
>BMAU01008439.1:0-19687 GCA_019973935.1 Trichonephila clavipes
AGAATTTCTGATACCTTAAATTTCACATTCTTAATTTTAAAAATGAGACCTAATTCAATCTAAAAACAGAAACACAACAGAAGAATCAAATGTAAATGTACAAATATCAACATGACAAAAGAATAAACAATACACTGCCTTTAACAAAAATAGAATTTACAAAATGAACACAATTGTGACTACACAAAAAATGAAAAATTTATAAGCTGAAAAAGAAATGACAAAATTAACTCTAAGCCATTAATGGTTCTGAATAATGGAATAAAAAATAAGCAAAACAATGTACATCAAACTAATTTAATTTAGTTACTGAAAAAATAAAAAGCAGGCTTAGCTTGAAGCGCGATGCATTTTTCTCCTGGAATACAGTTTTAAAATAAAATCTATAAGAAATATTACAAATACAAAATCAAAAAAAAATTAACTTAAAAATAAAATGATAAAGCAGATTACTGCTGAAAAAAAACGTAAAATTTTCAGTTGGTATCTAAAACTTTTGAGCGCAAATTTCTAAAGAAAATATACTGTGTTGCCAAACGAACAAACCTAAAATCCAGTTGTTAAAGAAAAAAATGGAAAAATAGCTTAAAAATTTAATTTTAAAAAATCTTAAGCAAATTTCGAAAAACTCGCTCCGTAGTGTGACCTAGAATCATTATGGCCAAGTTTCATACTGCTGGGTTGCTTAGTTTGGGGCTATAGAGGTGAAACACAAACGCTTAAAGTATTTTATTAATACCGGGTGGGCAAAAAGTCCGTAAAAATTTTAAAAATTCATAAAATCCGGAGAAATGAACGAAAAAAAAACTGTTTGCAGGATCAGCATTAGTACGTCACGGGATTTTTTTTAAGCTAGGAAAAAATATAATTCGAAAATCATCCGGTAGGTGGTGCTGATATACGCAAATCAAAGAAACAATGCATACATAATAAAAAGAAAACTTTCACAACTTTATTACACCAGAATATGTTCCACAGGACCACCACCACAGGGGAGAAGACATTTCAGACGAGTGACAAATCCAGCAACGGCAGAGTGCAACATGTCCAGATGTATGGAGGATACTTCTCTGCGGATCGCATCTTTCAGTTCCGACAGACTTGATGGACCGGATAGATACACGCGAGATTTCAAATATCCCCACAACCAGAAGTCTGCCGGTGTTAAATCTGGAGACCGAGGAGGCCATGGGTACCTGCAGCGCCTGCTAACGATTCTGTCTTCCCCCAACGTCTGTATCAGGAATGCCTTAACCGGGTTAGCAGTGTGACTGGTTGCTCCATCCTGCATGAACATGACATTCGAAATCTGACCTCGTTGAATTAAACATGGCACGACAGTTTCCCGCAGAAGCGTTAGATAACGCTGAGCATTTACCGTTTCCGTTATCCTTCCATTTACTGGACACTGCGTTTCAAAGAAAAAGGGTCCTATGATAAATGAACCCGTGAAACCACACCATGCTGTCACTTTTGGGGAATGCAATGGCTTTTGTGTGTACTCACGTGGTTTAGAGGTCGCCCAAATGCGACAGTTATGGTTGTCACCATGAAGCGAGAAATAAGCTTCATCTGTCCACAAGATGTTAAAAACCCAGGTGGGATCCTGTTCCATTTAGAGAGAAGGCCCACTTCGCAAATGCTTTCATCTGTGCGGTATCTGCTGGCAAAAGTTCATGGCACGATTGCAATTTGTATGGGTACAGCTGGAGGATTCGATGAAGAATATTGCGGACAGATGATGGAGGTAAGCCCAATCGTCTGGCAGCTTCACGAGCACTGCTGGTCCCTGATCGCTTCCATTTCGACAGCAATGCAGAGTGCACGTGCTTCTTTCAAGCATGGTCGCCCGGCTCGTGCTCGATCCTCCAACTTTCCAGTTTCCTCAAAACGTTTAACAAGCTTTAAGAGACCTGCAGGTGTTAAAGGGCCTTTTCCACTCTTGACATTTTTCTGAACTCGGAATTTACGCAAGGCAATGGTCACTGATTCCTCGTTCATGTAAAATAACTTCACCTTGTTTCCAACAAAGCTTTATCCGGCGCAGTGGCCGCGGTAGCCGAGTGGTATCACAAACAGGTATCGGATCGTGGCTTGCCTGGTCACTGATTCCTCGTTCGATCCCAGTACCACGAGTGGTAAAGACCCGCCGTGTAGGGCAGCGATGCACGTTAAATCTGTCGAGAGCTGAAACGTCCTCCCGTTGGTGTGGTGTGGTAGTTAGGAGAGGGGGGTGCCAGCTCAGGTGTCGTCCATGTCACTTGACCATGGTTCAAAATTACGTGGTCCGTCGCCAAAAGCCCTCGCGTAACTGAACAGTGCGACGTTCAATATCAATCAAAATCAATCAATCAATCAACCGGCGCACTGAGCATCCTTGTTCACATACACTGTTTGTAATGGTGAAATGAATGTGGATTCATTGAGAGCAAAGGGTTTTACAGCCGTCTAATTTGCATATTTCCACCACAGACGCTTGTGACAGCGCCATCTACCGGATGATTTTCGAATTATTTTTTTTTCTGGCTTAAAAAAATCCCGTGACATACTAATGCTGATCCTGCAAACAGTTTTTTTTTTCGTTCATTTCTCCGGATTTTATGAATTTTAAAGTTTTTACGGACTTTTTTGCCCACCCGGTATATAAATGAATGAAATTCAAGATCTTGAATACCACTTTTTTTATAAAAAACTAAATAGTTCAAAGTTTTACACAATGATATTTTATTGAAATCGGGATTAATTACTCCTTTGCTTTATATTATAGCTGGCTTTAGTTAGCCAGTTGCAAATGCTAATAACAGTAATTTCGTATGACTTATACATGCTATTTCTCGATTTTGAAAACCCTAATAGCCGGAATATTTCGAGCACCGATACTTTTAAGGAAAATCCGATCTACACTTGTCACCTTGAGTGCACCGAAAACATAATCTTGCTCAAAAAAATGAGGTCACACACGTTTTTCACACTCTCTTTACAACACTTCCTTTGCTGCCCAGAGGGCTACCATCATTGATACTGGGTTCTTGCCACAGTGCTTAGTCACTGGTTTTGGTTTTGCTTTCCGCCGTCGATTTCCTTCCTGCGTTCTTCCACTTCCCCGCCGGCGCTCTGCTTCGTTAGAGCGTTTCGGGGTACGTCCTCCCTCCCCGTTCTGTCGGGGAGTATTCTTGATTAGATCCGTATTCAGTCATATCTTTTTTCTTTTTCGCCCATCCTTCTGGGTAACGTAGGCGCCGTCGCCCGCGTTCCATCTAATTTATGTTATATGTTCTTTGAAATCAGGACAGATGTGGCGACTACATTGGAAAAAAACAGTACGCTTTTACCATTGATCCTCTCTGTTTCGACGTGCCAAAGGCGCAATATGATTGGTTAGACCGACACCGCGACAGGGCTCGAATGAGAATCTCTCATCGATGCTTTAGAGGAAATAATAGACACAGTTAGAAAGACAGACGGAGAATTTAGATGACGTACAAAAGCTACGGCTTATTAGTGAAGTCAATACGTTGCACTGAAAGTCTCAGTTCGGAAGTCTATTAAGACTTCAAAACCGCGAGTTTAATGATTATATCGAGCAAATCAAAGTGCTCAACGAGAAGAAGATCCTGCTCCACCCTCTCCTTCGAAAGCGAAGAGGATCAGGAACAATTGCACCACGGTTTCTCCCGTGCCAGGCACAGCGGGAAAAACAACGCGCCTCTGGGAGAGTCGGCTCCGGCACCACAACACCCCCTCCGTTCCCGCCGTTGACGAGGGAAACCTCTCGGCGTCGATGGGAGGGAGTCTGATTTAAATTCGAGCAATTCGGACACAGAAAAACGAAGGTACCCCCCCCGCCCTCGCGGGATTCTGCCAATGGCAAGGGAAACCTCACTGACTCAGAGGACGCAGGATTTTCCGTCGTTTCTCGAAAAGAAAATTGCTTCCATCGTCATCCATGCAAAAACAATACAACCGGATTGCTCACCACATTGAGCGATTATTTACTAATTTCCACAAAGGGGCGTTTCGAGAATGGAAAACTTCGCGTTTTTCCCAAAATTTGTGATCCGAGCACATGAAAGCTCCAGTCATATCTTGCTCAAAAGAAAATGAGGTCGCACACACATTTGAGATGGCCGATAATAAACGAGCTTTTTTCGCGGCTGTTATCAGAGTTAATTTGGGCTACCAACTGACTGCAATGATCAGAAAGAGATAGCCACAGAACTTAGGTTTTGGTTTTGACGCCGACCATATTTCTACTGAGGCAGGCAATAGAAACAATACAAACATGCCACTTTTCTTGGTAGTCCTTAAGCGTACACAAGAAAACACGGAAATTTTTTCATGTTACAAACATCGGGTTTTCCGAGTCGTGGTCGTGAAGGGATCTTCCTCTCAGTGTTACCGCTGTCAGGAGTTCTATCACCACTCGCGTCTCTGTAATAGAGCGCCTAAATGTTTGAAATGCAGCGGCGGCCATCTCACCGCAGAATGCAAAAATCAACAAAGTCCCCAGCTAAATGTGCAAACTGCGGAGGACCTCATCCGGCAAATTTTTCAGGATGCCCCAGCAACCCTGTTAACAGAAAACAACACAAAAACAAACCTAACAACAACATCTGGACGGAGAAAGCCAAGGCGCGCGCCCAGAAAGCCACACCGCACCAACAACAACCAAAAACCTATGCTTCGGCAGTGGCTCAGAACAAAAAGGAAACAAACACATTTGATGCCAATGCAATTATGGAACAAATGGGTCAAATGATGCTACAGTGGGGATCTATGATCTCTTTGCTTCAACAAAATAAAAAACATTAACATTCAGTGCATTTAACAGTAATAGTCTCAGGGTTTACAGTTGGAATGCAAACGGCATTAAGAAAAATTTAGATGAGCTTCAAGAAAGCATTAATTTTCATAACCCCGACATAATTGGGATACAAGAAACACATCTTCGTCCTCCGGACGGAATGCGCATTCCAAACTACACTTGTCACAGAAGTGATCGACTCACACACAGAGGCGGCGGCACTGCTATCTTCGTCAAGAATTCTATCAAACACCCACGCCATCGTTAGTACTTCAAACACCAACACATTTCAATCACAACGCTCCAAGCACTGTCATTGACATCGGCTTTGCAGCTAATTTCTCACACTAATGTTTTTACTATAAATGAACTTGGCAGTGACCACAATCCAGTTATTTTTGATTTCGTCATTAATGCTCACTTACCACCATTACTTCAAACACTTAAAACTACTAACTGGATTAAGTTTCAAGAAATTCTTTTTTACAACATGCCAGGAAATCCGACGATAGATAATTTGGACCAGGCCGTTCAAAATTTCAGCAACATTGTCACTGATGCTATAAATACTTCCACTTCCACTAGAGTAATTAAAACTACACACCTCCGCCTTCCTATTAACATTCGAGAGCTCATTAAAACAAAAAAACAGATTCCGAAAAACTTTGAATAACACTAGATACCCCCCTTATAAAAGGGAAGTTAATGCTCTCGTCAGACAGATTAGGATAGAAATCAATGAACACAAAAACAGGACCTGGGAAAATTTTCTTTCCACGTTAAATGTTGAGGACAATTCTCTTTACCAATTGCATAAGAGAATCACTAAAAAACATACAGTCATTCCACCTCTCCATGGTCCGAGTGGTATGGCCTATTCTGATTTCGAAAAAGCGGAGAGGCTTTTAAAGACACCCTCGAAGTCACTTTTCAGGAAAATGCAGAACCCTATAGTGACGATAAGATTGAAGAAGTTGAAAGCTTAGTTAATAACTATTTCGATGACTTCATTACACTTACACCTCTCCCCTCACTTCTCCCTAGAAGTCCGAGGCATCATTAAAAAATTACCAAATAGGAAGTCCCCGGTCCCGATCAAATTCCTAATATCGCATTTAAATATCTTCCTATTAATGCTATCACACATTTAACAAAAATTTACAACAGATGCCTCATTAACAGTCACTTTCCTACACAGTGGAAAATAGCTAATGTAGTCATGTTGCCAAAAGTTGGGCAAAATCATAAATTTACACAAGGTTTTAGGCCCATTAGTTTACTCAATTGCACTGCTAAGATATTCGAATCATTCTACACAGAATTAAAGAGCACTGCAAAGCCATAGATTGCATTCCCCCGGAACAATGCGGGTTCCGGGAGGGCCATTCAACGTCACACCAATTAATACGAGTAACAAATATCATTAATGAAGGCTTCGCAAGCAAATTATACACCGTCGGTGTCTTTTTGGATGTCAAAAGGGCATTCGATAAGATGTAGCATGATGGTCTCACCTACAAAATGATACAACTCAAATTCCCTGCATATCTAATCAAAATTATACACAATTATTTACACAACAGAACCTTTCGGGTTCGTGTAAATAACACTTTCTCTGAAACGGGTATTTGTCGCAGTGGTACCCCGCGCAGGGTTCGGTACTATCCCCGTACTTATACAACATATTCACACACGATTTTCCTGATCACCCCACCGTCAGTACTTGTTTTTTTGCAGACGATTCTGCGGCGCTCACCCAGGGTGTCCATCTCAAATACACCATTAAAGCAATGCAAAAATATCTAGACACACTTGAGAAATGGTTAACAGACTGGAGAATAGCAATAAATGTTGAAAAATCACAAGCCATTGTATTCAGAAAATGGGGAGTCATCGACCCCCAAACTGAATTGACACTTTTCGAAAACAACATTCAATGGGTCCCTGTTGTACGTTACTTGGGCTTACATCTCGATAGTCGTCTAACATACAAAAAACATATTGACTATCTTTCAAATAAATTCTGGGGTAGAATTGCGTTAGCTATCTCTCTTATTGGGAGAAGCTCACCTCTATCCTTAGAAAATAAAGTCATTTTATACAAGCAAACTCTGCGCCCAATTCTAACGTATGGCAGTTCAATTTGGGCTGCCGCGGCACCGACTCACAAAAAACGAATTCAAGTCATCCAAAACAAAATATTACGCATCATCACTAACGCGCCTTGGTACGTTAGGAATATTTTTACTTCCATCCAAAATCACGAAAACCCAATAATTAGAGCACAAACACTCTTCACTTCTCCTCACACTAAATTAAATTTTGCATACAAAACGACAAAGTGGCTTTTGCCTTTAAAACCGCCGTAAACACAACATAAATACTTAATTCAAACACTTCATTACATTCAAACGCCTTTGCATTTTTTCTCCAAACAAGGATCAATTGAAAAGCGAATCGTCGTTTTCCCCTCTTGATTCTTCAATGTACAGGTCGTTGGCCTCGGGCCAGATTCCTTCCTGCGCTCTTTCAGTCATCGCCTCGTGACGTCACTTGTTGTTTTCGTTCCGTTGCGTTTCATTTTCGTCTTTTGCCCCCTCCGGGGGCAATGCTCTGATAACGGTTTTTCTTTTTCACCCTTTCTCCGGGATTCTGGGCAAAAGCGCTTAGTTTTCACTGTCGCCCGCTTCATCTAATTTTCGTTTTCGTTTCTTTGAAATCTCTCTGGAACTTGAATTGTTCTTCCTGGAAATCACTTTTTATAGTGATTAATAAGATATTAAGAGAAATTTTGTTCATGGGGTATGACGATTAAGATGCGTATTGTATTAGGTACAACGCATGTTATTTTAATACAATGTTATTTGTACATTATTTAACATTATTTAATATCATTCTCCTTTAAATGCATGCAAGTATAATGTTAATTGTAAGTCATAAATAGTTTGTTTGAAGACTCTTAAATTAATTATTTAATCACTTACATCGAAGGTCAAGGTTAGAATAAAAGAATGTCAACCACACTGCTTTTGCAGAATGTTTTCGCTTTTTTCCTAAACATTCGGAACAACTCTGTGTAATTTTTTTCTTATCCTCACTGATGTTTGATGTAATGGAGATTTATTTGTAATAGAAATAATCTTTCTTTTTTCATCAGTATAAACAGCCGATTCTTTTGGTAATACATGCCTTGTGTTTCGGAAGAGAAAAACGATCTTAAAAACTCATTTATATCGATACTCATATAACATTTACCTTGATTTCTCTCTATATAAAAAAATATCTCCTTTTCCTATGATGTAACTTTTACAAATAAAAAAAAATTTAGGAGAGAAAGAAACAAAAATCAAGCTTTTTCATGTTTGAAGAAGGCACGAGAATTTTAAAATAACTGGGAAGAGTTTTCTATACTGCAGCGACACCTTTATGAATTTCAAGGTCGGAATTCCCCTTAATGTGCAGTTTCCTTAATCGTAGAACGCGCCACCAGGCGCGCGATCTTATCGAAAATAGAAAAATAAGATTCTTTAAAAAATTAGTAATTTACTGAAAAATGCACACTCTGACACATTCACACAGATATATAACACGCCGAAAAATCCGGCGTATAACACGCATTTTTAACAAAAAAATATCAGAGTTTACTGGTGCACGTTTAACGCGCCAAGTGTAAAGATAAGAGCTTTTAAGTAAAAAAAAAAGATGAGTATAAAATAAAAATTTAGACTTCTTCACAGATCGAAATACAGTTTATTTAAAAGAATTGACATGCCTTATGAACAGGAAGAGAGAGAGAGAGAAAGAAAGAGTAGTAGTTCACCAATCATTTACTAAATTTATGGGAAAGTACTTCCATATGACAAAATAAATAATTAAATTACACATGGAAACATTTTAAAAGCATTTAGTTTTTCATTTTACACATGGAGAAGTTTTCTAAATGCACATACATAATTCACTGCTACTTATCGTAATCGAAATCGCTCATCTTCTTGGGATGAAATAGTTCAAAATCACATTCGGCACTCGAAGATGCTCACTTTATTTATTTTTTGGCACCATAAAGTAATTTATAAGTTTTTACGACGAATGTCGGTGGACATTTGCTTGTAACTGTCACGATAACCAGATATGCGTGATCCAAATTCTTTTTGAAATTTCATACTCCTTTCGGAATTGATGCCTATTTCAATAAAATGCTTTCCCAATTTGTTGGAAAGCTGTATCCTCGCATGTATTTTATCCGCTCTCAAAGAAATCAGTTCTTTTTGTCTGTCTATATCATTGTTTTCCGAAGTGGTCTACTTCGACCCCCAAGAGACTATGACGTCCTGCAAGGTGTCCTATGAAGCGAAAAAAAGTTTTGGGGTCCATGAGTTGTAAATGAGGATCTAATATAGGTTCTCATCAAACCAGATCGCAGCTTTAATCTTTGAAAAAAATTAATCTAGTCAAAACCATATTTTACCAATTTAACTGATTTATTTACTAAATTTAGTGAGTTTAAGTTGCGGTTACACACACACACAAGGTGATAATATAATTTTTATTAAGACAAAAATCATTTCAGCATTTATTTCCAGAATTAAATTAAAGATGTATAATATAGGACGTCGTGAATTTTCTCATTTTGTCACAGACCATCTGTCAGGATATTTTAACCTATGTTCAACATTTAAATGCTCTTTACTCAGATTTTGAAACTAGGTTTGATATTGCATTTTTATAGTAATACCACTATAGAGAAAGAATTAATATAGTCACATTAAAAAAAAATGTCATATTACAATAGAAACTGATCAGAATACGCTCTAACGATCTTAAAATAAAGTTTAAAAATGGATCTCAATAATTTTGGCTTTAAAAATATATTTTTGTTTTCTATCTCGAATTATGGAATATTGTGAGGAAATTTTTAATTGCTTGTCCTTGTGAAAAAGAGTCTCAGTGAGTTTGCCAATCTGAAAAACGAAAAAGGGACAGGGAGAATGGACACTTACTAACGAGGGAGATTCAGGGTTAAACCTGATTAGATTGATATTAAATATTGAAAACTTCTTATTGAGATGCACCAGATTTATCCTTCTCATTAAAAATACATGTTTGTTGTTGAGTTCTTTTATGTAACATAAGTTTTATATGTATTAAATTATTTTTTTAAGTTGAATTTAATTCAATAACATGTGCTTCTTAAATTTTAAACGCTATACTTCTTTACAGTTAGAAAATTAATTCTATTAAAATACATTGTAGTACTACTGTCAAAAAGACATTTAAGTTGATAAATTTGCAAAATTTCAACATTAGGTATGCCGGGGTCTACCCGAAACCGAAAAACATGGCAAGGGGTCTATAAGACATAAAACAGTTTGGTTTATATAATGTATCAAATTATTGAGAAAATGCCTCAGTCATTTAAATTTTCGTTTTTAATCAAGCGCGGTGTGTTGGCGCGTTGAGAGAAAGCAACTGAACGTGCATTGTCGGGAAGCTGTTTATAACAAATGAAGACAGCGTCTTGAAGTGTTTTTATGTACATTGCAGTGGCATAACGTGCACCTCCACAACCCTTAGACTCTATGGTGTCCAAAGCATGGCTAACGCCTTGTACGTATTTAAATAATTTATAAAATATTAAAGGCAAAGCCAGATTTTTTTCGAGTGGGCCCTAACATTATTTGTAACGTCACTCGTACATTGATAGAAAACATTACAATGGCGCCAAAGCCGTCGAAATTCATATACAGTATAAAAAAAGATTGCACAGAAAAAATGGTACAAAAATAAAATCAAACAAAACAATTCGCACAAGAATAAAATCGCATGAAAAAGGACCGGACAAAAGCATATTCTTCTGGGTTATTGTTTTTCTATTGTGTATTATTTGTAGATTGTTGAATGTGTCATTGAACCCGAGAGTAAATGTTCAGTGTTGAACAAATAATTCTTAAGTGTGAAAGTGACACCCACAATAACAAGTGAATATATTTCGCGAAAGGGCACTAGTGTGGGTAGAGTTCAGTGTATGTGTAAACTTTGAACGAGTACGAGCATATGGAGAGCACTGATTTTATGCGCTGAGTTTTGCAGTTAGAACATGGATCGCAAAGCGATACTCCATCCCATAACTAAATAGTGAATGTGGCCTAAAGAAAGTGGATGATTTTGTTTGGGGAGAAAGAGCCTCCTGATTGGCTGTCTGGAGAATTGGTGTAATCAGATTGGAGGCAGGAATCAGGCTAAAATTCATTTTCAATTCAATTCAATCCTGGTTCTTGCCGCGGTAGTGTTCAGACGCGTTCCCTCTCCTTTCGAGCTTTCGCCCCAGTTCATCTTGGATCTTTTTACATCCGCGTTTTCGTTGCAATAGAGTCACTTTTTGGCCTTGTTCCTTCAAATTTAACCGATTGAGGTTATTTCTACGGATTAATTTTTAAAAAAAAATTTCCGCTTTTTGAAGAAGTTTGCTCCGACACGCGGTATGTGTTAGGCCTCGTGCCGCACTACAGTTTTCGACCCGGATTGTGTTTTTGCCTTTCAGATTTTTTGGATTACCATTGGATATGTCCGCTCCCAGGACAGATGTAGCTTCATCTATCAAGGTAGGTGATTTGTTTACCTTTGAACCTTTATCATTTGACGCAATTGCAGCTAATGATTACATGGATAAATGTACCACGTGCATAGAATCAGAGGAGCTATGTGACGTGTTAGAAGAAATTTTGGTCACTTTAGACGACCCCGATATGCCAAACACGCCTGAGAGACTTAGGCTTGTAAATTCTGTTCAGTGGACAGCACTGAAATGCTCTAGAAAATCGATTAGACTCCAAAACAAGAAGTTCAAAGATTACATCAGGGACATCGAGCGACTTAATCGCGTCCCCACTGCGGCTTCACCCACTTCGCAGCCGAAGCGGAAAACAGCCAAGCGCCAGCCCGCATCGCCTAGCAAGCAGACGCCGTTGAAGAAACAGGCGAAATCGGGCGAAAGCTCCCATCCACTTCCACCTCCCCTCGCCATATTGAAGGCGCTGAGTCTTCTATGGAGGAAGGGGAAACTTCAGCCGAAGAGAGCTCGGATGAGGTTTCAACAAAGCCAGTTAAGCCGGTGATCGCGCCACGCAGCCCGGCGGCGAAAGCCGCCGGAAGCGCTAGCGCGCCCGGCATCAGTGAAAGACGACGGCTTTACTTTTGTAGGCCGGAACGGTAGGCGCATTGCTCCCATAGTGATTGATTCACAGAGTAATGCAACCGAGCTCCTTGACCAGCTAGGAAAGTTCTGCGACACACCACTCGAGGGGCGTTTTGAGAACGGGAAACTCCGAGTTTTCCCGGCTTCTGCTGAAGAGCACAGACTCATTCAAAAGTATATCTCGGACAAGAAATTGCGGTCTCACACATTTGAGATGGCCCACAACAAGCAGTTGAAGGTAGTCTTGAGAGGGTTACCCACAGATTTTAACCAGGAAGAACTCATGTCAGAGTTACATTCATTTGGTTTCCAACCCAATCATATTTCCCTGTTGAGAAACAGGAAAACAAACACAAATATGCCACTGTTTTTGGTAACCCTCCCCAAATCCCCTGAAAGCAGGGGAATATTCAACATTAAAACTATTGGATTTTTTAGAGTTGCCGTTGAGCCTCTTAACAAATCCACCATGCCCCCGCAGTGTTATCGCTGCCAAGAATTTTTTCACCACTCTCGGTTCTGCGCCAGAGCACCGAAGTGTCTGAAATGCTCAGGAGGCCATCTCACCTCTGATTGCACAAAGTCAGCCAAGGCCCCGGCTAAGTGTGCCAACTGCAGCGGCCCGCACCCTGCAAACTTCTCGGGATGCCCCAGAAATCCCATCAACACTAAGACAAACAAGTCAAAATCGACGAAGAACGTCTGGCAAGAGCGAGCGGCTGCGCGCAAGGAAAACAAAAAACAGCCAACAACACCTTCCTTTGCGGAAGTAGTAAAAAAAGGCACAAACAATTCTCTGGATGCCAAAGAAGTCATGAATCAAATGGCCCAGATGATGTCGAAGTGGGGACAAATGCTGTCCATATTAGAAACTAAATTTTAAAGTGAAAATTCAATTGTAGTAATAGGGATCACTCTCTCAGGTTTTTTAGCTGGAATGCTAATGGTTTAAAAAATAATTTAGAAGAATTAAAAGATTGCATAATTGATTATAACCCCGACGTAATCGGGATACAAGAAACTCATCTTCGTCCTGCGGACAGAGTTAGCATTCCAAATTACACTTGTCACAGAAGTGACCGCACAACACATAGAGGGGGCGGAACGGCCCTCTTCGTCAAGAATTCTATCAGGCACCACGCCATCCTAAATGTTTCAAACACCTTTGAAAATGCATCAATCATTCTTCAGTTAGGAAACAACAGTAAGATTACTGTGGCGTGTATTTATAGACCTCCACACGGCTCCATTAATACTACGGAACTCGATGCAATTCTCATCCATAGCAACAAAGCCTTTCTCTTCGGCGATTTTAATGCTCGACATCCCAGCTGGAACCCAGGCAGGGCAAACTCAAATGGAAATATTCTGTGCAATTGGGCCGTTGGGTCGGCACTGGATATTCTCGCCCCCGATACTCCTACACACTTCAACAGTCGACACTCCAACGCTATCCTTGACATCGGCTTTGCAGTTAATTTATCTCACACTGAAGTTTTTACTATAAATACTCTTAGCAGTGATCACAATCCAGTTATTTTTTGATTTCGTCACTAATAATACACTCCCACCAATTCTTAGAACTTTAAAAACTACCAACTGGATTAAATTTCAAGAAATAATTTCTCACACCATTCCCGGAAATCCCCGGATAGATGATTTGGATCTAGCCGTTCAAAATTTTACCAGCAATATTTCGAATGCTATTTCTGCTTCCACTTCCACCAGATTAATTACCACTCCACACCTCCGCCTCCCTGAAAACATCAGAGAGCTTATCCGAGCTAAAAATAGATTCCGTAAACTCTGGAATGAAACCAGATACCCGCCATACAAACGCGAAGTTAATGCTCTCATTAGGCAGATCAGGAAAGAAATCCAAGAACATAAAAACAGGACCTGGAAAGATTTTCTTTTAACTTTAAACCCTGAGGACAATTCCTTGTATAATTTACATAGGAAATTTTCTAAAAGGCATATCCCCCTTCCACCTCTTCATGGTCCGGGTGGAATGGCCTATTCGGATTTCGAAAAGGCGGAGGTTTTCAAAGATACACTTGAAGTCACATTCCAGGAAAATGAAGAACCCTACTGTGACGACAAGATTGAAGAAGTTGAAAGTTTAGTCGATGACTTTTTCGACAACTTCACAACATGCACGCCCCCTCTCACTTCCCCCTCCGAGGTTAGAGGCATTATTAAAAAACTGCAGAATAGAAAAGCTGCAGGCCCAGATCAAATCCCAAACATAGCATTTAAATATTTCACGCAAAATGTGCTTACTCATTTAACTAAGTTGTACAATCAATGCCTCATTAAAAATCACTTTCCTACACTGTGGAAGCAAGCAAACGTCATTATGCTGGCCAAGCCAAACCAAGATAGATCATATCCACAAGGCTACAGACCAATTAGCTTAATTAACGCCACTGCTAAGATTTTCGAAAGAATTATTTTAACAAGAATCAAATCTCACTGCAAAGCCATAGATTGTATTCCCCGGAGCAATGCGGCTTCCGGGAGGGCCATTCAACGCTACACCAATTGATACGTGTAACAAACTTTATAAACGAGGGTTTTGCCCACAAACTTTATACTGTAGGTGTCTTTTTAGACGTTAAAAGGGCATTCGATAAACTGTGGCACGATGGTCTCACTTACAAATTAATTAAATTACAGTTCCCTGATTATTTAATTAAAATTATTCATAATTTTTTACACAATAGAACTTTTAGAGTTCGTGTAAATAATTCATATTCTAACACGGGATCTTGCCTCTCTGGGGTCCCTCAGGGATCTGTGCTCTCACCGTACTTGTACAACATCTACACACATGACTTTCCACAGCACTCCACCGTCAGTACTTGCCTGTTTGCGGATGATTCCGCAGTTCTCTCGCAAGGTGTCCAGCTGAAATACACAATTAAAAATTTTCAACACTTTTTAGATAAACTTGAGACGTGGCTTACACATTGGAGAATTGCAATTAATGTAGATAAAACTCAAGCAATTGTTTTCAGGAAATGGGGGTTATAGACCCGCCTTTCCAACTTACACTTTTGATGACTACATACAGTGGGTTCCGGTGGTGAAATATCTGGGTCTACACATTGATAGCCGCTTAACATTCAAAAAAGCACATCGACTATCTATCTGAGAAATTCTGGGGTAGAATTTCTCTGGCCATCTCCCTTGTCGGGAGGAGGTCTCCTCTATCCCTAGAAAATAAAGTCATTCTTTACAAGCAGATTTTGCGCCCAGTTATTACTTATGGTTCACCCGTTTGGGGAGCCGCAGCCGCCACCCACATGAAAAAAGTACAAGTAATGCAAAACAAAATACTACGCGTCATGACGAACGCACCTTGGTACGTCCGAAATGACGTCATTCACAACGACCTACAAATGGAGCCGATTTCTAATTACATCACTAAACTTTCTAGAAATGTATTTAAATCTATTGAATTTCATGAAAATCCAATTATCCAAGCACAAACATTATTTACGTATCCTCATCCTAAAATTAAATATTCATACTCTTCGACGAAGTGGAGAAATCCGCTTCGCCCTCCATAACTCAACATTTAAACACTCTTTTCACACTCTCAACAACATAAATTAGCTGCACTGCACTGCGTCATTTTATTTTGGGTTCTTGGGTGATAAGTCACCGCCTTTGATTTACTGCGTTCAGCCGTCCCGACTGCCTTCCTGCGTTCTTCCCCTCCCCCCGCCGGCGCTCTGCATCGATAGAGCGTTTCGTGTTTCGGGGTACGTCCTCCCTCCCCGTTCTGCCGGGGAGTTCTCTTGATTAGACACATTTTCTTTCATACGGTTTTTCATTTCCTCCCATCCTTCTGGGAAAAGGCGCTGTCGCGCCGTCGCCCGCGTACCATCTAATTTTAGTAATTCATTTTCCAAGAGATTCCTGCCATTTATTTTTTGGTGTGAATTAATAGTGTGAAATATGTTCATTGAATCAGTCAGTGAACATATGTTGAATGCTTTAAGTTTTTCCATTTCAAAACCCTCAAGCTTAGGCGGGGGGAGCACTGACCTGATGACCAAACAAGCCGAGCTTCCGATAATTTCTCCTGCATTTAAGATATATGTAAAAGGTAGCAACGCAGTTAGATCTCTAAAAGTTGATCATTTATAAAAATGTGTGGGTTGAAAACATATGAAAATGCAATTATTTTAAAGAAAAACGTATAAGTAATATCTTAAAGTGGTATTTTAAGTTTAATTAAGCTTATAATAATTATTTTTTCAGAATTATAAACTTTAAAGTGGTTTTTCTCAGTTTGTGTTTTTCGAAACCTTAGTGCATTCAAAATGCTACTCCTTCGACAATTATTTACCAATCACTTCAATTTTTTTCCTGCGTCTTAAAAATAAAGCATGTAATAAAATCAGGGATCCGTTTTGCTATAAACTGAATACTTTTTTTAAAAAAAATAAAATGTAAGACATGTTGGCTTTTTCGTTGATTTTTAGCCTGTATATCAACATTTTATTTTTTTTCTCAAAAACGAATGAAGTTATTCTAAAATCGATCCCTAAAGTTGTTAAGAACATCCATAAGAATATTATTAAAAAATTTCAGGTCAAAAAATTGATTTTTACAAAAGGAGTAGAATTTTAAAATTTTCCCAATTTTCTTCAAAAAATTTAAATTTTTAAAATTGTGTGAATAATATATGAAAAGTTTCATCTGGTAACATTTTCTTGAATAGAAGCATTGTATAAAATGTTAAAATATAATTTTTAAATACGTAAATAAAGAAGTTTGCTCAAAGGGTGCCAAGTCCACTTAAAAGGGGGAAAGAATTTCAGAAAAGTACGGCTAATCCGCTTTAGAAAACGTTACTTGAAGGCGGAAAATTCCGTGCAGTGCATTATCGAAGCATCTTTACATGACGGGATTTTCCGTGCTATCCGCTTAGAGGGTTAATATCCTTTGGTATCTCACGACTGAGGCAACGGAATTCAGAAGAGATACTAGGACAACTGGTTCTTGTCAAATTTTCCGTAGCCTATTTTGTTGATGATTTTTGAGTTTAATTTCAGGGGAGAGGATTTTGGGAGAATTTTTAAATTTTGGTTTTGAAGCCTCAACGAAAGCTTAGGAAAAATTTTGGTTGAGTTCGCTAATAGCTAGCTCAATATTTTCATTGCTGGTGAGGTCCATAGTGGGGATGGGTTTTTCATTTAAAGCAAATTTATTGGGAACCTCTGGTCTAAAATCTAAACAATCAATGTCCTCCCTCTCACCGGGCAGCGGTAAAATTAACAAACGTTGACCGGTCCGTGGCGATAAAAAGCCATACATAACTTTTCGTGCACCACTCCATAATTTCCGCTAAGTGTCGCTAGAGAATGACAAGCTTTCATTGCTTTGGAAGCCTGCGGGCGGACATACAACGCCACGTACACCGCTTTAAATTCTACCTCTAGTCCAGGATTTTGTTATAGAAGCAAAATTTTGATCAACGTTCGGGTTCTAAAGCTCCAAACGAGAAAAGAAACCCTGACCGGTGAATATCGTTGTTTGAAAAAGACGTTAGAGATAATTTCCCGAGTACTAGTACAGATGGAGGCTCCACCATATACTGTAAAAATTATATTCAAAACAGAGTTCCCTATTTGGAGAAAAGAAATATCTTTTTAACAGTCATCGCGCTCAAATATATCGTATTTAACAAGGAGATTATAGCTATTAATGAAATAAATACCAACAAATTAATTATAAACTGATTTCTTATAAAATAATAATTTTATTGATAGTTTATTTCTCAAATCTGTATTAATGAAATCCATGGAAAGTATAGTAAAAGTTACAATCCTTAATATGCATTAAAATGGATTTACAAAAACAAAAGATGTAAATGTAGTTTTTCTTAACTGCAATCATCAGTTAATTAGGAAAAAAACATGCTATATAACGTAAATATTCTACATGTTTCAGTATATTGAGTTATCAATTACTGCCTTCCTAATTGAAATCTTTTGGCGGCATGAGGAATCAAATGTTTTTGAAACAATGAAGACTGAAAAAAGGACTACGAACATAAAATTAAACTTTAAGGGCAATTTTCAAATGAACACCACTATGTTAGTTAAAAATTAATATATAAATAAACCATTACATTTTCACTATACACAATGTTGAAGTGCTAATATAAGCTTAAAAAAAAAACCATTAGTAATGGTTAACTTACACAATGTGTTTGTCAGTTGGGGTCTAGAAAATCGTAAGGGAATAGGGATTTTTCGATAGGGAAAAAAGAACGATTGCGGCAGGAAGAATCCGAGAAGTAATGTGATGTCAGCAATGCAAATATGTTAGAATAATGAGAGGAAAGGATATAAACTTTTATATATTTCTTTATGCAACAAGGTTTATCTATTGGTTATTGAAAAAGCTTAAATGTATCATAAGTGACTTTTAGGATGATTAAATTAAATTTTATATTTATGTGGTTTGAAATAGTATTAGTACTATATTGAGAGATTTCGAAAGAAAATTTTTAAACATTTAATGCATTTTTGGAATATTTCTTCATTATCATACAAAATGAGCAAAAAAAAAAAAAGGTGTGTGTAAATTCATTGCCAAAAAATAAATACTTATGTTTTTCACAGAAGTTTCAAAAACAGAAAAAAGGTTTTAAAAGTTATTAGTTAAAAAGTGCTTCATCACAAAGTTGCAGCTAAAGCTTCAAAATAATTTCTTGCATTTGTACTTTCATGAAAGAAAATATTATCCTATGCAAATGCTTCAATAAAATGTTCTAATGCCTGCAATAAATACATTATTTTCAACAAACATAGTGCAAAAAGTTGAAAACATTCATCTTTCTTATAAATATGAAATAACAGAAAGAATAATGCTGGAGAGTAGATACTGAAAACTCCTAATGCAGGTGCATTCCTGCAGAAAATTTACATTTCAGAAATGCATATTTTTCAGTGTGAGTAGAAAATTAGAGTAGATTATATATATTTTTTTCTTGGAGAGGATTTAATTATGATATAAAATTCAGATTTTTTTATATAGTTTTTTGTTGAATTAATATGGTTTATTATTTTAAAGCATTTCTTTTGAAATTTTAGGAGGTAAATTATTAGCCTACAAATGAATAAACAAGTTAAAGAGAAGATTTTTTCCCCAAAAGAGCAATTAGTCAGTATATAAAGCAAGTTATCCAGTTTTAAAATGTAATCTGCAGTCTCTTTCTTATATAACTTCCTTCAATACTAATCTCAAATGTTTATTGAAGATGTAAGAAATAAGAATATTTCTCCAGGAAAAAAAAGTGGTTTACACATAAGATTCTAATAATGTATCTTTAAAAATTTACATAAAATTATGTTTGAGAAATTCTTTTTTCTCCCATTAAGTTGAAATTGTAATATGTACAGTCTGTTTTCTTGAGTTGTATTTATAAAACATGTTTTTTATAAAAAAAAATTGTGTTCTTACACGAAATTAAGATTAAGTCCTTGTAAAAGTATTTTGGAATTTCATGAGGTAAATTACTTGTCTTCAAATAAATAAATTAATTAAGGATATTGAATTTCTTAGACTTATTTCTTCCCAAAGTATAATGAGAAGTAACTGAGATTAGTATCTAAAGTAATTATTTCAAGTTAAAAATCATGTATACTTTTCTCAATTTCATTCAG
>BMAU01008440.1:0-14447 GCA_019973935.1 Trichonephila clavipes
AGAATTTCTGATACCTTAAATTTCACATTCTTAATTTTAAAAATGAGACCTAATTCAATCTAAAAACATTAACACTACAGAAGAATCAAATGTAAATGTACAAATATCAACATGACAAAAGAATATAAACAATACACTGCCTTTAACAAAAATAGAATTTACAAAATGAACACAATTGTGACTACACAAAAAATGAAAAATTTATAAGCTGAAAAAGAAATGACAAAATTAACTCTAAGCCATTAATGGTTCTGAATAATGGAATAAAAAATAAGCAAAACAATGTACATCAAACTAATTTAATTTAGTTACTGAAAAAATAAAAAGCAGGCTTAGCTTGAAGCGCGATGCATTTTTCTCCTGGAATACAGTTTTAAAATAAAATCTATAAGAAATATTACAAATACAAAATCAAAAAAAAATTAACTTAAAAATAAAATGATAAAGCAGATTACTGCTGAAAAAAAACGTAAAATTTTCAGTTGGTATCTCAAACTTTTGAGCGCAAATTTCTAAAGCAAATATACTGTGTTGCCAAACGAACAAACCTAAAATCCAGTTGTTAAAGAAAAAAAAATGGAAAAATAGCTTAAAAAATTTAATTTTAAAAAAATCTTAAGCAAATTTCGAAAAACTCGCTCCGTAGTGCACATCAGAACCTAGAATAATTATGTGCCAAGTTTCATACTGCTAGGTTGCTTAGTTTGGGGCTATAGAGGTGAAACACAAACGCTTAAAGTATCTTTTATTAATACCGGGTGGGCAAAAAGTCCGTAAAAATTTTAAAAATTCATAAAATCCGGAGAAATGAACGAAAAAAAAAACTGTTTGCAGGATCAGCATTAGTACGTCACGGGATTTTTTTTAAGCTAGAAAAAAAAATAATTCGAAAATCATCCGGTAGATGGCGCTGTCACAAGCGTCTGATATACGCAAATCAAAGAAACAATGCATACATAATAAACAGAAAACTTTCACAACTTTATTACACCAGAATATGTTCCACAGGACCACCACCACAGGGGAGAAGACATTTCAGACGAGTGACAAATCCAGCAACGGCAGAGTGCAACATGTCCAGATGTATGGAGGATACTTCTCTGCGGATCGCATCTTTCAGTTCCGACAGACTTGATGGACCGGATAGATACACGCGAGATTTCAAATATCCCCACAACCAGAAGTCTGCCGGTGTTAAATCGGGAGACCGAGGAGTCCATTGGTACATGCAGCGCCTGCTAACTATTCTGTCTTCTCCGAACGTCTGTATCAGGAATGCCTTAACCGGGTAAGCAGTGTGACTGGTTGCTCCATCCTGCATGAACATGACATTCGAAATCTGACCTCGTTGAATTAAACATGGCACGACAGTTTCCCGCAGAAGCATTAGATAACGCTCTGAGCATTTACCGTTTCCGTTATCCTTCCATTTACTGGACACTGCGTTTCAAAGAAAAAGGGTCCTATGATAAATGAACCCGTGAAACCACACCATGCTGTCACTTTTGGGGAATGCAATGGCTTTTGTGTGTACTCACGTGGTTTAGAGGTCGCCCAAATGCGACAGTTATGGTTGTCACCATGAAGCGAGAAATAAGCTTCATCTGTCCACAAGATGTTAAAAACCCAGGTGGGATCCTGTTCCATTTTAGAGAAGGCCCACTTCGCAAATGCTTTCATCTGTTCGGTATCTGCTGGCAAAAGTTCATGGCACGATTGCAATTTGTATGGGTACAGCTGGAGGATTCGATGAAGAATATTGCGGACAGATGATGGAGGTAAGCCCAATCGTCTGGCAGCTTCACGAGCACTGCTGGTCCCTGATCGCTTCCATTTCGACAGCAATGCAGAGTGCACGTGCTTCTTTCAAGCATGGTCCCCCGGCTCGTGCTCGATCCTCCAATTTTCCAGTTTCCTCAAAACGTTTAACAAGCTTTAAGAGACCTGCAGGTGTTAAAGGGCCTTTTCCACTCTTGACATTTTTCTGAACTCGGAATTTACACAAGGCAATGGTCACTGATTCCTCGTTCATGTAAAATAACTTCACCAACAAAGCTTTATCCGGCGCAGTGGCCGCGGTAGCCGAGTGGTATAGGTATCGGATCGTGGCTTGCCTGGTCACTGATTCCTCGTTCATGTAAAATAACTTCACCAACAAAGCTTTATCCGGCGCAGTGGCCGCGGTCCCAGTACCACTAAAGACCCGCCGTGTAGGGCAGCGATGCACGTTAAATCTGTCGAGAGCTGAAACGTCCTCCCGTTGGTGTGGTGTGGTAGTTAGGAGAGGGGGGTGCCAGCTCAGGTGTCGTCCATGTCACTTGACCATGGTTCAAAATTACGTGGTCCGTCGCCAAAAGCCCTCGTGTAACTGAACAGTGCGACGTTAATATTAAATCAATCAATCAATCAATCAACCGGCGCACTGAGCATCCTTGTTCACATACACTGTTTGTAATGGTGAAATGAATGTGGATTCATTGAGAGCAAAGGGTTTTACAGCCGTTTAATTTGCATATTTCCACCACAGACGCTTGTGACAGCGCCATCTACCGGATGATTTTCGAATTATTTTTTTTTCTAGCTTAAAAAAAATCCCGTGACATACTAATGCTGATCCTGCAAACAGTTTTTTTTTTTTTTTTTCGTTCATTTCTCCGGATTTTATGAATTTTTAAAGTTTTTACGGACTTTTTGCCCAACCGGTATATAAATGAATGAAATTCAAGCTCTTGAATACCACTTTTTATAAAAAACTAAATAGTTCAAAGTTTTACACAATGATATTTTATTGAAATCGGGATTAATTACTCCTTTTGCTTTATATTATAGCTGGCTTTAGTTAGCCAGTTGCAAATGCTAATAACAGTAATTTCGTATGACTTATACATGCTATTTCTCGATTTTGAAAACCCTAATAGCCGGAATATTTCGAGCACCGATACTTTTAAGCAAAATCTGATCTACACTTGTCACGCGAGTGACCGCACAAACACATAATCCAACAAAAACACGTTTTTCACACTCTCTTTACAACACTTCCTTTGCTGCCCTGCACTGCATCATTGATACTGGGTTCTTGTGTGCTTAGTCACTGCTTTGATTTACTGCTTTCCGCCGTCCCGATTTCCTTCCTGCGTTCTTCCCCTCCCCCAGCCGGCGCTCTGCTTCGTTAGAGCGTTTCGGGGTACGTCCTCCCTCCCCGTTCTGTCGGGGAGTATTCTTGATTAGATCCTTATTCAGTCATATGGTTTTTCTTTTTCGCCCATCCTTCTGGGTAAAGGCGCCGTCGCCCGCGTTCCATCTAATTTATGTTATATGTTCTTTGAAATCAGGACATGTGGCGACTACATTGGTGAGTACGCTTTTTACCATTGATCCTCTCTGTTTCGACGTCGCAAAGGCGTATGATCAGTTAGAACACACCGCGACATGCTCCGAATGTGAATCTCTCATCGATGCTTTAGAGGAAATAATAGACACAGTTAGAAAGACAGACGGAGCACTAGATGACGTACAAAAGCTACGGCTTATTAGTGAAGTCCAATACGTTGCACTGAAAGTCTCGCGGAAGTCTATTAGACTTCAAAACCGCGAGTTCAAAGATTATATCGAGCAAATCAAAGTGCTCAACGAGAAGATCCTCACTCCACCCTCTCCTTCGAAAGCGAAGAAGAGGATCAGGAACAAGCGCACTACGGTTTCTCCCGTGCCAGGCACAGCAGGGAAAAAACAACGCGCCTCTGGGAGCGTCGGCTCCGGCACCACAACACCCCCTCCGCCTCCCGCCGTTGACGAGGGAAACCTCTCGGCGTCGATGGGAGAGGAGTCTGATTCCGATTCGAGCAATTCGGACACAGAAAAAACGAAGGTAACCCCCCCCCGCCCTCGCGGGATTCTGCCAATGGCAAGGGAAACCTCACTGACTCAGAGGACGAAGGATTTTCCGTCCTTTCTCGAAAAAAGAAAATTGCTTCCATCGTCATCGATGCAAGCAACAATACAACCGGATTGCTCACCACATTGAGCGATTATTTAGGTTCCACACTCGAGGGGCGTTTCGAGAATGGAAAACTTCGCGTTTTCCCAAAAACCCACCTTGAGCACCGAAAGCTCCAGTCATATCTTGCTCAAAAGAAAATGAGGTCACACACATTTGAGATGGCCGACAATAAACAGCTCAAGGCTGTTATCAGATGGCTACCAACTGACTATGATCAGAAAGAGATAGCCACAGAACTTAAAGGTTTTGGTTTTGACGCCGACCATATTTCTATTCTTAGGAATAGAAAAACAATACAAACATGCCACTTTTCTTGGTAGTCCTTAAGCGTACACAAGAAAACAAGGAAATTTTTCATGTTACAAACATCGGGTTTTTCCGAGTCGTGGTCGAACCTTTGAAGGGATCTTCAATGCCTCCTCAGTGTTACCGCTGTCAGGAGTTCTATCACCACTCGCGTCTCTGTAATAGAGCGCCTAAATGTTTGAAATGCAGCGGCGGCCATCTCACCGCAGAATGCAAAAAATCAACAAAGTCCCCAGCTAAATGTGCAAACTGCGGAGGACCTCATCCGGCAAATTTTTCAGGATGCCCCAGCAACCCTGTTAACAGAAAACAACACAAAAACAAACCTAACAACAACATCTGGACGGAGAAAGCCAAGGCGCGCGCCCAGAAAGCCGCACCAACAACAACCAAAAACCTATGCTTCGGCAGTGGCTCAGAACAAAAAGGAAACAAACACATTTGATGCCAATGCAATTATGGAACAAATGGGTCAAATGATGCTACAGTGGGGATCTATGATCTCTTTGCTTCAACAAAATAAAAAACATTAACATTCAGTGCATTTAACAGTAATAGTCTCAGGGTTTACAGTTGGAATGCACACGGCATTAAGAAAAATTTAGATGAGCTTCAAGAAAGCATTAATTTTCATAACCCCGACATAATTGGGATACAAGAAACACATCTTCGTCCTCCGGACCGAATGCGCATTCCAAACTACACTTGTCACAGAAGTGATCGACTCACACACAGAGGCGGCGGCACTGCTATCTTCGTCAAGAATTCTATCAAACACTCTCTCTCTCTACGCCATCGTTAGTACTTCAAACACATTCGAAAACACAACCGTTATCATTCAAATAGGTAACAACACTAAAGTCACTATGGCGTGCATCTACAAACATCCACACGGCTCCATTAATGTCACGGAACTCGACGCTATTCTCAGCCACAATAACAAAACCTTTCTCTTCGGCGATTTTAATGCTAAACATACGAGTTGGAACCCAGGGAGGGGCAATGCTAACGGTACTATCCTTAGCAATTGGGCTATTAGCTCAGCTATTGATATTATCGCACCAGACACTCCAACACATTTCAATCACAACGCTCCAAGCACTGTCATTGACATCGGCTTTGCAGCTAATTTCTCACACTCTAATGTTTTTACTATAAATGAACTTGGCAGTGACCACAATCCAGTTATTTTTGATTTCGTCATTAATGCTCACTTACCACCATTACTTCAAACACTTAAAACTACTAACTGGATTAAGTTTCAAGAAATTCTTTTTTACAACATGCCAGGAAATCCGACGATAGATAATTTGGACCAGGCCGTTCAAAATTTCAGCAACATTGTCACTGATGCTATAAATACTTCCACTTCCACTAGAGTAATTAAAACTACACACCTCCGCCTTCCTATTAACATTCGAGAGCTCATTAAAACAAAAAACAGATTCCGAAAACTTTGGAATAACACAAGATACCCCCCTTATAAAAGGGAAGTTAATGCTCTCGTCAGACAGATTAGGATAGAAATCAATGAACACAAAAACAGGACCTGGAAAAATTTTCTTTCCACGTTAAATGTTGAGGACAATTCTCTTTACCAATTGCATAAGAGAATCACTAAAAAACATACAGTCATTCCACCTCTCCATGGTCCGAGTGGTATGGCCTATTCTGATTTCGAAAAAGCGGAGAGGCTTTTAAAGACACCCTCGAAGTCACTTTTCAGGAAAATGCAGAACCCTATAGTGACGATAAGATTGAAGAAGTTGAAAGCTTAGTTAATAACTATTTCGATGACTTCATTACACTTACACCTCCCCTCACTTCTCCCCTAGAAGTCCGAGGCATCATTAAAAAATTACCAAATAGGAAGTCCCCCGGTCCCGATCAAATTCCTAATATCGCATTTAAATATCTTCCTATTAATGCTATCACACATTTAACAAAAATTTACAACAGATGCCTCATTAACAGTCACTTTCCTACACAGTGGAAAATAGCTAATGTAGTCATGTTGCCAAAAGTTGGGCAAAATCATAAATTTACACAAGGTTTTAGGCCCATTAGTTTACTCAATTGCACTAAGATATTCGAAAGAATCATTCTACACAGAATTAAAGAGCACTGCAAAGCCATAGATTGCATTCCCCCGGAACAATGCGGGTTCCGGGAGGGCCATTCAACGTCACACCAATTAATACGAGTAACAAATATCATTAATGAAGGCTTCGCAAGCAAATTATACACCGTCGGTGTCTTTTTGGATGTCAAAAGGGCATTCGATAAGATGTGGCATGATGGTCTCACCTACAAAATGATACAACTCAAATTCCCTGCATATCTAATCAAAATTATACACAATTATTTACACAACAGAACCTTTCGGGTTCGTGTAAATAACACTTTCTCTGAAACGGGTATTTGTCGCAGTGGTACCCCGCAGGGTTCGGTACTATCCCCGTACTTATACAACATATTCACACACGATTTTCCTGATCACCCCACCGTCAGTACTTGTTTTTTTGCAGACGATTCTGCGGCGCTCACCCAGGGTGTCCATCTCAAATACACCATTAAAGCAATGCAAAAATATCTAGACACACTTGAGAAATGGTTAACAGACTGGAGAATAGCAATAAATGTTGAAAAATCACAAGCCATTGTATTCAGAAAATGGGGAGTCATCGACCCCCAAACTGAATTGACACTTTTCGAAAACAACATTCAATGGGTCCCTGTTGTACGTTACTTGGGCTTACATCTCGATAGTCGTCTAACATACAAAAAACATATTGACTATCTTTCAGATAAATTCTGGTGTAGAATTGCGTTAGCTGTCTCTCTTATTGGGAGAAGCTCACCTCTATCCTTAGAAAATAAAGTCATTTTATACAAGCAAACTCTGCGCCCAATTCTAACGTATGGCAGTTCAATTTGGGCTGCCGCGGCACCGACTCACAAAAAACGAATTCAAGTCATCCAAAATAAAATATTACGCATCATCACTAACGCGCCTTGGTACGTTAGGAATGACGTAATACACCACGACCTACATATGGAGCCGATTGATAACTACATCACTAGAGTTTCTAGGAATATTTTTTTTTACTTCCATCCAAAATCACGAAAACCCAATAATTAGAGCACAAACACTCTTCACTTCTCCGCACACTAAATTAAATTTTGCATACAAAACGACAAAGTGGCTTTTGCCTTTAAAACCGCCGTAAACACAACATAAATGCTTAATTCAAACACTTCATTACATTCAAACGCCTTTGCATTTTTTCTCTCCAAACAAGGATCAATTGAAAAGCGAATCGTCGTTTTCCCCTCTTGGTTCTTCAATGTGCAGGTCGTTGGCCTCGGGCCAGATTCCTTCCTGCGCTCTTTCAGTCATCGCCTCGTGACGTCACTTGTTGTTTTCGTTCCGTTGCGTTTCATTTTCGTCTTTTGCCCCCTCCGGGGGCAATGCTCTGATAACGGTTTTTCTTTTTCACCCTTTCTCCGGGATTCTGGGCAAAAGCGCTTAGTTTTCGCTGTCGCCCGCTTCATCTAATTTTCGTTTTCGTTTCTTTGAAATCTCTCTGGAACTTGAATTGTTCTTCCTGGAAATCACTTTTTATAGTGATTAATAAGATATTAAGAGAAATTTTGTTCATGGGGTATGACGATTAAGATGCGTATTGTATTAGGTTCAACGCATGTTATTTTAATACAATGTTATTTGTACATTATTTAACATTATTTAATATCATTCTCCTTTAAATGCATGCAAGTATAATGTTAATTGTAAGTCATAAATAGTTTGTTTGAAGACTCTTAAATTAATTATTTAATCACTTACATCGAAGGTCAAGGTTAGAATAAAAGAATGTCAACCACACTGCTTTTGCAGAATGTTTTCGCTTTTTTCCTAAACATTCGGAACAACTCTGTGTAATTTTTTTCTTATCCTCACTGATGTTTGATGTAATGGAGATTTATTTGTAATAGAAATAATCTTTCTTTTTTCATCAGTATAAACAGCCGATTCTTTTGGTAATACATGCCTTGTGTTTCGGAAGAGAAACGATCTTAAAAACTCATTTATATCGATACTCATATAACATTTACCTTGATTTCTATATAAAAAAATATCTCCTTTTCCTATGATGTAACTTTTACAAATAAAAAAAAATTTAGGAGAGAAAGAAACAAAAATCAAGCTTTTTCATGTTTGAAGAAGGCACGAGAATTTTAAAATAACTGGGAAGAGTTTTCTATACTGCAGCGACACCTTTATGAATTTCAAGGTCGGAATTCCCCTTAATGTGCACTGTTTCCTTAATCGTAGAACGCGCCACCAGGCGCGCGATCCTATCGAAAATAGAAAAATAAGATTCTTTAAAAAATTAGTAATTTACTGAAAAATGCACACTCTGACACATTCACACAGATATATAACACGCCGAAAAATCCGGCGTATAACACGCATTTTTAACAAAAAAATATCAGAGTTTACTGGTGCACGTTTAACGCCAAGTGTAAAGATAAGAGCTTTTAAGTAAAAAAAAAAAAAAGATGAGTATAAAATAAAAATTTAGACTTCTTCACAGATCGAAATACAGTTTATTTAAAAGAATTGACATGCCTTATGAACAGGAAGAGAGAGAGAAAGAAAGAGTAGTAGTTCACCAATCATTTACTAAATTTATGGGAAAGTACTTCCATATGACAAAATAAATAATTAAATTACACATGGAAACATTTTAAAAGCATTTAGTTTTTCATTTTACACATGGAGAAGTTTTCTAAATGCACATACATAATTCACTGCTACTTATCGTAATCGAAATCGCTCATCTTCTTGGGATGAAATAGTTCAAAATCACATTCGGCATTCGAAAAGATGCTCACTTTATTTTTTGGCATCATAAAGTAAGTTATAAGTTTTTACGACGAATGTCGGTGGACATTTGCTTGTAACTGTCACGATAACCAGATATGCGTGATCCAAATTCTTTTTGAAATTTCATACTCATTTCGGAATTGATGCCTATTTCAATAAAATGCTTTCCCAATTTGTTGGAAAGCTGTATCCTCGCATGTATTTTATCCGCTCTCAAAGAAATCAGTTCTTTTTGTCTGTCTATATCATTGTTTTCCGAAGTGGTCTACTTCGACCCCAAGAGGCTATGACGTCCTACAAGGTGTCCTATGAAGCGAAAAAAAGTTTTGGGGTCCATGAGTTGTAAACGAGGATCTAATATAGGTTCTCATCAAACCAGATCGCAGCTTTAATCTTTGAAAAAAATTAATCTAGTCAAAACCATATTTTACCAATTTAACTGATTTATTTACTACATTTAGTGAGTTTAAGTTGCGGTTATATATATATATATATATATATAAGGTGATAATATAATTTTTATTAAGACAAAAATCATTTGAGCATTTATTTCCAGAATTAAATTAAAGATGTATAATGTAGGACGTCGAGAATTTTCTCATTTTGTCACAGACCATCTGTCAGGATATTTTAACCTATGTTCAACATTTAAATGCTCTTTACTCAGATTTTGAAACTAGGTTTGATATTGCTTTTATATAGTAATACAACGGTAGGCAATGAATTAATATAGTCTCGTTGAAAAAAAATGTCACTTTAGAATAGGAACTGATCAGAATACGCTCTAACAATCTTAAAATAGTTTAGAAACGGATGTCAGTAATTTTGGCTTTAAAAATATATTTTTGTTTTTTATCTCGAATTATGGAATATTGTGAGGAAATTTTTAATTGCTTGTCCTTGTGAAAAAGAGTCTCAGTGAGTTTGCCAATCTGAAAAACGAAAAAGGGACAGGGAGAATGGACACTTACTAACGAGGGAGATTCAGGGTTAAACCTGATTAGATTGATATTAAATATTGAAAACTTCTTATTGATGCACCAGATTTATCCTTCTCATTAAAAATACATGTTTGTTGTTGAGTTTTTTTATGTAACATATGTTTTATATGTATTAAATTATTTTTTAAGTTGAATTTAATTCACTAACATGTGCTTCTTAAATTTTAAACGCTATACTTCTTTACAGTTAGAAAATTAATTCTATTAAAATACATTGTAGTACTACTGTCAAAAAGACATTTAAGTTGATAAATTTGCAAAATTTCAACATTAGGTATGCCGGGGTCTACCCGAAACCGAAAAACATGGCAAGGGGTCTATGAGACATAAAACAGTTTGGTTTATATAATCTATCAAATTATTGAAAATGCCTCAGTCATTTAAATTTTCGTTTTTAATCAAGCGCGGTGTGTTGGCGCGTTGAGAGAAAGCAACTGAACGTGCATTGTCGGGAAGCTGTTTATAACAAATGAAGACAGCGTCTTGAAGTGTTTTTATGTACATTGCAGTGGCATAACGTGCACCTCCACAACCCGTAGACTATATGGTGTCCAAAGCATGGCTAATGCCTTGTACGTATTTAAATAATTTATAAAATATTAAAGGCAAAGCCAGATTTTTTTCGAGTGGGCCCTAACATTATTTGTAACGCCACTCGTACATTGATAGAAAACATTACAATGGCGCCAAAGTCGTCGAAATTCATATACAGTATAAAAAAAGATTGCACAGAAAAAATGGTACAAAAATAAAATCAAACAAAACAATTCGCACAAGAATAAAATCGCATGAAAAAGGACCGGACAAAAGCATATTCTTCTGGGTTATTGTTTTTCTATTGTGTATTATTTGTAGATTGTTGAATGTGTCATTGAACCCGAGAGTAAATGTTCAGTGTTGAACAAATAATTCTTAAGTGTGAAAGTGACACCCACAATAACAAGTGAATATATTTCGCGAAAGGGCACTAGTGTGTGTAGAGTTCAGTGTATGTGTAAACTTTGAACGAGTACGAGCATATGGAGAGCACTGATTTTATGCGCTGAGTTTTGCAGTTGGAACATGGATCGCAAAGCAATACTCCATCCCATAACTAAATAGTGAATGTGGCCTAAAGAAAGTGGATGATTTTGTTTGGGGAGAAAGAGCCTCCTGATTGGCTGTCTGGAGAATTGGTGTAATCAGATTGGAGGCAGGAAGCAGGCTAAAATTCATTTTCCAAGAGATTCCTGCCATTTATTTTTTGGTGTGAATTAATAGTGTGAAATATGTTCATTGAATCAGTCAGTGAACATATGTTGAATGCTTTAAGTTCTTCCATTTCAAAATCCTCACCCTCAAGCTTAGGCAGGGGGGAGCACTGACCAAACAAGCCGAGCTTCCGATAATTTCTCCTGCATTTAAGATATATGTAAAAGGTAGCAACCCTGATGACCAAACAAGCCGAGCTTCCGAATTATAAATAATTTCTCTGCATTTAAGATATATGTCTTAAAAAAAAGGTAATAAAAATAGCAACGGTATCTCACGACTGAGGCAACGGAATTCAGAAGAGATACTAGGACAACTGGTTCTTGTCAAATTTTCCGTAGCCTATTTTGTTGATGATTTTTGAGTTTAATTTCAGGGGAGAGGATTTTGGGAGAATTTTTAAATTTTGGTTTTGAAGCCTCAACGAAAGCTTAGGAAAAATTTTGGTTGAGTTCGCTAATAGCTAGCTCAATATTTTCATTGCTGGTGAGGTCCATAGTGGGGATGGGTTTTTCATTTAAAGCAAATTTATTGGGAACCTCTGGTCTAAAATCTAAACAATCAATGTCCTCCCTCTCACCGGGCAGCGGTAAAATTAACAAACGTTGACCGGTCCGTGGCGATAAAAGCCATACATAACTTTTCGTGCACCACTCCATAATTTCCGCTAAGTGTCGCTAGAGAATGACAAGCTTTCATTGCTTTGAAGCCTGCGGGCGGACATACAACGCCACGTACACCGCTTTAAATTCTACCTCTAGTCCAGGATTTTGTTATAGAAGCAAAATTTTGATCAACGTTCGGGTTCTAAAGCTCCAAACGAGAAAAGAAACCCTGACCGGTGAATATCGTTGTTTGAAAAAGACGTTAGAGATAATTTCCCGAGTACTAGTACAGATGGAGGCTCCACCATATACTGTAAAAAAAATTATATTCAAAACAGAGTTCCCTATTTGGAGAAAAGAAATATCTTTTTAACAGTCATCGCGCTCAAATATATCGTATTTAACAAGGAGATTATAGCTATTAATGAAATAAATACCAACAAATTAATTATAAACTGATTTCTTATAAAATAATAATTTTATTGATAGTTTATTTCTCAAATCTGTATTAATGAAATCCATGGAAAGTATAGTAAAAGTTACAATCCTTAATATGCATTAAAATGGATTTACAAAAACAAAAGATGTAAATGTAGTTTTTCTTAACTGCAATCATCAGTTAATTAGGAAAAAAACATGCTATATAACGTAAATATTCTACATGTTTCAGTATATTGAGTTATCAATTACTGCCTTCCTAATTGAAATCTTTTGGCGGCATGAGGAATCAAATGTTTTTGAAACAATGAAGACTGAAAAAAGGACTACGAACATAAAATTAAACTTTAAGGGCAATTTTCAAATGAACACCACTATGTTAGTTAAAAATTAATATATAAATAAACCATTACATTTTCACTATACACAATGTTGAAGTGCTAATATAAGCTTAAAAAAAAACCATTAGTAATGGTTAACTTACACAATGTGTTTGTCAGTTGGGGTCTAGAAAATCGTAAGGGAATAGGGATTTTTCGATAGGGAAAAAAGAACGATTGCGGCAGGAAGAATCCGAGAAGTAATGTGATGTCAGCAATGCAAATATGTTAGAATAATGAGAGGAAAGGATATAAACTTTTATATATTTCTTTATGCAACAAGGTTTATCTATTGGTTATTGAAAAGCTTAAATGTATCATAAGTGACTTTTAGGATGATTAAATTAAATTTTATATTTATGTGGTTTGAAATAGTATTAGTACTATATTGAGAGATTTCGAAAGAAAATTTTTAAACATTTAATGCATTTTTGGAATATTTCTTCATTATAATAAAAAATGAGCAAAAAAAAAAAAAAAAAAAGGTGTGTGTAAATTCATTGCCAAAAAATAAATACTTATGTTTTTCACAGAAGTTTCAAAAACAGAAAAAAGGTTTTAAAAGTTATTAGTTAAAAAGTGCTTCATCACAAAGTTGCAGCTAAAGCTTCAAAATAATTTCTTGCATTTGTACTTTCATGAAAGAAAATATTATCCTATGCAAATGCTTCAATAAAATGTTCTAATGCCTGCAATAAATACATTATTTTCAACAAACATAGTTAAAAGTTGAAAACATTCATCTTTCTTATAAATATGAAATAACAGAAAGAATAATGCTGGAGAGTAGATACTGAAAACTCCTAATGCAGGTGCATTCCTGCAGAAAATTTACATTTCAGAAATGCATATTTTTCAGTGTGAGTAGAAAATTAGAGTAGATTATATATATTTTTTTCTTGAGAGGATTTAATTATGATATAAAATTCAGATTTTTTATATAGTTTTTTGTTGAATTAATATGGTTTATTATTTTAAAGCATTTCTTTTGAAATTTTAGGAGGTAAATTATTAGCCTACAAATGAATAAACAAGTTAAAGAGAAGATTTTCCCCCCAAAAGAGCAATTAGTCAGTATATAAAGCAAGTTATCCAGTTTTAAAATGTAATCTGCAGTCTCTTTCTTATATAACTTCCTTCAATACTAATCTCAAATGTTTATTGAAGATGTAAGAAATAAGAATATTTCTCCAGGAAAAAAAAGTGGTTTACACATAAGATTCTAATAATGTATCTTTAAAAATTTACATAAAATTATGTTTGAGAAATTCTTTTTTCTCCCATTAAGTTGAAATTGTAATATGTACAGTCTGTTTTCTTGAGTTGTATTTATAAAACATGTTTTTTATAAAAAAAAAATTGTGTTCTTACACGAAATTAAGATTAAGTCCTTGTAAAAGTATTTTTGGAATTTCATGAGGTAAATTACTTGTCTTCAAATAAATAAATTAATTAAGGATATTGAATTTCTTAGACTTATTTCTTCCCAAAGTATAATGAGAAGTAACTGAGATTAGTATCTAAAGTAATTATTTCAAGTTAAAAATCATGTATACTTTTCTCAATTTCATTCAG
>BMAU01008442.1:0-91477 GCA_019973935.1 Trichonephila clavipes
TTAAAAATCTTGGAATATGATCATGCTTCGGAACTTCGATACAATAATTTGACAAGCATAATATTTATTCCTTTTTGCTCCGACATTTTGTGTTTTAAAATTATTTATTGTGAATACTTGATATTCATATGATGTTAATGGTACTCACTGGCGTAACTAGTTCTGAGGGGATCCCGTATCAAAACTCCTTCGGGCCCATTTTTAGAAATGAAAGCCCTGTTAAAGGTACAATAGTTACACGTATTTGGGCCCCTGTAGCTAGGGGGTCCCGTATCATTGATACGGTGGTAGCTACTCCCCTGATGGTACTATGATTTATGATTACCAGTAAAACTATTGGTATCTTATAATTTTTGTAAAGGTCAAAATATTTTTAAGGCTACACATTAACCATTTCCAAAAAAAAAAACGTTTTGGAGACAGTAACAGTAAAAATAATTTGTTTTATATTTAGATTATATTACTAAGCTGACTTTGCGAGTAAAAAGTCAGTTTGACCAGCCATTATTTTACAATTTTAAAAAATTAGGAATTTTTGAAGTTTCTTCAAAACCTTATCAAATAAAAACGCTCAATTTTTAATATTTTTTTACACATATTAAGTTATAAATGTTTTTTAACTTATTATGAACAAAAGTTAGTATGGATTTGAAAATTTATTCCCTTGTTGATTTTTAATAACTGTTTTTCTAACTAACCTGAAAAAAACACGAAATTTTTTTTAATTATTAACTTAAGCATTTTTTAAAAATATAACTGGAGATCTCAGACCTGTATATATATATAAATCCATACAAACTTTTATAAAGCATATGTTTGGGAGTACATACGAAAAATTTCAAGATTCCATCTTTAATAGAAAAAAAAGTCTTAGGGATTAGAAAACACTTACATCTTCAAAATAAAAGTCTGAGAAAAACGCATTTAAAGTTTGTAAAGGCATAAAACAAAAACTTATAATGCCCGTAAAGCTCTAATTTTTTAATATGTTATTTTCCAATGTATTTTCTACATCAAAACACTGCTTTAATTAAATATGACTGAAAATATTTTTTCTAACTCAAAATATATTTTTGAATAATATTGATAGCATTTGTTAAGACGACAGGCTATTCTGCTTAATCTTAACCTAATATTTTCACAAAAGTTTTGAAACAAAGCATTTATGTACACAATGATAATGATACTAACTTTTAAGCTAAAAATCACCAGGTTTGTACATAAAGTTTAATTTTTTTCAGTTTTAATTTGGGGCAGTTTACCAAATTTGAGTAATTGTTGCACAGCTTTGAAATACCATAATACAGTACTACAGTATGTTTTCTATAATGGAGTTTGGTACAGGATGCAAATACATTCAATTTTAACTGCAAACTTGCATTAAGAATACTTATTATTCGGAAGTCTAATAGCAGTATCAACTGAGAGGACGTTTTTAGATTTATCATTTTCACACAGTAGTGTAGTCTATCCCTTCAAAATATTGTTTCTCACAGAAACCTGAGAACGTTTAGGCCACATGGCATTTCCTCAACTAGAAAAAATTGATGATAAAGCTTCAAAATTATATAAACTATTTTTTAAAGCAAAAATTGGCCTTGAAATCAATCTGAATTATGTAACTATGAGAAATTAAGTAACTTTAGGAAAATTGAAATTAATAACCATTTCACACTGAAAGAGTTGATTGTACTCAAAAATATTTTTAATTAATTCAATTCTAGAAAGGAAAAAATGATTTAAAATGAAATAGAAACCACACTCCGAGGGCAGATTTCGACCGCGCAGGTTGCCTGTGCCGGCCCTTTTCTCCCTCTCAGCACAGATTAAGCCGGTACGGATCGCTTGGGCTCGCCGGAGCGAACCGTTATTAGCAGATTTTCACATTACATTCACTTCACCATTTTATTTTTTAAAGCAATTTTCTCCCACACTTATTAAAATTAAACCCACAAGGATTTATTTCACACCCAATGTAATTTCACTACTTTAATGATTTTTATTTTTCTTATTTAATTAATTCTCTTAATTTTTTATTATCACACTTTAAAAACAGTACTGGGCTAAGATTTGAAAAATAAGCCAAACTCAAGCTATTCACCATCACAAGAGATTGGAGGTTAAGTTTCTCTGCGGGAAACAGGAACTCCCAAAAGCATTCAACATTCAAAAGAAACCAAAGCTTAAGCTCAGAAAACTTAAAATATCTGAAAAACTAATTTGTTATCAGATCTGAAATTTGGTGGCAAGCTGCACAATAATAATAACAAGAAAATGCAAAATGCAAAAAAAACCTTTTTCGATATATTTGAGATTTGTATGGTACTCTCTGTGTAGCCTTTTTAAATAGATAACAATTCAGCTAAAATGAAAGATTGAAATAAATTAATGATTTCTAACTGCTCATATTTAAAGTAAATAATCCAAATAAAATAATTTGATATTATTTCTCATGTCAGTTTAAAAATTAGATTCTTGATAAAAGCATAACCTTTTTTTTATGTGCATTTCTTTCAGGTATACTTTTCTAATAATAAAAATTGGGGAAAAAAACTTCCAATAAAAATTTAAAAATCTTGAATTAATGTAACCACATATTCTGAGACACGAATTATTTCTTGGCAGGTTTCTCTCAGCCTGAGAATAAAGAGTTTATATTATTTTATTTAATTAATCTCACTCGTATAGTGGTTAGTGAGGCTGACTGCTGTACTTTAGGGCCTGAATTCGAATCCCGGAGAAGGCATGGATGTTTGTAAACGTATAGTACCTTTGCGGCAGGGGGTACTCTAAGCAACCATGGAGTCGCAAGTTCTCGCGTAAGGTTGGTGGAAGGGGAAGATAGATGGGAGCTCCCTGACCATCCCTAGCGTGTTCTCCCGTATAATTGGGGTGAAACCGAGTCAAATCATACTGCCACTTGTATGGTGCTCAAAGCTACGGCTAAGGACAGGCGTACAACTAGCCTCTTGCCATGGTGAATTTCGTGGGCCTTGATCTGATGTAACTGTCGATCAGGTGGCATAAACAACAACAGTACAAAGAAACGGGATATTTCATTGGCATTATAGATATGCCATTAATTGTGTATCGGATAGCATTATGAAGTAGCTGAAATATTAATTCTTTCAGATTATCAAAAAAAAAAAGGGGTGGGGAAGGAAATGCTAAGGGGAAAATAAAAACTATCTCTTTAAAAGAAACTATAAATTAAAACAGTTTCTATATATCGTAATGGAGGCCCTGTGGTAGAGTGGTAGCATATCGCGCTTCCACATCACAGGTCCGGGTTCGATTTCGGGCTAGTTAAGGTCAACTGAACTTTCATCCCTACTGCAGTAGGTCGATAAATGAGTACCAAGCTTGCTTGGGGACTTAAAACACTGATGGTCTCGCTTCAGACTGACCACCTGATCGGGACATCTGCTCATGCACCTCATCGCCTAATGGTCATCGCCACTGAATTTGAGTTGGTATATATTGTAATGAACGGTCCGCCCCGTTCATTAGTGTTTGGGGGTTAGTATAAAGATCAGTCATAGTCAGAACAATTCTAGTTTATTATTCCTTTACTAAATTTCAACAACCCAGGGTAGGAAATGCACACTAATATAAATTATAAGAGCAACTACACGGCAGAAAAGATACTTAATAATTGAAAATGATTTAATTAACTTACACTTCGAACTCTTTGATTACTTACAATCTTAATTACCGTAATTACTTTCTCAGCTATTCAATCTTTGGTCGATATAACTCAAATATAACTAATCGACTAAATCGTCAATTAATAGTCTTAAATTAATCGTCGAGCCACTCTCGACTAGCTTTCCACTTCTTTATGCTAATCACTAATTTCTATCATCTAACTCCTAACCTTTCTCTCTCTCTCTCTTCGTACCTAAAAGCTAATGCTTAAAAAATAGAAGCCTCCATTTACATAAATCTTATCTTCTTAGGGAGAAAGTTTTCAATGAAACAACATTTAAAAGAAGTAAATTTCCCTAAGAGGATTAGTGAGAAGTTCGCGGATAGAGCGTTACAATATGAATAACTATTAGGATAAACTCAAACTCAGTGGCGCAACAGCCAATGAGGGCCAGGGAGCCTACTGTGCCCATCCCAGTATACGTGACCATTGGGCTCTGAGGTGCATAAGCAGATTTCCCGATCAGGTGGTCAGTCTGAAATGAGGCCCCCAATGTTTAAGTCCCCAAGCAAGCTTGTGGTACTCATTTATTGACCCACTGCAGTAGGGATGAAAGACTCAGTTGACCTTGCCCAGCTCGGGAATAGAACCCATACCTATGGTGTGGAAGCGCGATACGCTACCACTGGGCCTTAACTATTGGGATGGCACGAAGAATAAGAGGAACCAAAATAGTGCCACACAAACGATACTGCTTAATGCAGCTGACCACAACTTGGACATCCTTCTCCTCTCCACCCAGTGGGAAGGTAAGGGCATGAGGAGGCAGCAGAAACCGAATTAAATCGTTAGATCTAGTGTAATAGCGGGCGATATCGCAGGCAGCCGGGACTAAAGGTTGTCTCTTCGCTTCATAAAGAGTGTTTTTCCCAGGTATAGAAGTTTAAGTTGGCATTACTTTCCAAGAGGGCCACCGATTTAACAGCTGTCAAGTGATTTATTCTCAGTTGGGTTTGGCAATTCATCATGAATAGACTCACGCCTGAACAACGCTTTTAGATTCGTCGAATGGGCCCAAAACGAGATTGCCGTTGTTCCCGATTTTCATAAGCGAATTTTGTTTAGCGATGAAGCGCACTTCTGGTTGAATGTCTACGTCAACAAACAAAACTGCCGCATTTGGAGTGAAGCTAATCTACAAGTGTATGTCGAAACACCGTTACATCCAGAAAAACTGACTGTTTGGTGCGCTTTATGGGCTGGTGGAATCCTTCTTCAAAAACGATGAAGGCCACAACGTTACAGTCAATGGTGATCGGTATAGAGCCATGATTACTAACTTTTTCATTCCTGAATTGAACAATCATGCTGTCCAGGAGCTGTGGTTCCAACAAGACGGCGCAACATGTCACACAGCTCGTGCCACAATCGATTTATTGAAAGACACGTTGGGTGACCGCCTAATTTCACGTTTTGGACCTGTGAATTGGCCTCAAGATCTTGTGATTTAACATCGCTAGACTATTTTCTGTGGGGCTATGTAAAGTCATTGGTCTATGCGGATAAGCCACAAACGCTTGACCCTTTGGAAGACAACATTCGCCGTGTTATTGCTGATATACGGCTACAATTGTTAGAAAAAGTCATCGAAAATTGGACGTTCAGATTGGACTACATCCGAGCCAGCCGTGGCAGTCATATGCCAGAAATTTAAAATGTAATGCCACAAGATTATCTTTCGAATAAAAAAAAATTCATGTCAATCAAATAATACATCGTTGTTTTATTGCATTTTAAAGTTCTATACCTCTAAAAAAAACACCCTTTATTTTAGAATAGGACAGATTATACAATGTATAAATTATACATAAAATCATATATACAAAAATAAATACATAATGTTTGATATGCAAGGGCTTGCATATACAACATTACATTTTATGGGACCGAATTTCCGCTTACTAAAGAAGTCGCATGATTTCACAGGTGGTGAGACAGCAAAATACTTCTCTGGACTTTCTTCTGATAGTTGTCAGAACCTAATTATTAGAGAACAAAATATAACTAAAGAAAAACAGAAAAATCAAAAAATGAAATTATGTACTTTGAAAGAAAAAAGAAAAGAAATAAAAATTAAGAAAAAGAAAGCATATAATTCCTTTTTTTTATGAGGGAAATATTTATTTCTGTGCATTATGGTATGAGTGCTTCACTGAAACATTCGTCATTATGCAGTATGGGATTGCGTAGAACGGGAAACTATATACGTATTGATGAAAAGATTTTTTTAACTTGACAAGATCATTAGCAATTCTCAAATGCCAAAATATTTAGAAATAGATGAAAACCTATACTGAAGACATCAGTGACGACATAAAATATTCTGTTTCAACAATAGTTGAAGATGTAAGCTTTACAAAAATAGCTTGAAAAGTAGTGAAGAAGAGGAAAAAGAGCTAGATGAAAAGTGTGGCATAAAAAATTATACAAATGGCTTAAAAATACCTCCCAGTTAAAAACATTCATGCGAACTGCTGGTGACAGTGAATGGCTTAAAATCATCAGCGACTTTAGTAACCACACGGAAAAACAGGCTTGCAATACACAGATTTTCCAACAAATCCATGTAATCGATCATTTTCATTACATTTTTTCAAGTACAAAAAAAAAAAAATTGTTTAAATTTTTCTTCATCAATTTTCTTATGGGACATATTGAATTGCTTAATTTTAAAGCTACTGAGTGCAACTTGCTAGAAAAATCGAATAGATACTATAAAATCTTTAAAGTATTAAACAGAAGGTATTTATGATGCTTTATTTAGTGTTTATTATAGCGCTGAAATTGATAACTGTATAAGAGAAATGGGACCTTTGAATTATTAAACTGTCTTAAACAATTCAAGTTAAACTACTCCATTAGTATTTGGTATAAAATCTTAAATTGTATAAATTCAATAAGAAAGCTATTGCAGAGAAAAGATTACAATCTGCCATCTGTTATGGAACTCTTAAAAAATGGTAAAGATTTTTTAAAAAGAATCTTCAATTACGGTTGTGTCTTTTGATGAAATGTTCTGTGATACAAGAGAACTAGCCAACGAGATTGATATCCCTTCTAACTTTGAAGTGACTCATCCACGTCACAGAGTTTGACGAAGAAATATTAATTTTAAATTATAAAGCTCGAGATGATTCGGTGGAAGATGCTAAATTAAAATTGAAGATAGAGATTTATTTTTTACAATTGTCCTAGCAATTAATATTTTGCAATTCAGATTTAATTTATTGAGTACTCACAACAATTGTTCTCAATCTTTATGCAATATATAGGATTTAAAAAATGCCTCTAAAATTGTATTAATTGAATACTGTAAAAACTTAGAAATAATGTTGACCGATGGAGAATCAGTGGATATAAACGCGCTTGATCTTGCGGATGAGATAGTGTCAATTTTAGCTTTATTAGGCAAACAAGAAAGCCCAAATGAAATTTTAAAACTTATTTCTACTTTAGAATTTGTACCAAATCTTGCTATCTCATAAAGAATTTTGCTCTCTTTGCCAATAAGTGTAGCAGAAGGAGAAAGGAGTTTCCCAAAATTAATAAAAAAATCTTGACGATCTACAACTCTTTAAGACAGATTAAATGGTTTAGTTACGTATCGGAAATGAGCTAGCTGAACAAATTGATCAACAATATTTCAGAATTAAAAGTCTGAATAAAAAACCCTTGTAATTTTTTATTTTGTTATTTGTCTTGAATTTGTTTTATATATTATGTGTTTTTACTATACATATATATTGTTAAACTGTCTTTTTGTTTGCAAAAACTATTTGTTTTTCATATCTATGTGAACTGTGTTTTTCCTTATTTTTTAATAATCAATCTTGACTTTGGAGATAAGGGCGGCACTTTTTGTTCGGGTGGGAAACTCTGCATCCAAGGTCATGGTTCCTTACTCACGCGGCTCCCTTCACACCAAACGAAACCCAGTCTGCCGCGATCAATCCAAATCACAGCGATTCTGACTGACCAAGACTCGTCTTTACACCGCCAAGCAAGTCGATACGAATAGACCTTTTTTCCATCAGTTGCTACCGAACGGGGATGCTGTTTTTAATGTTTTAAGACCATAAAAGTATCAAGCTATTAATTTCACAATCGCATTCTTATTAGTTTATTTTTCTAATTGAACAAAAAATATAAGAACGGTTTTATTTTTTTTTTTTAAAATTTTCCTTGTTAGTATAAAGAGTAATCATAGTCTACAAAGAAGTAACAAATTATAAATATATATTGTAATTGTATTAAAATGCAATTACTTTTACAAATAACATATCTAATGTTTTAAAAGGCATTTCAAATGAACTGTAGCTTATAACAACTATTTTTTTTAATTATAAATTTTAATATAATTTTACTTGGCATTTTAATATATTAATAAATTTAAAAAGTTTTACTATGCTTTTATTATTTTGTTTGTTTTATCTAACATATAACAAAGTTTGTGATCTATGTAGTAATAAAATGGAATCTTTTTAAAAAATTAAATCAACGACAGTGCTGGTGTTTTTTATTTTTTACCATGCTTATAAATATTTAATTTTTTTCTCTCCCCAAATTAAATAAATTCTTATAAAATTGAACACTGAAGCTATTTCAAACATGCTTCAAAATATTAACCCCCCTCCAAACACATTTCTCATTAAAGTAAAAAGAATAAAGTGTTCAAATTTCCAAAATTGAATAAAATAATACATGCACACTTAAATTTATTATTAACGCAACATTCGCAGCCCTCCCCAAAATTCTTGAGAATAGGGAAAATATAAGTTACAGCAGTGGGGGGTCTTCAAACTTTTTTAACTCACGAAACCCCTAGAACTAGAAAGTGTTTCCGTGGAACCTAATTCCATAAACACACACACACACACATACTTCGAAGAATATATCTCAAAATAATATTTAAAGTAGAACAACATATGTTATAGACACTTTATGTAAAGGCAATTAAAAAAAAAAGTATTGCATTTTTTTAAAAAAATACTAATCTAATTTTTTAAAATATAATTTACTTACTAAAAATATTAACTCGCGATTCAAATGTCACCTATCCATGTATTATATTTAGTAACTGGGATATGTGCTTGGTTTTTTTTGCACACGAACTGTCGAAGTCTAGGTTTATTGAGATTAAATGCAATCGCATTACATTTTCTGAGTTTAATTTGTTTTTTGTAACCACTTACGTTCAGAAATATATTTCCCTTAAATACAATATTCTGTATGACATTAAAATGTTTATAGCTGTGTGAGAAATCCCGTGTATTTTGCATGAGTTTGCGAACTAAAATTTTGAAGCTTTTCTTGCTTAAATTTAGATTTTAACATCACCTCTGTTGATATGTTGTTCCCTTTTCTTCATTATAAGTGTTGTTTTCCAAATATTCTTTCATTATATTATAAGAAAAGTTTAAAAAGTGTTGGAAAATAAATTTATATATAAATAAAATTTTCAGTTTTAATGAATAGGATGTGCTTTAGATACTTGTAACCAGGGGCGCACACAAGGGCGGGGGTCCGGACCCCTCCCCCCAAAGCCCTTCCTTTTTTCCGATTGATTATAATTCTAAGTATATAGTACGTAGAATTTAATTAAGTATTTGTTATTAATGATTAATTTTATTAATTAATGCTAATTATTTATTCAATAATTAGTTTTTCTGTGTTTTATTCCCGAAAATCGTCAAAATCAAAAGGAGCATGATACAAGAATGATGAACTTTCGATCCCGGACCCCCTGAAAAATTTCTGTGTGTGCTACTGCTTGTAACTATACAAACTACATACAGAACGTGAATCCATTTTACATACATATTTATTTCTTCTCGATTTTTTTATTGAGACTCGTGGAGCCCCTGGGTAGGCCTTGTAGAATCCTAGGGTTCCGTGGAATACAGTTTGGAGACCACTGAGTTACAGTAAAAGTACTTTACAGAAAGAATGCAAAAAAAAAAAAAAAAAAAAAAAAAAAGACAGGAACACAGAGACCTTGAAAAAGAAAGGTTACACGGGGACAGCACTCCTATAAGGAAGGGGAGAAATGTTAGACAAAGAGAGGGAAGGCTCAAACATATTTTTTCTAGGAAAATCATCAATAGAGACAGTTTCCGCTCGGCAACAGATGGGAGACTCACAAAGGGCAGGAGGGTCGGGTGGCTAAAGGCCAGTTACAAAGGGAAAAATGCACCGCATTCACTCCAATCCCCTCTCCTTTGCCTTGGGGTCCCCTCTACCCCAAGGCAAAGGAAGAAACAGCTGAGAAGGGGGAATGCAAGCGTCTTGGGTATAACCTTTCGGAGCGGAAAGAAGAATTTGAATTAGGAATAAGAGCATATAGTTGTACTTTAGAATTATTTGATAATTAAATGTATCCTAGGGTACCATTTTCTTTCATTGCTCATGGGTGCACAAATTATGTAGATAAACTTTTATTGATGAATTATATTGATATATATACAATCCACGTGCGATTCCATTATTCAGACCTTGATTGCATTCGATTTGTTTTGATAACCCAAGATTTCTAAGAAACTACATTTTTGAAAGATAAAATTATTATTTTCTTCTAAAAATATTATGGTTTAATACACTTTAAAAAATTTATATTATCTTATATGATGAAGAAATTTAAACATAGTATCAATAACACCTGATACATGGCTTTATTTTTGGACTTTCTCCTATTATATAAGGCAGAGGTTGCCAAAGTGGTGGTCCACGAGAAAATTTTTCGCTGGTCCCGAGAAATATGTGGAATATACTTACTCATCACGAAAATTCAGGATAATAATTTAAGCATGCATTTAAAAGAAAGCCTCATCGCTTTTTTTGTCCGACAAAACTCTCAAACTTAAATTTCATTCATCCTTATCAAGATCTCAGTTTTGGTTTTCCATAAAAAGTGATTACTCTTTTCTTAGTAAACAGCGATGAAAATTCAGGTTCAATTCTCCACAATATTTATGTGAAAAGGCCTTTTCATCTGTCACAGCCATCAAAACACGAGACCGATCTCATCTTGAAATTAATGCAGTTCTGCGTTTTGCAGCATCAACATTGGATCCAAATATACATAATTTTGTTTCAAGTAAGCAGTAACACCCATCAAACTAGGAATGTATAATGCTAAAAGTTTGATACACTGAAACCGTTTTTACTTGTTTTGTTTTAACAGTTTTTTTATTTTGTTTGTTTTATTAACAACGCATTCTTAATTTGGTTACAATGAATAGTTTTATTTTATTAACTAGGTACATTTTATGTGTCCTTAGAGATCACAATTTTCTTATAAATATATTTAACACATAAAAAACCTATTAGAGTGGTCCGTGCGATTTAAATTATGAATTTACTGGTCCGTGAGGTGAAAAAGTTTGGCGACCGCTGATATAAGGTGTTCGAAAAATATGACTACACTTTTATAAATAAACAAATATTTTCGCATACGGATTTTAATGTTCCATAAAAAAAAGATTAAAATTTCTGCTTAATGAAATGCAAACTGGATGGTGCTACGTCCACGTTTTGCAACATTCTCGTTTCAAAAGGGCTTCACTGTAAGACCAAACGTAAGTTGTAGCAAGGATTATCAAATTTAAATCTGTATCACATGCACAGCGGAAATTTCAGACCACCTATAAATGAAGTCTGTCTTCAAGATCCTCAATTTATAAGTGGAGTGAAAGATGTATGACGATTGGTAAAACAAATTCTAGCTGATGAGTGCGTTTAACGTTTGATAGTGTTTTCAACTAAGTAAAGATCATTCTCATTTACCAAACGTCTCTTACTGCTTTCCTGAGTTTCAACTTGACGAAGTTCCTGTTAAGAATAATATTTATAATAATAATAATAATAAAAAAAACGTTAAGACAGGTATGTGTTGAGATTTATGTTAATCTTATGAATTCACTAATGCAAAGTGATTCATTTCTTATTTGCTTCAAATGATATAGTATTGTTTAATGTATGGAAAGTACATTCTTAAAGCAAAAATTTGATGGAATCATATCCCTTGTCCCAAATTCTTTTAAGGATTTTATTCTGCTTAAAGCAATCATAAATTATTAAAGCATAAATTTTAAATAACGGAAAGCTAAGTGTTTTTATTCAATTAACAGCCTTTCTCAAGCAGGGGGGCGCCCCCCCCCCCAGGGAGGAGCGTGATAACTGCACGAGGGGGGCGTGAGTATATTGAAAAGTCGAAAACACAAGATTATTTATAAAAAAAATTATTAAGTTACTGAAAGGGAATAAACAAAATGCATTTTGACATAATAAGAAATAAATACACGTTTACACTGATAAAGTATACACTTATAAATGCATCAGTACTGCACACTATATTTGACAATTAATTTAGGAATACTTAGTTAAGAATGAGTTTAATAATTACCATTAACCCCATGGGCTTGGCATAAATAAAATTACATACAAAAATTAACACTTCTCTTGATAATTTGAACGGTTTATAATTAATCCCTTTACTGCTGATTAAAAGATACGTGATTCACTCCCCAACGCTACCGTCTTCTACGCAAGCGCGTGAGTGTGATGTATGGAGGAGGATGGGGAGAAAAGGAATAAATAAGCACATCCTATGAAATAAGTAAATCCTTCGCAAACACTGTCAAGGCCTTTTTGCTGCATTCTGAAGACTTCGGAATAATTTTACGAATGGCACACTACACAGAAAAGATCGTACTTCGGAAAGACGTATACATACGTCCGGGAAAATGAACGCGTTGACTGAGTAAGACGTTTATATATGCCGGAGGTACTTAAGAAGTTAAAGTCGTATTGTAGCCTTAAAGTCAAAGTATAGTATTATTGAATTCAATACATTGTATTGAAGGGGGGCGCGATGAAAATTATGATTGAATATTGGGTCGCAAATACTGAAAGTTTAATATAAGCACTGAATTAACTTTAACAGATATTTTTGTTGTAAGGCTTTTGAATTGTGCTTTGTGTTTTAGTGGTGACGTAAAAGTGATAATTATGTAACGCCCAACTCAACTGTGATTAATAAGTCTTTTTTTCAAAAAATAAATTCAAATGAAACTTTATTACAAAAGTGAGTATATTTTAAAGTAATCTTATTTTTACAACCATTTTAAACAGTTTTACTATGTTGTCTACTGCAGCAGTCTACAAGATTAAAAACAATCTCACACACACGTAACTAAAATCGCGGAATTTTAACAACTATTTGGGTGGGATGCAATACAAACCGTTTGTGAGGCGTATGCGTTGTACTAAAAACAACATAAAAAACAATAAAAATATGAACTAAGATTGTGTATTATATATATATAAAGTATGTTAAAAATGAGAAATTCCATCAACTTTTTTCAAATATTTTCTCTAGAAAGCAATATTTTGTAAGCAGGTCCAAATTGAGAAAGAGTGGATTCCGGGACAGTTTTTACTAATAATATTTTAATAAAAAACAGTTCTGATTATAGAATAGTGCTTTAATTGTTACCAAATTTCTGTTTAATCATATTACACAAGTGTATTCCGTCAGGAGCAGCTCTAGGGCTGGACAAACCGGACCCCTGCACACACACACACACAAATCAAATTTTAGAAAAATATTTTTTTACAAAAATCTTTATTTTCTGAAACATTATTGGTGTGAATTTGATATTTCATTCAACGTATCTTATTTCCTTATTTTGTACTCTGTATGTTTAACTTCTGTTTTCTTTTATGTTGAAACTTGAAGGATCCAAGGCGGGAGTGTTTATTTAAAAATTTATGAATTATTTTATGAAATTTAATATGTTTACTCATCTTTCACAAGTAGCTTTCATTCCCATCGGACATTCCTTTCACCCATACGATGTCAAGTGTCAGCTATCCAAAAGGGAACAGGAGTAATAAGAGATTTTAGGAGATAGAGAGCAACAGAAAATGTTTTACTTCAGTTTTAAATGTAGTTACTATAAGTTAAAATAAAAGCTTGTGATCCCCACCGTCAGTAGACTCTTTTTCGAAGAAATTGGCCTGCTGAAATGGGTGATTCCTCTTACATTTTACTTGTTTGAAATAGTAACAGGTAATTATGTCCTTAATTTCAAATTATGTTTTATTTTGTAAGATTTTGTGTGCATATATATAATTGTTAGGCTGTCTTTCTGTTTTCAAGAATTATTCAAGTTTCATAGGTGTGCATCTATGAAGAATTTATCTTTTTTAATCATAATTTTATGCTTTGGAGAGGCAGTGGCGCACACAAGGGGGGTGTCCTAGGAGTCCGGACACCCCCCATTGCTCTTGATTTTATTTTCGATTGGTTATAACCCTATGCATTTATTACTTAAAATTTAATTATGTATTTGTTTTTAATAATTAATTTTATTAATTAATGCTCATTATTTATATAATAATTAATTTTGTATTGTTTCTGTACCCAAAAATCGACAAAATCAAAAGAATATGTTGGGCGGCGTATTCGAGTATGATACCAAAATGGTGGACTTTCGACCCTGGACCCCCCTTGAAAAATTTTTTGTGTGCGCTACTGGAGAGAGGAGTGGCATTTTTCATTTTTAACCTGGGCGGCAAAACTGCTGGAACCACCCTTGGTATAGAACATGTCTGGGATGCTCTGGGAATGGCAATTGCAACTCACAAAACCCCCTTGAGGACTGAAAAACAGAATTCTTGAACGGGTGGGATTAGTTGCCACAGGAACGTATAAAGTTCCTTATTTCCGGTGTACACTCACGGTGTGAAGCCTGTTTAAACAAAAGAAGGAACCATACCCCATATTAACCATTTTTTTTTTTTGTTATATTTTGTAACTGCTGTTTCATACTTTCCTACTTCGAGAAGTATTATGCATGGTCATGCGTATTTTAACTGTTAATAATTTTTTATTACATTATATCAGCCCTATATACATACCAAATTTTATTGAACTGGTCCAGTAGTTCTAGAGACATTCGACAAAATCTAAAAAATTTCGCTTAATTTTGAACACCAGTGTATTTTGTTCGTAAAATAATTCCAAACAAAAGCAACAATAATTTCAGTTCTAATAAATGCAAAAAATATATAGGGTTTTTTTTTTTCTTCTTCCCTTGAAAACCAAACTGTATGTGCACATAAAGTATCCTCTTATTCTCAGAACTGAACCATTCATTTGCTTCCTTGTGTATTCTTGGGGTAATTGGCTATCTTTCTTCTCTATTTTGTAAACAAATAAGGTCAAAAGTAAGCCCAAGCGGTAGGAAATCGACGTGATAAGTAAGCTGACGTGACAACAAAGTCAATAATTCTCTTTCATTATTTATATTTCGGGATTCTACATGCCTATGTAACGTGCATATTCTTTCCCTGCGGCATAATTCCATTTTGATTTTTATGTTGTAAAAAAATATGGTTTTTAAATTACACTGTAACTATATACGTAGTTTTTATTTTTTGAGCTATGAGAAAGTAAATTACAGAAAGTACACAAATTCTTGTGCTTTCTGGTAATTTAATTAAGTGTTTGTTATTACTAATTTTTACTTTAATAATTAATGCTAATTAGTTGTTCAATAATTTTTTTACTGTTTTTTGTTCCCAACAATCGACAAAATCAAAGAATATGTTTGGCGGCGTATTGGAGTATGATAAGAGAATGGTAGAGTGTCGACTCCTCGACACCCCCTTAAAAAGTTCCTGTGTGCACATTTTTATAAAAATCTGAATCGAATATAGATTCGGAACCTCTTGCGAATGCGCTTTCTATTCGTAGAACTTACCTGAAATGCTTTCTCAGTTTTATTTAGCATCTCCGAGTTCCCGGAACGAGCACGTGGATGGTCAAAAATCGATAGCCAGGGATCCTTCCTCAGGTTGTCATAGCAACGACCCTGAGATTATTATGCGCCGTAGAAGATGTGCAATGCACCAGACAGGGATCAACAAAATTTAGGAGAGAAGAACCAAGTGGTGTGTTTGTGAAACAGGATAACTGCGCCATTAAAGAGCCGCATATGCTAGAGCAGGAGGGGAAGGGAAGCTTCCGGTAACAAGACTGATGCATTCCAATTAATGCTTTCTTTTGTGATATTAATTCCGGGAGGAGGCGTGCGCATTCGATACTAACGTTAATGGTCACGCGGCTGACATGACTGAGTCACCCCAATCCTTTTTTTATAATTGTTTTTACTGTACACGATAAAAATCATAAATCCAGTGAATAATTTAACTAAAAGAAAGTATACTTACCTACTTTGGATTTTTCAATTTTTCTCTGATAATTTGAGAAAAATCCAGTAAAACTACAATAAAATGTTTCAAATGTGCGAGACTTTAATAAAGGACACAAAACACACACACTTTCATTAACATTAAAGGAATAATATTTGCAGGCAAAACTGTCATATATTGTTCAAGTTATTGTAGTTTTATGGTCCTTTGATGATCGACAAATAGCATGTAAAACTTTTTCTCGTCTTTTGCATGTCTTGTCTTTTTGACAGGGCGCAGTGTGTCTTGTGTACACTTGTGGCTTCATATCTTTCTTGATGAATTTTTTAAGGTAGCATTTGAAAATTTTCCTTTCAACTCAAACGTTTCATGTTCATCACTTTTCTCAAATTTATTTTCGCTATCAGGATTAATATCCATTATTTCATTAGGCTCTACTCTTGCTTCATCAGTTTCAACTTCATCCAATAGAAATCGCACAGATGCCTATTTCTTTCTTTATATTCGGTTCATTTACACACATTTATAAACCATTAAAAATTATTCAAAGTAATAAAGAGAAATAAAATTCCTTTTTTCCATGGAATCTTTTATAGCAAGATCGTTTATGAGGGATATCCTCATAAAAAAAACACTCGTCAGTGATACTTTCCTATAAGAGTGTCATAAAAAAAGAAGTCATTTTCCAATAGTCATTTAATTATATTTGATAGTCCAAATAACAACGATTTGAAATGATAAAATACTTATTAACGTCACAATTCGAAGCAACGTGACAACTATTGGTGACGAACCTAGTAATTTTGAACCACGGATAGTTGACGGGGATGATATCTGAATCGACACCTTATTCTTCAAACTTCCATACCGCGGTGATGTGAGGACTATGAATCTCGACAGATTTAACTATATATAATTCCCTCTACACGAAAGGCCTTTAGCGATTCCAGGAGGAGACGTTTGTAATGCCTGCCACAAATTCTCGAGAATGACCATTCGACAAGTGTGGTTTTAATCATTATTTCAAAGCAACACAGATGTTTACTGTTTCTTTAAAACATGAAATATGTGCTAAGGCTTCTGAAGAAGTTTAATTTAATATAACTCGAACTTCAATTTGAAAATAAATGGCCTTTCATATGAACGTGGGTTGATCGGGAAAATCAGTGAAACAGATCCAAAAACGGCTCTAGATGTAAAGATTGTCATTCATAAATAAAGGGTGAACCACCTATAATTTCTCAACTCCCACACAAAGAGCAGGTGCGTCTTAAAGCAACGGGCGAACTGGGCCGGAGTCTCTTTTCATTCTCGACTCTGTCTTCATATGATCACGATCCGGATAATTTTAACGTGTGTGTGTGTGGTCAAATATTATTCCCGTACATATTCTCCCCAAAACAGGGAATTTCAAACTGCTTGTCAACCGGCAAAAAAGTGGTAAGACTTATTATTATGTGATAACCGTTATCCATGTCTAGTCTTTGGCCTAATACTATAAACAATCATTAGTTGAAATGCGGCCATTGGTCGAGCAGGTTTGTGCCAAGGTTTTTGAGATTGAGAGTCGAGCAGATATTTGTTTCAAAGTACCGTTTGAAGGTGTATTTGAAAATGCATGCTGTCTACTTTTAAAAATCTCACGTAGAGCCTACTTTTGCTTAGGGGCCCAGGGCCTCAAAAGTCTTCTCTGGGTCCAGAGCTTCAAAGAGTTTTAAGACGTTCCAGACAAAAAAAAAAAAAGATCTTTTTCTTTTTTGTTCTGCCTTCCCAGTGTGCTCCACATAATTTTTTATTATATGTTTATGATATTTTTTGTATGCTTCATGAGCTCTGATCCTTACAAAGATCAAATGCTACAATGATTTGACATTAGGAAGTGTGGAAATAAATGGCATAATTTTAACTGAGCAAAAATTTACAGTTTTTTTAATCGCGCATTGAGAAAAAATGTGTAAGAAAGACGAAGTTTTTTTAAATTATCGAAAAATAATAATAAAAATTATTCTTTTGTTAACAATTCTGTGAGAGTGAAGCATTGGAGAGAGAGAGAGATTTCGGGACCTTGTACGGTCACATCGTTTACAATGCCTTCAAATAGACCCTGATTGAAAATGATGTTTCAAGTTGTATTTATTCCTTTTTTTTTGGTACGTGTTTCATTTCTTTCATTGATAAATCCTTATTCTTTCTATAATATTCACATCAAAGAGCTGAATTAATAATTAGAGAAAACGCTATTTACTTTTATAGAACAAATAATTTGGAGCACAACTAGAATTGTCGTTATTTAATAGAGTCGTTATTTAATTACAGCGTATTTTTTCACCGAAGTCTAATTTCACTTACAAATTCTCTAAGGAATTTCACAGACAAATTTTATAGTCAAACACCTTGAAATCCCTTTAACTATTCACATGTATATTTTTCTTTTATCATATAATAGCTGCCTCTGTTAAGTTCCCTTAGATTCACATTTATTCCTCAAAAATAAATTTGTAGCGTTTTTTTTTTTCCTCTTAGTAAAATGGAAATTAATCAGTTGGAGACTGGATTCTTCTAAATATTATTGCATGAAGTAATAACTAAGGGGATGCTACAAGTTTAATCTTATAGAAGTCAGTATCTCTTTACGTGCTGAAGTATATAAATTTGTAAAAAAAAAAAATTGCGATTGTTTAGATAATTTTTTATTATTGGATGAAATTCAAAATTGTGAGACCTCAGCGGCGTACACAAGGGTGGGGGTTCGGGGGCTCAAATCCTTCCCAAGACCAAACGGTTTAAAGCAGTGTTTCTCAAACTGTGGGGCGCGCCCCCTGGGGGGGCGCGATACACCTACAAGGGCGCGAGAATATCAAAAAAATAAAAGTTTCAAAAAAATTTATTTACTAGAATGAAGAAAAAAACTAAAAAATTTCTGACATAATAAAAAAATATACACATTTACACGGAAATAATATATATATATATATAATATATTATCTGCGATTTTACATGATCAAAAATAAAAAGCTTTTACTTCAAAACCTCATTTTTTAGCTATCTTTGATACTATAACCAAATAAAAAACGTTTTATTCGATTTGCTGTAATCCCATGATGAGAAATTTTTATTACGTTTCCTTTTCAAAGCGAAAATGCTACTCTTTTAGAGGAAATACAAAATCCAGAGCCATAATCAAAAAACATTTTATGAAGATAAAAAGTTCATCACTGTTATATATTATTGCCATCAGCTGTAGGTAGCAGAATGTATTTGATGCGGTTTGACCTTCGAGCTTACTTGTAGGGTTAGTTACGTCCCTGCTCTTATGTATTTGTTTTTTCATTTAGGGAAGTTTGAAGGATTACTAAGCCAAGCATAATGAAAAAGGTTTTACAGAATTTTTTTAGAACATCCATATCGTAATAAATACACTTTTAATCCGGGAGCGGTCACGTCGAGCACACAGTGCACGAAATCGGTAATTCTGGCAAAATTGTTTAATTGTTACCAATGGCCCTGACACTATCCTCCTGTTTGACAATCTTAACGTGAACTAAAATATATTTGTCACATATCTCCCTCTTTTTTGGGAGTGACAGACGTTTTTTTTATGATCTTTAGGTACTTGTTTTGTCTGAGTTCCCGGTGTGATAACTTTTTTTCCGAAATGTTTTCTGTGTCCTTGAAAGTAGGTGAGTATATTTTCTGTTTATGAAATTATTCACTGGAATTACGATATTTATTGCGTACTATAAAAATAATTATAAAAAAAGGATTGTGGGGTGACTCAAATAACCTCGCTCGACCATTAGTATCGAGTGCGTGCCTGCTCCAGGGTTAAAACATGTTGAAGTATTTTTTTTCACTTTAAATATTAAAAATAATACAATTATTCTTCATCAGAATTTTTTATTGTTCATTATTCAACATCAATTCTAAATGCTAATTCTTTGAGACTTAAAATCACAGTTCGCTTAAAACTAATTATAATTTGAGCAATCATTTTAAAAAAATCATTTTACATTCTTGTAAACATGGTCGCACACTTGGCTTTATTCTCCTTACAATTAAGCGATTATATCAATAATGTTTAATTTTCTTATAAATAAACTCGGGCAAAGAGCGGGTCCTTCAGTCGGTACTTCCATGGGCTTGTATTACAGAGCAAAGTTTTTCAAAGGAATGCTTATGATTAGAAATTGACCCTCTGAGTTCTTTTTCTACATTTAGCTGATATCTATATTTTTGTCTTCTAAGCAACCACCGCATTTTGCAATATATTCCAATTTAAAAATTAGAGAAGAAAGGAAAAATAACATAATTATCCTATCACTTAATTTTTTTTTTTTTACTCAAAAAAGTAACATGTACGAAATTTAATACTCTTGTCATGAATTTGTACGGATTATAATAAAGATTTTTGCTTTAGCGTCAAAGTGCATTATTATTGCATTCAGTACGTTATTAATGTATAAAGGGGGCGCGATAAAAATTGTGATTGAAAAGGGGGCGCCAGTAGTGAAAGTTTGAGAAGCACTGGTTTAAAGATTAAGTATCTATGCTTACTTCTACATTTTTTTAAAAAATATACCCTCAGCCATTAGGGGTGGCTCTAGGGCCGGTCAAACCGGACCCATGCCCGAGGAGGCATTTGGACCGAATTTGAAAAAAAATACTTCTTTGTTACAAAAAAAAAAAAAAAAAAAATTGAATATATTTTCTGAAATATTATTGTGTGTAAATTTGGTATTTCCTTTAATGTGTCTTATTTCCTTATTTTGTACTCTGTATGTTTAATGTCAGTTTTCTTTTATGTTGAAACTTGAAGGGTTCGATGCGGAAGTATGATATGTTTATACATCTTTCACTGGTATTTTTCTCACCATCCCAGAATGGGGTCACAACGGGCATTCCTTCCACCATTACAATGTCCGGTGTAAGTTAACCAAAAGGGGACGCGAGGAGGTAAAGAGTTTTTGGTGGATAGTGAGCCAAACATATTATGCATTTTCATTCACCCTCTTGAAGTAGTCTCAAAAACCAAGTGATCATAATTGCAAACTCGTAACCGGCGTTGAAAAGTAGCGGGTTCAAGTCCTAGGAGCACTGAAGACCCACCGTGCAGAGTGGTTGATACAAGTTAAATCTGTTGAGGCTCGAAATCCTCCCATTGGCATGGTTTGAAAGGGAAGTGCCAGCTCAGATGTCGGCCTCTTCACTTTACTGTAGTTCAAAATTATATCTGCTGTCAATAGAACTCGTATCACAAATAACATTTTCTTGAAATTAAAATCCTTTTAACTTATGAAATTTTTTTAAAAAAGTAGGTTTAATGCTTATTATATATATATATATATATATACTGAGGGAGGAATTGATAAGTAATCCAATGGATTCAATTTCTGTTCCAAATGGGAAAGTTCTTACTTTTTGCAAAGAAAACGCGACTAAAATAGTAAACAGATTGAAAAGGTATTTCGAAATAAGTGCTCTGGATCAACTAAATTTTTCAAATTGTTTAACTAAAATATAAATTAAAAAAAAAAAAAAAAAAAACATCTTAATATCCTGTTCTTTAATATAAATCTTTAAGTATCTAAATTCTCTTTGTCAAATGATTAAGTTCAATTGGTTCAACTTCAAGACATTCAAGCTTAAAAATTTATTTTTGTACGCCTAGAGATTGCAAAAATTCTGCCTTTGGAGAGAAGTCTGCATGAACTTTTTCAAAAGCAAAAATAGCAATTTTTGTAAAAAAAAAAGTAACAAATACAGTTATCTTTCAAATTTCTTTTGCTGATATATATAACAGCATTAAATAAGTGGCATTGCTAAATTTTGTACTAATCAGCACATTCAAGCGCGAGATATATTCGTATTTTTAAAAAATTCCATCTCTCATTCTTTTGTTTATAGTTTCCCAAACTTTTTTTGTCACATAGACCCCTTGTCATGTTTTCAGGTTGGGAAAGACCCTCTGCTTACTTAATATTGAATTTTTGCAAATTCATCAACTTTAAAACATAGAAAACTCATGTTAATTTTAAACATTTATTAATTAAATTAAAATCACAATTAATTAAATAAAAATTATAATTAAGTTAAAATCACAATTAATTTAATTTAAATCACATAATTTTTTCATAAAATAACTCAATAAAAACAAATGCTTTTAATGGGATGGATGAACCTGATGCTGTAATACCAATTTTTGAACTTTTGGCATAAATTTAGCCAGGTTTAGTCTTAAATCTCCTCGATTAATAATGTCCAGTCTATTTCTTTTTTTTTTGTTAGGAGATTGGTAACCGCGCTGAAACCTCTTTCCACTAGGTGTTAGGATGGAAAAGCGATTAAAAATTTTCTCGCGATATTATATAGTATGGGATAAGTAAGAGGCATATCTTTAAGCCAGAATTTCTGATATCCATTTTTAAACTGTACTTTTAAGTTCTTCGTTTTGTACTTATTCTAATCAGTTCCTCTTGCAATACGATATCCGTATCTTCAATGCCACAATACGGATTAATTTGACTGTGGCATTACCTTATATATATATATATATATATATATATATATATATATATATATATATATATATATATATATATATATATATAGTCAAATATTTTTATATTGAATTTCAAAATCTGAACAGAGGGCATTCAAATGCTGAATGTAGGTTAAAATGTCATCTTCCGAGCAGTTTGTCTGAGACAGATTGAGAAACTGGAAAAATATTCACGTTGTACAATATTTTGCTTCATTAGCTTAATTCTGGCAAGAAACGCTGAAATGATACTTTGTTTTAATCCACTTTAAGCTATCACCTTGTATAACTGCAAACAAACATCATTAAATTTACTAAACAAATCTGTTAAGTAGACAATGTCTATTTTCCGCTTGATTAAATTTCCTCTAAAAACTCTAAAACAGTCTCAAAAAGTGCAAAAAATCTTATCAAACACGAGCCTTTCGACAGCCAGTGGACTTCCGTGTGAAAGAATAATTGATGAAAATGCTTGCTCGTCATTTTCATCACATTACTGAAATTGAAAATATCAGTTGCACAGATTTTTGAATGCCTATGTATTGTCAGCTTTAACCCGCATTTTTATTTCTCATGTAAATCCAAAGCCACTACAAGGTGCAACCGCTTTATTATCTGTTTTGTCTATAAATTGAAGAGTCGAACCAATTGCGTTGTACTTATTTGTCTCTGTGTTTCTTTTCTCTTTCGAAGCTACTTTGATTTATCAGATCGTCAATATATTTGATTTATTCAAAGAGAAATACAAAGTTATCTTTGAAATCTTTAAATATTACTATTAAAAATACAAAATAATTAAAAATTAAAATTTCAAGCATGAGTCTTTTGATGGTTGAAATCACAATCGTTTATTTTAAAGTAACCCTCGGGAGTAAAATGAAACATCTACTGTGTGGGTCTCTACTTCCAAGAACTTTCCCGTCCCTTTTTAGTTAGTTATATGACACCGGACATCCTGTGGGCGTTAGGAATGTCCGTTGTGACCCCACTCTAGGATTGGGAGAAAGTTGCTAAAAAAAGTGTAAACACGTAAACCAGAAATATTTCAATATGTCCATGTAAATAAAAAAAAAAATCCAGATCATACATGCTGTTGTAGACCCCTATTTACCTCTTTCATGGACCCCTAATTTATTTTTTCTCTAGCATAGACCCCTTGTTTGTCGTCATCGACCCCTGGGGCCCATATAGACCAGTGATCCGCAACCCCGGTCCGTGGATCAAATGGTGCCGGGCCGCCTAAAGAACATTAAACTACTGCCATTTTATTTAAAGTGGTGCATTTCGCTCGAATTTTCGCAACTTTTCACGGAAATCACTTTATATTCTACGTTAAATCACTTTTATTCATTTTTTTGGTGTAACTATATTTTATTCTGAAGGCATATTTAAATGTAACTAAATTAAAATTATTAAATCAAAACAATCTAAAATATAAACAATCAACGTGTCCCACTCTCAGCGGGCCGCGGTAAAATTATCAAACGTTGACCGGTCCGCAGTGATAAAAGGTTGCGGAAGACTGATGTAGACCACATTGGGAATCACTGCTTTAGCTATTCATTTAAACTTTTTTTTTTTTTGGTAACTCACACTTTATCAAAGAAATTTAAAAAGTTCTGTTTGAATGGAAAAATTCCATCGAGCATTGAAGCAAACAAAGGTCACCCCGCGAGTTCTTTCACTCCAGGCCAACTTTTCTCTTAACCGAGTGACATCCCATAATATTAATGGCCATTGTCATTCACGGACTACTTGTATGGGGGAAGGGTAGGATAGTTTATAAAAAAAGGGTTAAGAAAAGCTCCGAGGCGTAAACTTCACATTAAAAATCTGTTTAACTATGGAGGAGTTGAATTCTCCCCCTTGTGTGCACCATTGTTTTTGAAAAGAATTCAGAGACCGGGGATGATCGATTTTCTGTCAAATAGGAAAAACATTACCTGTGTTCAAAACAACATCGGATTGTGACCCTAATGTCTCTTCATACAAGAATGCTCTAAGTTAGAATTCCTAATTCTACAGTTGATATTGAAGACAATCCGTGAGAGCTATAGAAAAATAAACAATGAAGAGGTTCCTAATTGTTTACTTTTCGACAGTCGAGTGCTTCACTAGAAAAATAACTCTTCTATTCGTCACCCCCAATATGGGGTTATCGATTCTAAAGGTCAAAAGAGACATACCACAGCATCCAGTATACCAGGGATCAATAACCGTTTTGTTATTAAGAGCACACACAAAAAAATATTTTTAAGAGAGTAAGTATCTGAGGCTCACAAGATTTAATTGTGGAGGAGAAAACATCAAATTGTTAATTTATTTAACTTATGTTGAATTTACAGAGTAACTAATATAAAAATTGGAAAGGAAAAATAAAAATGCCTTTGAATATTATTTTACATTAAAAAACTTATAAGCAAACCTATTTATTGTTATGTTCAAAACAATATATTCATTCACTGTACGTGTGAGTTAAAATAATTTTTTTGTTTCCTTTTCTGTTTCTAAATAACGGTTCAGAGAAAATATCTAGATACTAAAAGGAATTATCAATAATACGTCATGGATATTAATTTTTTTATTTTTTATATCAGATCCTATGATAGTGAGAGCACTAATAAATGCACAAAATTCTAATGTTTTTATTACCAACAAAAATCAAGGGGAAATGCTGGTTTATTCATTGGGCGCAGAAGGACCCAGAGATGCAGAAGGGTTCGGATAACTTGAACTTAACCACATTTTCTGGCTATAAATTTCGATCCTCCAGTGTCAAGGGGCCCTGTAGATCTTCTGCACCCAGGACCCGAAATGGGATTAAATCGGCACTGATCGACGGATAATTTTATATTTAAGGCCATGAGAGTTATTTATACGAATTTTCCTTAAAACAGCAAAAATTGCGACTATTTACTATTACAACTGACCATCTCGAAATACGATAAAATATTAATCATGAGTAATTGATAAATTATTTCAGTGATAGTAGAGAATGGGGAGTAAAAAAAGACTCATTCTATGTATTAGGGATTCATTAGATCTATGCATTGAGGGCATTTTAGCAACCCCAAGTGACATCCCGTTGACCTCTGCAGTGCTTAGATGCAATCTGTTATTTACTGAAGATGTGATGCTTATTAAAGAAACTAAAGGTAAATTTTCAGTAGAGGGGTAGTCAAACATAATATGGCCTTGTTATGATTTCACTTGAAGTAATTTTTACAAAAAAAAAAAAAAAAAAAAAAAAAAACTTCCTAAATTTTGAGATAGTTGACTTTTAGTAAAATGACTGAAATTGTGTATTTGGTGACTGAGCTGGGGATTATTACCTTTTTATTCTTACGTACTGCATACAAACAACCTATTCTATTGGAAAACCTCTGACTAGTTACCTCAGATTCACATTTATTCCATTAAAATAAATTTGTAGGGTTTCTTTTTTCTTAGTAAGTTGGAAATTAATGAGTTTTAAAGACTGAATTCTTCTAAATAATATTGCATGTAGTAATAAGTAAGTGGATGCTACAAGTTTAATTTTATAGAAGTCAGTATCTCTTTACGCACAGTCGGTAAGAAAAGCCGATTCTGCAGCAAGCAGGTAGAGCAGGCGGCGCTGAATTGAGTTGTTTCCCTCCTGCTGCTAAGTTGAGTTGTTATTCTCCTACTATAGTTTTGGTTTTTCAAGGCGCAGGTGGAGCAGGCTGTGCTGAGTTGAATTGTTTTTCTTCCCACAATTAAGTTGAGTTGTTTTTCTCCTGCTATGGTTTTGGTTTTCGAGTTGAGTTGTTTACAAAAACGTGTAAAAAATTGAAGTATAGGAATGTTAAAAGTGTTCATGGCACCGCCTATTGATTAAAATATACCCTAATTATAGATTTTAAAATGATTGAAGTAAATAACACTCAAATAAAAAAATAACAATAATAAATCCAGATTCAAACTCACAGCCTCAGAACCAAGTGTCTCCATAGGACAATAGTTTTTCAGTTACGTTAACCTATGAAGGCATACAGACCTGAAGAAAACTTATGTTTATAATCTAATGAATTTAATTTTGCAGGCAAAGCAGATGGCGACACTTTTTAAAATCATTTTCTTAATTAAAATGAAATAAAAAAGTATGTAATTTATATTATTTTAATAATTTGCAAATTTTAATTCAGTATAATGATTGCACATACACAGTAAAGATACAAAGTAAATTGTTTATTTAGAAATCAACATCTTGTATTACGTTTTACATTACAATCGCATATTTACAGTACAGGAGAACAACAACTTGTAAAATTGATTTCAGTATAATGATTACACATGTACAGTAAAGATACAAAGTAAGTTGTTTATTTACAAAAAACAGCATTCTGTATTCCGTTTTACATTATAAAAATCACATTATTGTGAATTTATTGCATCATTGGGTTTTATGTCATTCTGCTCATATTGAATAGGTCTAAATTCATCAACGACCAATGTCCATGGGCAAGAGTAGTAATGCCATCACCATTAATGAACCTTTTGTCATCTTTATATGATAGAGCAAGTTTGTTTTGCTTTATTGAATGTATTGAATGAAATTTGGACCTAATTAAGTTCAGGTCAGCATATTTTAACTTTTGATTAAAAAACAGGCTTTGTAGTCCTCAAATGTTATTTTATTTTTTATAGTTTGTTTTTTAATTCCTTTGAACTACTTTTCTATCTTATTGTTTGTTTTGTAGGAACACATTTTCGATTTTAATCCTACATATTCTGTCATAATATTTCCCTTATTTTCATCCTTCATTTTCCTGATGACTTTTTTGTTAACAAGAGGCACATTATAAATGTCGTTTTCGTCATAGTGTGAAGTGTCATATAAATTAATATAATCTTTTCATGTCACTACAAAAATCATCAGTTTTTATTTCGTATATAAAAGAATCGGTGTCTGTATACATGAGCCTTACTTTTGAGTCATAAAGGTCATTCATGTACTCATAGTGAAAAGAATACATTAGAACTTTTGATATGTCAATAAAATTGCCATTCCTACCTGTATTGGCTTCAAAAATTTGATTTCGGTTTTTTTTAGATGGATGGCCATTAAGTTTTCAGAAAATATTGTGTGACGATTAAAATTTTATTTCGCTATTAACTTTCGAGCTTGCTCTTCTGTTGAGCATAAACGTAATATCTACTCTTCTTCTTACATTTTCCATCGCTATTTTGCTATTATTCAATAGTTTGTAATAATCCTTTTGAAAGTCATTTACAGCTTTAGTTCTTAATTTAGTACTATAATGCATGTAATTTTTAAGCCAATTGATTGATTTAATATTAACGTCGCACTGTTCAGCTACACGAGGGCTTTTGGCGACGGACCACGTAATTTTGAACCATGGTCAAGTGACGTGGACGACACCTGAGCTGGCACCCCCCTCTCCTAACTACCACACCACACCAACGGGAGGACGTTTCAGCTCTCGACAGATTTAACGTGCATCGCTGCCCTACACGGCGGGTCTTTAGTGGTACTGGGATCGAACTCGTGACCAGGCAAGCCACGATCCGATACCTATACCACTCGGCTACCGCGGCCACATCTTTAAGCCAAGGAGACTGAAAAAATTTTAAAACGCACTGAATTTTTTTTTAAGACTAACTCTAATTTTAAATATAGCTTTAAATTCGAATAATGAAGAACATATTTTGTTTTTGGTTCCAAAGTAGTTAAAAGTCTAGTTTCTTTACAATTAGGTGGGGGTTTATTTTCGGGGGCAAGGGGAAAGTCTGAATGTTTGAAATGCAAATCGGAAGGATATTCAAGATCTACCTCCAAGATGTAACCTACATCGGATTCATCTGATACATTTAAAATATCCTGTTCAGTTAAATTGTTATCACTCCAAACAAAATCTTTTAAGGATAGATATTTACTCATTGCATAACCGCACAAATTATTTGCGTCAAGGTGCATTAAATATTTTATTTCATTATTTGGGTTAAAATTAGGTATATATTTGTTGTTAGCTGTAGCATTTCAATTGCAACACTGACTTATACCTCCTCTTACACACCCTTTTCTGTAAAAAGAAGCATGTCGTAATCTGTGAACAGTTCGATAGCTACTTTAGTATGTAATAACATAGCATCCCATGATAAAGCTGGGGGTAAAGTACCAACAGAGATCAAGTTTATAAGTTTGCATGCATATTTTTCGAAAGTTTTCAAAGAGATCGGTTAACAATAGGACATCTGTTTTTACATATAGATCACAGTATTCACCAAGATTATTTAAATAAAATTCATTAAACACTTTACATGCGTGATTATAATCCTCTACACTTATAGCCTCTTCATTTAGTTTATTGTAAAATTTGCTAATAGCCGGTAAACAAGAATCTTTACACTTTTCAAAACTGTCAAAATATTCATACGGAAAAACTCCTTTTCTTAAAAGTGAATCTATTTTTCTGAATCAAAATAATGTTTCATATATTTAGATTCATCTTTTTTAGTGTTTTTATCAAATTTTTCAAACTAGAAGACATGAATTTGAAAGAATCTAAAAACCTTAACTGAAAATCATTTGAAATATTTTTACTGAAGGAAATATATTTTTCTTCAGTGTTCGAATTAAATTAATTCGTTTTTTATCATATCATATAACTCCTTAATAAAAATATGGGTGTCATACCCAGAAAGATTATGGAAGAAAACAGGTAAAAATTTGGGGGTTTTCATTGCTAAATTGCAACTATTACAACAAGGACCATTAAATTTTTGAGTAACATGATTATGATCCCTAACCTAGATATTGTTTTCGCGAAAGGTTTGATCACAAACATAACAATTTTTAGCATTATCACACAAATGCTTTTCTGATTCGGCAAGAGGTAATAACGGTTTTGGTTTTTTATAAATACTATCAATTTCTATTGCATCTTTTTCTAACTTTTCAATAAACATTTTAGGGGCATCAGTACCTCTATATCCGGGGTGGGCATTAATCGATCGTGATCGACCAGTGGACCGCCAAGACATTTTGGGGTGATCACCTTCACGTAAGACCTAAGACTCGCATACCAAAATAAATATATTTGTGGAACACCAACGCCAGTTAGATTGGAGCATCGGCTCTTCACAATGCATGCGATTATGTGTAGACGACACATGTACCATTATTGGAAGCACACGATGACCTCAACACATTCTCTGCGACTAAAGAGGGAAAATGCGATCACACCGTGATGATAGCCGCAGAAATAAATGCTTCCCCCACGCCTATCAAAGGGAAAAATAAACGTTTTCCACCTCTTCCCGCTATAACACGGTATTGGCTACTGAAACATCACCCCACAGCTCACGCTTGTACGGGATTGGATCCTTGTGTTGATATTACGTCCCGCGATAGAAGGCACCCGGCGGCGAACGTGTTAAGGACAAATATCGGTTCATGGACGAAGTAAAGTATCTAATTTAAAAAAGCTGCATTTCATTTAACATAATTTCTCTTGCACTACCTACCTGTGTAAATCTGCAGTTTTAACGATGACCACTTGGAATCCAGCATAAGATTTGTAGTTAGTAATTACATAGTGATATTCAAGATAATGGTGGACAGTATGTAGACTAAGTCTGAGAGAGTCTGATACTGAGACTATAAATTCTACGAGAACTAACTTAAAATGAAAATGATTTATTTTTTAAAACATTTTAAGTTGTTTAATAATAAATGCATCATTTGATGTTATTTAATTTGAGGGTATAATTATTATGTCTGTATCTTGCATTTTGCTTAAAACATGGTTTTAAAAAGAATAAGTTTTTTTTTATTATAATTATGTAGGTAAATGTATATTCAGTATTTGCTGAACTTTTCTGTGGCTTACCACACCTACGCCACTGGGTGGACCACAACACCTTAAAAAAATTAGAAGTAGACTGTACCATGCAAAAGTCTGTCCACCCCTGCTCTATATACTACAAGATCCTTATAACTGATAAAATAACAAAAACCTATTGGGACATATTTTTCATAAATATTAGTAAAAGAAAAGTTTGGATTAGGACAACAAGTACCAGTTTTCCTAGTTACACACTCGAAACCCGCATACACGATAAAAGGTATTTTTAAACGATGTTGAAAATTTTTAAATTTTAAAAAACTACTTCTGATGGCATTACTACCCTTGCAGGACTTTTATCTATACACATCTCGTTGTGCTGAAGAAGTTTGTGTTCTGTTTCTCGAAAGCACTTAAACATCTTTTACATATATATGTTTTATGTTGATGTTTTGAGAGTTGTTTCGAAACAAGTCGAGATAAGCTTTTAATGAAACAATAATGTCCAAACTCTCCATTTTTTACGTAAAGCAAATCTATATGTTTCTCACACACTATATCACTAATAAGGGAGGAAATATTTTTTAAATCTTTTTCAAAATAATAAATGTTTATTCCTATATCGTTCATTTTTGAAAATTTTTCACCTCGTTAAGAGGTGTTGGAAAGGATATTCCATCGAAGTTAAACTTATTTAGATGGGCGATATAACTTGACGTTTTGTTGGGGTGGCTGGTGTTGAGGTAGAGAGCTGCGAGAACAAACCACATGAAACACAGAGTATTTTTATTGATGACATTGATGATTGCCTTAGTTTTAGCGATCTGCTTCGGCACCTCAATGAAGGATGATGAACCTCTGAATGCAGAATAACGCTTCGTGCGGTCTTCGAGTCTTAAGATTTCGTCCAGTGTCCAGCCCGAGTCTTTACCCTCAAAATATCCTCACTTTCTTTCACTATTTTCTCAGACATGTTGTCATAAAGTCTGTCGAGATTAGTTTCTTGTAATACTTCATTATTCGGCGTTTTCAATTCTACGTTCTTTATCATTTTTCAGCATCTGTCTCTTTCGAGTAAATGCAATGAACCCATTTACTCACTTTCAAGGCTTTGTAAGTTTTGAGTTCATTGCGAAAAATAAAGATTGTTTCTTCTTTTCTTAAGAGTAGAAACTCTTTTATCCCCAGTGAACTATCGTTATTGGGAAGATCAAAAATTTTATATCCTTTTTGAAAAGCACTCTCGCTCTCTTTTTGGTGATAAGGAGATTTTTCAGGAACAACATCAGAATTTTCAGGAACAGCCGTAGAGTTTTCAGGAACAGCAGCAGAATGTTCTGGGACAGTCGTAGAATTTTTAGGGGCAGCAGCAGAATTTTCAGGAACAGCCGTAGAGTTTTCAGGAACAGCAGCAGGTGGAAAACAGCTCAACTCAGCGCCCCCTGCGTACTGCAGAATCGGCATTTCTTACCTACTACGCACTGATGTATATAAATCTGGAAAAAGTTGTGATTAATTAGATAATTTTTATTATTATTGGATGAACTCTCTCTCTCAAAATTGTAAGACCTCATCGGCGTACACAAGGGTGGGGTTTAGGGGCTCAAATCCTTCCTAAGACCAAAAGGTTTAAACATTAAGTATCTATGCTTACTTCACCCTTTTTAAAAAATATACCCTCCCTCTTCAACCATCAGGGGTGGAACTAGGGCCGGAACCATACCCGGGAATCTGTTTGGCGCTTCAATTTACAAGCAAAATAGAATATGTAATAAACTGATTGTACTTCAAGAGCGCGTTTTCTCTGGATTTACATAAGGAATAAAGATGCTGGATTAGACTGACACAAAGCACAAGCTTTCCAAAAAAACAAAACAAAAAAACCGTGTAACGGATTACTTTCAGTAAATATCTCTGTAATTCATTTCAGACATTTACATAGCAATTAAGGTTTTTTCAAATTTCAAAAACAATACACGTAACCTGTCAGGGGCGTAGCTACCACCGTATCAATGATACGGGGCCCCCAAGCTACAGAGGCCCCAAAGTAAGGGGAAAAATACAATTATAGAGTTTGAATAATAATTCCCGTTTAATGAGATAATAATTTTACCACGTCACTTTCAGAAATTCAGAAGAAATCTTAAAATTTCAGTAAATATTATTTTATTCACGATTATATACAAAACTACCTTATTTTTTCAAATTGTAGGAATTTTTTATTTATTCATAAGTAAACTAATTCAGCAATTTCGCTACTAAATACTTGCTTTGAATCACTTGATATGTGACATCAATGCTGTTTAGAACGAAAGAGAATAAGTTTTAGTTATTTTCTACCGTTATATGATAGGAATAACGGATAAAAAATTATATTTATATCAAATTTGAATGAAATAACTCTTCATTGTCTACTTCTAATATCTCTCACTTATTTCTATAGTTTCCAAGTGACGCCTGTAAACATTAAAAAAATACATTAAACTAATTAATGAAGATCTGTCGTGTAGAGAGATTGATGCACGTTAAATTTATCGAAGCTCTAAGTCTTCGCTTTAGCAGCTTCGAGAGGAGTGCCAGGTTAGGAGCTGTCCTGGTCACGTGACCGAGTTTTAAAATAAGGTTTTCGTTGCCCCCGTGTTGCTTCATAGTGCTAAGTTAATCAACACTCATTCATTCAAGTTGTATCTAATTTGTTTAAAATATAATTTTTTTTCACCTAGAGCTATTGAAAAAATCTAAAGTTCTAGGGTAAGTTAAAATCTAGTTTAGAAAATTCCCAAGTTATCTGAATATGTTGAAATAATTGTTTTTGAATATAATGGCATATTTTTAATTTTTTTTAAAATGTGCAAAAAAAAAGTAATACATTTAAACATGCTTTCTATATCAAACAATGCTCTTTTAAATATTTTATGAATGTGTTGTAAAAAAGGGATGGTGTATTTATTCTTCGTGTATACATTTGAAGGTGTCCCAGCGTCTTTCAACTAGATAGTTTCGAGAAGTGAAACACTATTAATCTCCTCGGAAAATAATTTTATTTTTTTCATTTTCGATAAACACGAGCTGATAATCATCAAAACTTTTGTTATGATATTCTTAATTGATCCTTTGTTATCAATAAAAAAATAAATTCTAACTCAATTGTAATGGAAAAATAATTAGATTTGTAGAATGTGATTGAATTGTAGGCTTTAGAATATTTGATTTCTAATTATCTATTGCAGAAATGGGAAAATCTTTTTTTTAATGTTGTAAAAAAACAGTTAACTGTTTTCTGCTTAATTTTTTTTAAAAAAAGTTTCTTACCTATATAAAACTGCTTTTATGATTTTTTAAATAGGTGTGCTTTAAAATATGCATTGTTTTGTGAAATTGTGAGATGTATGCAGTTATTGTACGTAGTGACAAATTTCAAATTCAATAATTTTCCAATGGTATTCATGTCTTTTATGCAAGGAATTCCATATATATATATTTTAATCTCTCAATATAAAAAAAAACTATCATTAATTGTATATAACAGAAAATTTATTGAATAAGACACGGAACCTCAGTTCGTAAAACTTATTTAAAATATGGTATCACTTGAGGTGAAGTATGAACAAATATATATAGAGAGAGATTTTTATTTAACTAAATGATTTAATAAACTCTCGACTTGAAAACGTCAATCTCATTTTAATGTAAACACTGATTTAACAGCTTAAAGAAAAATGCAAGGTTGCAAAAAACAGAATAATTACCTAACTAATTAAACAATTTAATTTGTAAGCTACAAAGCTAGGTATTGTTTTAGAGTTAATTCATCGTACTCGAAGCAAAAAAACTCATTGAAAGCTACTAAGATTCGTTAGATTTCTCCTCTTGCGGAAGTAATGAAATTATCAACACCAAAGTATTTTCTAGACTGCGTCCAGAAATACCGTTAAATGCAAAATTTAAAAAATACAGTTCACTTCAGTTCTTTGCATATTTATATGAACAAGTACGATAAATGAAAGTGAGCCCATTGGAGAAGTATAACAGATAACGAAATATAAAACTATTTACAGCAAAGGTGTCAAACTCAAAAAGACTGACTTAAGGCTGTTTTCGGTCAATGTTAAAGGATAGGGATGAAACGGCAAAGACATTTGTGGGCAGGAAAAAGCTCCAATAATAATAAAAAATTTTATGGATATAAAGAAAATAATTGTTTAAAGGATAGTGTTTTTTGAATTTTGATTTTTGGAAAATTACACAGTTTTCAGCATTTTTGCAAAATGAAATTTGACTTTTCTATGTTAAAGTATAGGAGGTGGAAACGCAAAAAGACATTTTAACAGAAAAAAACATTTTTTTAGAGTAGAATTAAATAGTATATAAGAAAGCAAGCTTCCCTCTTTGGACTAGTGTAGCCAGAATTAAGTTTTATGTTTTTCTTAATTAACTTTTTTTAAATCTTAAGTTCATTCTGAATTATTTTAGGCGTAGTTAGGACTATCTCAAACAGATGGCACCACCATCGTTTGAAAAGCGAATTTATTCTTGGCTACGAATACTTATTTTTGGCGATATCTTTCTAAAATATAGTCGCCAGCTGAAATTATGGTAACTTGCAAATTGTGGACAATGGAAAAGGTTTATGATGTACAGAGATTTAACATCTCAAATCTGACGAACTTTCCAATTTAGGAAAGTTTTAAATATTTTCTGCATGTGTGCTTTAAAAAAAATCGTTTATAATTATACTGCTTAGATTTTTTTTTGTCTGCTATTGAAGGAATGTCTGTAAGAATATTTAAATTCTGCGAAATGACTTAACTGAAAGTATACTTACTTTATGCTTGATCGAAAGTTGTGAATTAACTCTTAAGAACACAAATTACTACTCCTTACTAACAAATTAAAATTTTAATCTAATTGTGTTGTAATGCATTTATTATTATTATATTATTATTTTCTTTTTAAGTAACAAAAATTTTTTTCCCATCGATTTTATATTTGACGTAAAACTTTACCATAAACCATTGGAACAATTATTAACACAAAATATTGTTTTCTAATTTAATTAACAGAAACTTATTTGTTCAATTAATTATGTTCCGATTCTAAGCCGCACCCCAAATTCTCAGCACATTTTTGTGAAAAAAAATAGTGTAAAATATATTATCGATATATGATATATTTACGGAATGAAAAGTGGCTGCGATACCCTAGTGGTCAAGGTAACGTACTCGTGGCTGGTGTGTCATGAGTTCGAGCCTAGTACCGCTGAAGTTCTGTCGTGTAGGGGAGCGATGAACGTTAAATCTGAGAGCTCAAACGTCCTCTCATTGGTGTGGTAGTTAGGAGATGGGAGGTGCAAGCTCATGTGTCGTCCTCGTCACTTGACTATGGTTCAAAGTTACGAGGTTCGTCGCCAAAAGCTCTCGTGTAGCTGATCAATATGACGTTTATATTCAATCAATAACTAAACGAAATTAAAAAAATAATAAAGGTGAATTAATAAAAAGTGAATAATTAATTTACTTTACCAGCATTAAAAACTTTTTTCAGTCTTCGAATCTAAGCTGCACCAGAATTTGTGTAATCATGTGTTTGGAAAACACGAGAACTGTGGAATTTTTTGTAAAAAAAACAACATCGAAACTGATAATACAGATTATTCAGTACTGCAATCATCAGGTTTACTAAATGCTATTCAAAATGAAATAGGAAGAACTTTAGTAGCTTGCAGTACTACTTTAATCTGGAATGCAACTAACAACCCCGCAGAAACTTTTATGAGCCAGTTGTGTAAAATATCCGGAGGAAAACGAATAGACTTTAGTAAATCTGGTGGTTTCAATAGGAGAGCTGACATTGCTGCCTTAGCTTTTCAAAGCCCTGCTCAACAATTTCACGAAAAAGCCTACAAAATAATTGCGAAGAAAAGTCCGAGTACTCCGCTAAGATACCGGAAGCAAATACAAAGAAAAAAAAATTGTTTCCAAACCCTCAAAAATTAAAATTAAAAAGAAATGCAACAGATTCTAACTATGGGGAGAATGTTGAAAGACCAGATGTGCCAGTCCAGATATACGATAATTTAATGGAAAACCATCTTTCAAAATTAAAAGTACAAAATATCTATGATTTAGAGAGCGAAACTAGGGGGCAAGCATCTTCTGAACGATGGAGATATGAGAGGTCGTTGAGACTCTCATCTTCTTTTTTTTTTCAAAGAAATTGCTTGCAGGAAAAAATCTACTCCATGTTCGAAGCTTGTGCTGCGCATTGTGTAGGGTAGAGACTTATGCAATGCAGCAATGAAATATGGATTAGCAAACGAGGAGATCGCTCGGAAGCAGTATGAGAGGGAATATTCAACTGAAGTAAAAATATGTGGCTTATTTGTGGACAAAGATAAACCCTTTTTTATGTGCTTCACCCGATGGATTGGTTGGTGATGATGGAATCATAGAAATTAAATGCCCTTATTCTGCGAGATTTGAATCAAATCTGCTGGAATTTTAATTACAAAAAAATAGTCTAGGTTTCAAATTTTCCAATGAAAGGGGAATCTATTTACCATTAAATCATAAATTTTACTTTCAAATACAAGGTCAGTTATTTATTACACAACGGAAATGGTGTGATCTGTATTTATGGTGCAAAAAAAAAAGATTCGTTAACTCTGCGTATAGAGGCAAACGAAGAGTTTTGGAAAGGAATTATTCCAAAACTAGAAAAGTTTTTATTTTAAATGCGTTCTTCCTGAAATTCTTGATGGAAGAGCACCACGAAATATGCCTTTGAGGGAGCCGTTATATGTAGAGGAATCTAGTAGAAGCAAAAAACAGAAAATGATTGATATAGGTACGAAAATGAAACCTATATATTATCGAATGATTATTTGATTAACGTCAAGCTTTGAAGCTTCACTGGGACTATCGCCGACCTCGTCATTTCGAACTTCGATCAAGTGACGAGGACGAAATCAGAGCTGGAACCCCAATCTCCCAAAATTTCCTCCAACAGGAACATATAGTATCATCTACTTCAAACATCTGCTTTGAGGTTCAGCCTTCTACATAGCGGATCTTCAGCAGGGACACCAGAATTCAAACCGACGATGCAACACCACGTCGATCACGAGTTCGTAACCATGAACTCTTGCCCTACTGTAACCTCCTATATCTTCTCGAACAGGATACCGTAAAAACTGTCCGTGATATATATTTTTATAATTAAGTATATTACTTAGTCATTTATTTGGATTCCTACATAGAATGAAACTATTATTTTGTTACCAAATATGCACAAAAAATTAAACAATAATGCAATTTTCTTTGATTTAAATATAATGTTAACTTCTCTCCAAATTGAAAAATTGTTATTGACATATATTCATTAAATAAACATAAATTTCTTAGAAAAATAAAGGCAATGTTTATATATTATATGCTTGGTTAATTGTGCTTGATAATTGCCAGCCTATTTTCTCTCCCTTATAATGATATTTTAATCATTCTCTAAAGTTACAAAAGTAAATTTTAATTTCAAAATATCTTTCTTTCTTTTTTTTTTTTTGCTGAACATGAAATAATTTTGTAATGCTTATTTTCATTTACGTACCATTTCTTATAAAAATATTTATTGAATTTGGAAAATATTTTATATGTAAAATAATGGTCAAAACCATAATTAACCAGTTTTTTAATGAAATATAGCTGCATACTGTCTTAGAAAAATATCAAGATTGATAACCTTTAACTTTTTTAACATTTAAAACTACTTTTTTAAAGAAAACACTATTCAAAATTGTTTCCCTTAAACATTTAATAATGTAATACAGGTGTAAGTGTATACCTAATTGGAAGTTTCGAAACATTTTTTTTTTTTTGTACAAAAGAACTTTATTTTGTAATACTTTTAGAAACATTTATTATTCCATTATAAAAGAATATTAAATCGTTTTTCTTTATATGTAGTGCCTACTAGATTGTGAATATTCCATTGTTTACTGTGCCGGGACCAACAAAACAAATTTATTCACGTTAATACATTGTTTTTGCACAACTAAATCGTTTTGTAATGGAAAATGAACTTTTTTATTTGTGGATAAAAACACCTGTAATCAAGGAGAGCGAACAACTTATTGACATTTTAAAAGACATTTGACGGTAAAATCTATATTAAAACAAGAACAGATCCTAAAATTTAGATTGCAAAATACATAGGATTTTTTCCATAGTTAGAAACGAATAAAGCATTCATAACAAATTATCAGAATCCATGAGTCGAAAAAGTAAGAAAGCCATTTTAGATCTCTCTCATGGTCAAGATTCAACACTATTTTACTCCCCCCTCAAAAAAAAGAACAAGTATTTCGCTTCACAGTCGTAAAGACTGTGGCCCTCTTCCCCTGCAGAGAAAGGGGAGGTTTCTATTGAAGGAAGTGCGCTACAGAGAGAAATTTCTTGCCTTTTTCGAAATCAACCAAAAGCGGAGAGCAGAGTGCACGCGATCTTTCTCTTTTCAAACAATCAAATCTCACCAGCAATGACATCCAATAATTCCCAAAATAGCTGTAAATTTATGTTTCGAGATATCTTTCCGATTTTTTCGAAATTTCGCAATTGTCCATAATTCTGGAGATCTTCGTATAATAAGGACCATTATAAATTTATCATCTTCCATCCTCTCAAAAATTGACACATTTGTTGAGTAATTCAGAGTACCACTGAGAATTGTACCTCTCGTGAAATAGGTTTTCAACCCCTGTTCTATTGTATAAAAGTAAAATTGTATCATACTGTTTGTTCATTAAAACGTGAAATTTAATTTTCATTGCTTTAAATCCACCTATTCTTCCTTTAAAAATCATTTGTTCAGGAAAAATTAAACAGTTTCGTTCTGTACATTTATCTAGAGAATTGATCGACAAACTGTGTTCCACGAGTCCCAATAAAAAAAATGGGAAAGAAAAATTACAAATATGTATGCAAAATGGATTTATGTTCTCATGAAATTCGGTTAGCCACAATTATCTAAAGATCTTTTTTAACTTTTATTGTAATATAATAAATGAATTTTAAAACTTTATTTTATGCAGTAGATTGTGAATATACTATTGTTTGCTATCCCGAGTTCCACGAAGTAATTTTATACTAGTTAGTACAATATTTTGAAACCTTTTACATTTGTGGGGGAAAAAAACACCTATAATGAAGAAGATAAAAAAAATTTATCGACATATGAACAGATTTGATGCTAAAATTTAAATTTAAGCTAGAAGACCTATATCTTAGGTTACCAATTCATGCCATATACGCAGAATTTCTCACACAGCTATGAACATTTCCATGCCATTCACAAAAATGTATTTAGAAAGTGAAAAATATTTTTAACGCGATAGGCAACAAAAATAAAATACAAAAATGAATTGAACACGGAATATGAAATGCTACTGCAGATAATTTCAAAAAACTTATACGTCGATAGTTTGTGTAAAAAATTGTGAACACATATCTCAGTTACTAAGTATAATGCATGCGTAGGTGACATTTGGATCACAAATTTATATTATCAATGAGTAAATAACATTAAAATTACATCATAAAATTTTTTAATAAAAAATATAATATTTTTTAAAATTGTCTTTACATATAATATCAAAAATATGTTTATCTATATAATTTAAATATTATTTTAAGATATATTCCCTTCAGCGAGGAAGGGGATTCCTCGAAAACATGTTACAGTTCTAGGGATTCCAAGAGTTGAAAAAGTTTGACGATTGACCAATGTCCAGAAATGAGAAGTCTTTCATGGTCAAGATTCACTCTGCTGCTTTAACCCCCTCCCCGAAAAGGAAAAAAAAAAAAGAGCTAACATTTATTTTACCAGTTTTACGACTGTCACCCCTCCCTTAGCCCCCGCATGTTCCCTTTCGCTGAAGGGGAGAATTCATTGAAAAGGTTACCCGAGAGAGAAATTTATTGCCCATCTTGGGAGTCTTGAGACAAATATTTGTGCCAAAAATTTCGCAATAGCCAACGCCATCTAGATGTCATGTAAGGTGTTAAACTAATGGCCCGCCATCACCTTAAGCTAAATAAATAAGTTTTAGCTTAAGGTGGGCCTCAAAGAAAATGAAATTTCATAGAAACGTAGGTTTATTTCGAATAATACATTATAATAAACATATATAAAAGAACAAGAAAAATTTAATATGTACGTCCTGATACTTGACATCTCTTTTCTGTTACTATATTTCATATTGCGGGAGAAATATCTTACTATACATTATTGTGTGTCAATATATTGACCGAGCCGCCAAAACACTCGTTGTGGGCCGCATGCGACCAGTGGGCCACGAGTTTGACACCCCTGATTTACAGTATGAAAAACTAAAAATAAGAGTAAAACTTACAAGATTATGATTTCGGATCACGCTTTAAAATTAATTATTAAATAAATGTTTATAATTTATTTAAGTTTAAATTCATCCTTACAATTGAGTAGCATTTTTTTGCTGATGGATTTGTTCTCAATATTTCATGAGCTTTGCATTAAACAAGTAATATATATATAAAAAATTACGTCAATTCCTATTTTGAATGGATGAATAGAAAGTATTTTATTAACGATTTAAAATTTGAACTATATATTTATATATAAGGAGAGAGTGAACTAATAGTAAGACTTGGAAAAAAGAGCATGATTTCTCTGCATTCTTGTAACAATGCACACCCGGTTTGACTGAAAAACCAGTTTTGGATGCCAACTTTTGTCATATAGCTTTAACATTTACATTGTTACAATAATGGAGACGGATCTAAGTTGGCGTCAAAAATGGTAATTAATTCAATTAAATTTAATTAAAGCATTAATATTTGAAAAAAACTTGCAACCTTGGGTACAGAAGGCCAGCGACAAAACCAACCACGCCACCCAGCTCACTGTTTTTTGAAGATTTAAAAAAAATATTCAAGACAGAGTTAAGATAAAGGGCAGTATATGCTTAATCGTTAACGTATAAATAGGGTATTTTGATTTTTATTCATATTAAATTAAAAAGTTGTTTAATAAGAAATGTAATAAAAAAATTTAACGAGTAAAGAAATATCTATTCAAGAGGAACGTCGTTATTTTCTAGATTATTAGTTATTTTCTTATGACACAAATCACGGAGCAAACTATTGTATATATGAACAATATTTTGAAAATTTCGTGAAAACAAGTCAGAATTGAGATTGATTCTTTAAAAGCAATAAAGTGTATTCATTAAATTTGTTGCAGATTATACAGATGTTGTAATAATATATTGTCACATTTTTAATCACGAATGTAGATCGAAATCATTTACTGAAAGGCACTGGCGTAACTAGTTCTGAGTGGGCCACGTATTAAAATTTCTTGCACACCTTCTATCGGGGTCCCTTAATACATTAACAAATTGTCTTCACACGTGTTGGGGCTCCTGTAGCTTGGGAGTCCCGTATCATTGATACTGCTGATACGGTGGTAGCTACGCCCCTGCTGAAAAGGAATTTGTAAGTGAACGCTTACTCAAATCAGCGGAAATATTATGTCCAGCATAAACAAATTACATTAAAAGTGTAAGTTTAAGGCGAAAGAGTGTAGTTAGCAGAGTTTATGAAATAGTCAAGAATTTGAGAACTCAGCATAATTCAACAATATCAACAGTTGAAGCCTACTTTATTGCAATATTGATGAAAGTATAGATATTCGAAATTTCGCTCATGTAATCATTTTTATTCACGAATGCGAGGTTAGTTAAAAAAATAAGTGAAGAACTTTTGGAGAAATATATCATTTATATTCACAATACAAACATTAGGGGTTGGTACTTTGAATGTACTTTTAGATGTTTTAAAGAAATAAAAGTTTCCATTATATATATATATATATATATATATATATATATATATATATATATATATAGAAAAGTTGGTTTGCCTTGTATGATGGTGCGCCTACCATGGCCGGTATTACTAAAAAAGTTATTGCAAGATTAAAAGAAATATGCAAACAACATGGTAATAATAATTTTGAACAGTTTCATTGTATAATTCACCAGCAAGTACTATATTCCAAAGTTTTAAATGTAAGACAGGCTTTCAAAATAGTCACCAAAATTGTAAATTATATTCGAGAACATAGACTAAATCATCGTCACTTTGCTCCATTTCTGAAAGATAAAGAAAGTGAATACAACGATCTACGATATTGTACGGATGTTAAATGGCTTTTAAACCATAAAGTGTTCAAACGATTCTTTAAATTGCTGGACGAAATTACAAACTTCTAGGGAAAAAATTATGAATGTGCTCAGTGGCGCGCACAGGGGGGTGGGGGGTCCGGACCCCCCAAAACCCTTTGATTTTTTTCCGATTGATTATAATTCTAAGTATATAGTACGTAAAATTTAATTAATTACTTGTTATTATTGATTAATTTTATTAATGAATGCTAATTATTTATTCAAAAATTAGTTTTTTACTGTGTTTTGTTCCCAAAAATCGACAAAATCAAAAGGAGCATGATACAAGAATGGTGAACTTTCGACCCCGGACCCCCCCTTGAAAAATTCCTGTGTGCGCTACTGAATATGCTGAATTAAAAGATGGACTATGGATAAAGGACCTGACTTTCTCAGTTGATATTACTAGTCATCTTAATGAACTTAATTTTTAAACTTCAAGGCGAAAGTCGTTGTTACAACTCTATTTGATACTATGAAATATTATTACTTTGGCGAAAATAAATAGAAAAAAGAAAACTTGTTTTACATACTTTGAAAACTGTCAATATCTATTGATTATAAAAATTCCAGAAATTAAAATTTACTGAATATACTCACTACATAAATTAATTTGTTAGAAACTGAATTATAGAGCGAAGATTTTCTGTTTTTAAAAGCTGTGAGTTACAATTTTACACTTTTACCTAACTTCTATCAATCGATATTGAAATGGTTGGTGAAAGCTTGCTTTTGAAACCCAATGTGATTCTTTGTTGATTGAATATTAACGTCGCACTGTTCAGCTACACGAGGGCTTTTGGCGACGGACCACGTAATTTTGAGCCATGGTCAAGTGACGTGGACGACATGATTCTTTGTTGAAGCAAAGATCTATGAAAGTTGGAATTCTAGACTTTTATACACATTTCTAATAGCGTGAGTGAATATTAACGTCGTACTATTCAGCAACTCTAGTGCTTTTGGCGACGGGTCTCGTAATTTTGAACCATGTTCAAGTAACGAGGACGACACCTGTGAGCTCCTTCTCCTAACTTCTACACCACACCAATGGAAGGACGTTTGAGCATCGACAGATTTAACGTGCATCCCCCCTACACAGCGGGTCTTCAGCCGTACTAGGCTCGAACTCATGACACGCCGACCACGTGTCCGTTACTTTGACCACTAGGCTACGGCGCCCCCACATATTTCTAAGATTACATCGGTTTCCTAAAATGTATCGTTGGCTAATAATGGTTAAGTTTGGATGCACTTATTCATGCGGGAAATTATTTTCGTTAATGAAAAATAATGAAAATTCAGAAAGGTCAAGATTAAACCAATCAACATTTATCGTCCTTTTTAAAATTGCATTAGTTCAGTATTTTCAATCAAATCTTGTTGACTTGCTTTTGTGAAAAAAACGATGTCAAATATCTTCCAAAAAAGTAACGTTAAATTGAATTTCTTACATTAATTTTTTTCTATAAGGAATGCAAAATATTTATAATTTAATTTTTTAAAAAAATACATGAAATATAAAATGTTTACGTATACAATATATTGAGTCTAATAAATGCAAAATACATTATAAAAATCGTATTTTATTGAGTTTTGAAGATTGAAAACATGCGGCCCCCAACTTATAATAAAATGGACAATGTGACCTGCAATATCATATGAGTTTTTGACATTCTGCTGTAAATGGTAGGTTTTAGGCTATGCTGTACATTATGGGTTAGTATGAAATTGTTGCTAACCTCCACCCCGAATCTACCAGTTTATAAACATATGAGACTTTCCAATTTCGCTTGAGGTTAGATGAGTTTTTAATATTTACGTATATCGTAGCATAAAAGCATGTGGCAAAAAATTGTCGGTAACACAAACAGTGTTATTAGGCTGTCATGCATCCGTGATTGATGACTGGCTACGTGAGGCGGTATCTAAATAAGCAAGTAACAGCAAGGGATCAGGAGTTTTTCGCTTATTTAGATACCGCCACACTATGCCATTTTTTTCTAAAAAAAATCTCATCATTCAATGCTAGAATAAGAATTGTATAGTTTTCTTATGTTAGAGTAATTTTCTTTTTTTTGTATGTTTTGGGGTCTTTTCTCTAGCACTGTTTTGCCCCTTCCTCCCCCCGTTGATCGATTCCTGGAAGCAAAACATACTAAGTCAAGGGGATAATTTTCTCCGGGTCGTGAATTTTTTTTTTCGTTGTTCCCATAACGTCGTGCAAAAAAACAGAGCCACTGATCTGAATCCTGAAAAGAACAAAGGAATAGCGGTTTTGTCAAAGGCAGCCGAAGAAATGCGAGAAAGCGTTTTATAATGAAAGTGTTGATGTAAAAATTATTTTTTAGTGCAGAGTTTTCCAACATGTGCCCACATAAGCTTTTAGGAAGTTCACTAGAAAAAAAATTAAAAACTTTTGTTGTTTTTTTAAATAATTAAGCTAAATAAAATACCCAGAAATTTGCATACATGAAAATTATTAAAATAATGAAATACAGTCGTGGGAAAAGTTAATCCCTTCAAAGAGTATTTATTCAATTGAAAAAGATAAATGTCACATATTAATTGGAAATGATGGTTTTTATGTACTGAACTGAGAGACAAAGTATTTTTAATCGGCAGCAACCGTGTTGTGTAAGAATTGACACACGCAATTTCCACTTCTTTTCGTTTCCTCTCTCAAATTTGTATTATCTTCTTATAAAATTTGTTTTATGCTTAAATAAATGCCACTGTTAATTTTCCCACATTTCCTTCGATGTGTTTCTTTATTTGAAAATAAGTGTAAAGAATCTGTGTGTTAGAATCGCCCCAGAAAAGGACGTCGGTTATTAGAATATTTGCTCCGGAAAATCCATTAGTAGGCGAATAACGTCATTAAAGGGGATGGGGCCCAAAATGAATGAATTATTTTTACGTTTTTAAATCAAAGAAGTTTTTACTAAATTTTTATTTTCATATGAGTATCACAGAAGATTTTAAAACTACCAGGCCATTTTACTCTGTCAGGTTTTTATATTTACATATTAAAGCTAAGTTACGTTACAATCGAAGACATTGTTTTAAAATGAAAGGGTTTTTAGCTAATCGTTCATGTAGAAAGTTGAATCTTAAAGGGAAAAAAACTTTACACGTTTCTTTATCATATTAATTTTATATGCATATACCCATAACTGTTATAAATGCTCAAGAAATTCTTTGATTTTTTAAATACTCCAGAACGAGTTTCATGCCATACAGACTACACAAGGCTTTTCCAGTTGATTTCTTTCCTTTCTTGGTATTGTCATTAAATGCGGAAAGAAAATAAATAATGAAAAGAGTTAGTTGAAAAAAAAATCATAAAAGGAAAATTTTTAGGTTTTAATATATATATCATATATATAAGGCTTTAAATACTCATGAATCAACAATAAGGATACACTTAAAAGATCACTGATAAACAGTAAGAGAAATTGAAAGCTATCTTATAAGATTTGCAAAACAGACTACATGGTCCACCCGATGAAAAAAACCCTCAACAAAATGCATTGAAAGATTTATATGGGTATACTGATCTATATTCTGTTGAAAGTGGAATAGCGTGAAATTGGATGATCTAGACCAGGGTTGTCAACTCGCGGCCCGGCCAATATATCGGCACATAGTAATGTATAATAAAATAACAAACCGATGCTGCAAATGAAAATAAGATAGATAAAATTCACTAAACGTGTTTTTAACTATACTTTTTTTTGTTGCTATTATTAAACAAAATGTGTACAGTTATTTTGAATATATTTATTCGTTTTTCCCAACATTATAAAAACACGCGGCCTTCAACTTAATATAAAATAGAACTTGCGACCCGTAATATCATATGAGTTGAACATGCCTGATCCAGACAACCCCAAACTCTGACTGTTCCTTCACATCCTCCTTTCTATGTCTAAAACTTTCAAAAGTCCTATTTACTGTAATTTCGAAAATTCCCTAGATTTGTGTAAATTCCACTTTCTTGCTATCACATATTTTCAGATAAATCACAAACATTTTTATAGTGTTAAAACATTTTTAATACTAAAATATATAATCCTCAAAAAAATATACATGGCTTAAAAAATAATCCATGTTAAAATATTCAGCAACTTTTCTTACGTGATTTTAAACCACTCAAGTGTTTTTCAGCACGGAATTACTATTAATTCTGAAAATTGATTTACACAGAACATCTTTATCGCTTTACAAAAGTTATTCTATTTTGACGATACTAAATTTTCGCGATAGGAAACTATTATCTTCTTCGTCACTTGAGAGGAGCTCAAAATTTCGAGGTCCATTGCCAAAAGCCCTAATGTAGCTTCTAAATGGGACCGGGCCGGCTCTAGCAGTTTTGCCGCACCGGACAAAAATGGAAAAAATGCCGCCTCTCTCTCCAAAACAAACAAAAAACATATTTAAAAAGGTTACATAAATACGCACCAATAAAACTTGAATAATTTCAGCGAAAAAAAAAAAGGCAGCGCATAACAATATGCGCATATATATATATATATTTGTCAAATAGAAAAAAAATCGAAATTAAGGACATAATTACCTGTTATTATTTCAAACGAGTAAAATGCAAGAGAAGGAATCGCCCATTTCTTCGAAAAGTAGTCTACTGATGGTGGGGTTCACAAGCGTTTATTTTGACTTATAGTAACTAAACTCAAGACTAAAATAAAACATCTCCTGTGGCTCTCTATCTACCAAAACCTCTTATTACCCCTGTGCAGTGGCGCACACAAGGGGAGGTGTTCTAGGGGTACGCACCCCCCATAGACCTTGATTATTTTTTCGATTGGTTATAATTTTATGTATATATTATGAAAAATTTAATTATATATTTGTTATTAATAATTAATTTTATTAATTAATGCCAATTATTTATTCAATAATTAATTTTGCATTGTTTTTGTTCCCGAAAATCGACGCAATCAAAGAATATGTTGGGTGGCGTATTCGAACATGATACCAAAATGGTGGACTTTCGACCCTGGACCCCCCCTGAAAAATTTTTGTGTGCTCTACTGTCCCTGACCCCTTTTGGATAGCTGACACCCGACATCGTAAGGGTGAAAGAAATGTCCCCGTTGTGACCTCACTACTGGATGGGGTGAAATTAACTAGCGAAAAATGTGTAAACATATAAATTTCATTATTTAACATTTACTCCCGCTTTAATCTTTCGAATTTCAACATAAAAAAAAAACTGTCATTAAACATACAGAGTACAAAATAAGAAATGTTAAATGAAGTACCAAATTCACACCCAATAATATTTCAGAAAATATATGAAATTTTTTCGTAAGAAAAAAAATATTTTTCAAATTTGACTCAAATGCCGCCCTTAAAATATGCCACCCAGGCAGCGGTCCGCCCCTGATGGGACGTTAATAAAAATCAAATCAACTCAAACCCAAATAGGGAATATAGTTTAGTCCTACAGAGCATATAGCAAAAGAAATTATGAATATGTTTTACACTAGAAAAAAATGGATTGATCTAGACGAAAATGAGTATAGTATTATAAAATATATTTCTCCCTCTCAAGGATAGCAAAATCAAAATATTTTATCACTATTTGAGCCTTTTTCTATCGGAAAAGTTGTATCTCGAGTTTAGATTCCGTTCTTAAATATTTCGTGAAAGTAACTTTAACATGTTTAGAGGTTGAAAACTGTGTGCTTATTAAAAATTTCTGAATTTAAAAAATGCAGAATGACAGACTACTATACATATAAATTTATAGGAATTTCTGTAAAAATAGGAAAAGTTTCTATTAAAAAATGTGTTCTGAATATATGTCTGGTTCTTTGACATACTGTGAAACCAGCATCAATCAAAAGAGAAATCATTGGTATGATTCAATGAGACATCATTTATACATTTATTAAGTTAAAAATATGATAGAAATGTTTTGACACCGAAATGTGTTTGGACTTTTAAGAGACTATTCTTTATATATAGTATTAAACAGACTAATCCTTTTTCCTTTGTGATTTCTTTTTTACTTTTCGAGATTGCTTCATTATTATTTCCATTCCATCAGTGTTTTTCGCAGAATCAGAACTACACGCAAAAACACTTTTTTCCTTCTCTTCTTTTCGGGCGAGCCACAAGAGAGACTTTTTTTTTTTTTTTTTTGCAGTCTGGGTCTGACAACTGGAACTAAGGTTGGGGTGCATATCATTAGGGAAGCAAGGTCAAGTGGGCGTCAATCTACATTTCCGCGGGTGAGAGAACCGCTTCAGGCCAATAGTCTCCACCCCAATTCGATGGCCCTTGCGTTGAAAAGTTTTGATCTCTTTCTTCTTTTCTTCGAATAGAATTAAAATTACATTTTAAAACCGATGCTCTGTGAAGCCAGTGTTGCCAGATCGCGCGATTTTTCGCGAATTTTGCTACTTTTTAAAACTGTGTACACTACTTTTTTATCTATTGTGAATTATATGTTACTTCACTTGATGATTCCGCTACTTTCAACCATATATAAAAGTATTGAGCAAATTTCGAAAACAAATGATTTTTGGGGGAAAAATTTGCAAAAAAAAAAAAAAAAAAAAAAAAAGCGATTTCAGTCCTCAAAGAAAACAGGGAGTTGCAGTATGTTTCATCACTTCGAAACGCCAAGGAACGCTGTAATTTCTCCCTCCCCCTCTCCACCGCCACGAATCGGAGCCGATCTAAGCGGGGCATGTAATTTACAGAGTTCCTGTCCCTAAATGAGGGACGTACCTCCTCATCAGAATTGATAGATTTAGAGCCGAATTAAATGGGGTGACATAAAGTCTAAGTGGGGCTCTCCTCTCCCTTTCACTGCAAGTGGTAAAAGAAAAGTAATGGCGAATTATTTCATAATCCCGACAGAAGCATGAAAAGGAAACAAGTAATATTCATGAAAAAATAGGCTTTGAGAGAATTTCTACATAAATATTAAACTGGAAAAGTAATTGTGAAAGGACAAATTCTTATAGAACTAAGTAAATTATATAATTATCATCAACGAGGTACTGCATTGAAGTAAAGAAAATTCTAAATTTGTAATTAACGTACGTTGCAGTACTGGACTTATAAAAAATTGCATACAATGACAAAAGTAAGACTTGTCAGCTTGAGAGATTATGCGATAAAAATCTTCGGATTAAATCCCTTTTTAAAGGCTTTCACCTAGATTCAGGGCGTGACGTACACCCTCGCATTGCGGGGGGCCCAGGGATTCTAGGGGCCCAAAGCCTGACTGACGCAAAGTACGTATTAGGGCTTGGGGTCCAAAAGATGACTGTGCAAGGGGCCCTATTATTCTCCGTTTCGCCACTGCCTAGATTCATCTCTTTCCAATCACACAACTACTTGTCTTATTATCCCTTTACTTAAATTAATACAAGGATGTAATTAAATATTGTCAAATTACAGCTGCCAATTATAGCAGAATTTGAGCGGATTAATTTGCTCTTTCAAAGTGATCATCGCAAATTATTGAAAGAATTAAAAATTTCACCCTCTTTTAAGAAGAATAATTTACCCTAAATGTGTGAATCTTGAAGTTGACGTGAGTTTAACAAGCATTTATTTGCCTATTGAAGTAGTTGATGGATGTCTTTTTGAATAAACTGACAAGCAAAAGTGAAATAATTTCTACAGAATCTAGTAAAAAAGTCTATCAATTTTCCCAAGATTTCATATGATGAACTTTTAAACCGTATTCCTTCAAATTACGGAATTTTAAAAAGATAAAGAATTTTTCCCCTGATATTTTTTTTAAAATTCAAATCGTTCTTTTTTTTTTATCTGACTTTAGAATTAGCAGACCAATCTAAGTTGTATGCTCTGGAAAATTAATGGAGACAAATTTGTAACATACAGTTAAAAGATGTTTTTCTTCTGGAATCTAAGCTTTTAAATGATGGAGAATTATTTTGGTGCCACATTTCTAATATAAAAGACGCAATTGGAAATCTGTTTTTAAGAGATTTAGCTGTATATTTTGTTTTAAAGCTTTACAGCCTACCCATAAGTAATACCACTGTGGAAAGGGCATTTTACAAAGTGCGTCAAATAAGACAAAATTAAGTAATTGAATGTGCCTCGAACTGTTTGAGTCAATTCTCAGAATTAAAATGACTTTGGAAAATGAGGGACTTGCTGCGTTGATTTCATTCAATCGCCAAAAATGCTTCAAAATAATTCAGAAATTTATTTAAAAAAAAAGCAAAACATGATACTTAGCGAGAAAAATTTGAAGGTATTTTAAACGAATTAAATAATTGAAGCATTTTGACGTATTTTTTAAAACAGTTTTACTAAATTAAAAAAAAATTATATTTATGAATTGCAAGCGAAAATCGATTAGCTACCTTTTCTCCCTCTTCGTGCTACTTTGCTACATCTGGCAACTCTGTGTGAAGCGCGTATTCTTCATAGGACTTCTGTGGGCTGATAGTCTCTCAGAACACATAGTCTTTTTTCTTTCCGTATGCCTTAAGGTAGTAATCTGGTGTGACGGCCAAAATTTCGAAGCTTATTCGTACACTTTTTTAGCAAGAAAAGAAAATGCGATCATTTTGTAATTTTTACATGTTTTTATTAACCCCATCAGGACCAGCGGAAGGAGAAAAGCGTTTTCCCAGGCTCGTACGCTCGGAGAGGATATGCATGCACGGGATCGGAAGAATTTCCCTGCTAAGCTCAATTTCATTTAAAAATTCTTTTAAAGTTTCAACTGCAATCAAATACGCTAAAACTTACAATTCACTATCATTGATAATATCTGAGTATAGAGTGCAAAATTTTTCGCTATATTTAAAAAACAGTTGCGAATTTTAAAGAAAATGTTTTCATTTTAATAAAACCAAATTACATCCACTTTAAAAAAAATGGACAAAAATCCCATATATTTGTATACGGATATTGAAAATATTAAAAAACTTTTTCGACATACAAACAGATATCCATAGAGCAATAGATCACGAACCTTTAAATGTCCGATTCTCTCGAAAAATCTAAACACGCGCAGTTGTTTATATTCCTAAATATCTCGGATCTAATTAAAAAAAAAAATACGGAGCCGAAAACACATGTTGAAGTTCAAATTTTTGTGAAACATTATTTTAAAAAAAACCGGTTTTTAACCGCCATCTAGTGCTTGTAAAAGTTAATATAAAAACGTTTCTAGCTCTGATCACACCGGTGTGATCATGGGCCTACGAGCAGGGAAAGCTCAATCACATATATGATACCGTGGAGGGAGAAACGAGAGATCACATATATGTGATCATGGTCCTGAACAGGTTAATATTTTAAAATGTACAAAAAAAAATCTTTTTTGACTTAATTTTACATTAATTTGTTTATTATTTTTTATGTCAGATGAGTCCTCGAAAAAAAAGGTGAGCTGTTTCTTGGGAAGCACACAGATTTCCTTATATATATATATAGTCATCTAAAATAAAAAAAAATCAAAGAGATTATTATTCTGTAGACTTTATTTTAATGAGTGGCCGCTGGCGTGTCGACACACTACGGAGTGCTCTCTTCTTTTGGCTTTAACTTAAACATAATTTCTATGATCTTAAAAGGAAGTTAAGTAAAAAATGAAGAAATACTGAGAAAAAAGGCGGAAACAATTTAAATTAGCTATCCAAATCAGTGATTCCTTTTCAAATGGCAAGAATTAAATCCCCTAAAAAAACAATCTTTCCTCTAATCACAACTTTGATGTATTCAGTGCCGATTTAAGCTCATTTCGAGCTCTGGGGCAAGATGGATAAACCGGCACTGCATGTATAACTAGTGCAGTTACTTATATTTCATTTATTTAAATTTTGATACAACTTGAAGGTTCAACTACATTTTTATTTAGATAAAATGTGAAGGAATATCTTATTGCATTTGTGTTTTTATGAAAAAACGGGCTATAAAAATAATATATTCAGTTTAATGAAATCTGTTCTGTTAGTATATATGTATTAAATATATAATAGATAAATTCTCATTAAGTGAATAACAATTTTAACTGAAGGGATTACTCTCAGTTAAAATAAAACTAGGTTAGTTTGTTGTCAATGAAATTATATATAGTTATAGTTAATAGTATAATGACTGCAAAACATTTTTATCTTTGATTAAAGAAAAATAATATTGTTGACAAGAATTTTTTTTTTTTTTTGAAAGAGAACTTCCATTTTCGGACTGATGCACTGCACAGCTTTCGTTAATGTACCCCAATATTTTAAAAAATGTGATTCATTTGTCTGTTGCTAATTGCAAATGTAGTTTTTTCCTTCGGAACCATCAAATGGTAAGTCAATATAACACATGTTTTTTTTTCACTTTTTATACATCAAGAAATAAATTTAGTAATATTTTTTGTTACATTAAGTATATTTATATAAGTGATTGTATTATTGCTGATTAAAGTATTAAAAAGGCATTTTTTCAAAATTTTTCTGAATATTCCAAGTTTAACTGAAGTCAGAAATTGATGCGTTATTTCAATGTTTTTCTTCTTTTCTAATTCAAGAGAGACAAATTTAGTCATATTATTTTGTTATTATTAAAAGACTGCAATGTGTTATTATTTAAGTGATTAAAAATATTACGAAATTACATTTTTTGAAGAAATTACAAAACAATTTTATTGGACTGAGAAATATAATGTATTTTTTTTTCATGTTAAATATTGTAGTATATTTTTTTGAGTATTTTTACTAGGGTTAGTTTTAAAGTGAATTATTATGATTATGAATTTCTAGCGATATAAAACTTGTTGGAAGTATTTTTTCTATGGGAGTTGTATAAGTAAAAAATCTTTTAAAATTGAAATTTCTGTAAATTAATTGTATCCCTTGTGGGTGCTATGTACAGATGTATATGTGGGTTTGTCGAAAAAAAAGTTAAATGTTGAATTCAGGTGTCATAGTTTTAATTTTGTAAAATCTTTATTAGTGTCTCACACTACACAGTTCCCAATTCTAAAGATATTTAACATAGATAAATACAGTGTCTGTTTTTAATTTATGAAAAGATTTTGGAAAGTCTCAAACATTGATTTTTAGTTCAAATATGCCAATTTTAGATGAATTCATATTTTCGTATCAAAGCAAAACAATTTTTCGATTATTTTATACACTCTCTTTTCCTACTTAATTTAAATATATTTTTTAAATATTCGATTATCGAAATTTATTCGATAGTTTTAGAATGCACTCGTGATGACTGTCAGATCGAACAAATGATATTTTTGGTATGATATGTATGTATTGAGAAATGTAATCCTAATGAAGTTACCGTTAAAATTTATGAGTTTTTTAGGTTTTCTTCCAGTTGAAAGATTGACTAGAAAGCAACTTCTTTGAAACTGATTATGTGAGAAACTTAAAACATTAGACCTAAATTTCGCGGATCTCCCTAAGATAACGAAACCAATACGGGAGGCAAAAAATCAGGACAGGAGTACTGTTTAGAATTAGGAAGTTAAATTCATGTACAGTCTACGTGGCATGTAGTAGCCACTCTTTAACCCTCCGGGAGGTTAGGTTTCTCATGAAAAGTTATTCCGAAAGCGTTTACTCTTATTTTGCTATTCCCTTCAAAAATGCAACAGATTTCATTCCTTTCCCCCTTTTAAAACTTGGGAGGTCGAACGGGGACAATTTTATGACTTAGTGCGGTCTCTTTGTTCAGTAAGAACCAGGATAGCAATCGTTTACAGCTAGCTGTTAAGCTGCCTTGGGCAATCTTGTACGAAAGTTTTAGTTCTACTCTGTCGTTTTCCCCATAGGTTCAGTCACAGTAAAATTAGAACAAAATGAAGGGTAAAAAAAACAATGAAATAAATGGCGTATTAGAAGTTGAAAAATATTACATTTTCTTCAAACAAAGTTTATTTTTGTCATTTTTTAAAAAATTAAAAAAAAATTATTTTGGTATTGCGATTTGATCCAGAAAAAAGCATCATGTATTCATTTTTGAATATGAGAGTAAGAAAACGCGCTCACTTTCCTGTTTTTTGAAAAAGTAATGAAGAAAAATGAATAAAGTCCTATCTCTTTTTTTAAACAGTAAGACAATAAATGGTACATACGGTGATAAACATACGATGATTATATTTATGAAATAAAACCGATCTTTCCCTATTTAATTATATTTTTAATTTAAAATAACATAAAAAAGGATTTCAATACTTTTAATTTATTTAAATTTAAATCATATAAACATATTTTTATGTTAACTGAATATTTTTCGGAAAAAATATAAATTTTCATTCCTAGGGCTCTCCTTTTTGAACTTCTTGTATTAAATATAAATATCTTTTCTACATCGTCATTTGTGATGGACATAACACACATTCAGTCAATTTTTAATTTTAATGGGGATATACACTCAGGAACATTGAAAATAGCGACCCTAGAAGAAAGTATTGGATTGAAATGAAATTTAATACACATAATGACACAGATGAGAGATTCACTTGATCTCAAAAACAAGACAATTGAACGAATACAGGATGTGCAACGACACAAATACTGGGCAACTTCAGTAGCGCGTCGGACCACCTCCAGCTGCAATACATGCCACCACACGGTCCGGCATTAAGTTGATTAGACACCTTATGTTGTCCTATGGCAGATGGGCCCACAAATCTTGAACAGCCAACTCTAAATCATGTACAGAGTGACACGATGGCATCTGCCGTTTTAGCTGATCCCACACGTGCTCTACAGGGGAAAAATTAGGGGAGCGGGCCGGTCATGGAAGCGTCTGAAAATGACGTAGGAAGTCTTGAGCAACTCTTGCTGTATGCGGACGAGCATTATCTTGCTGGAAAATTGCCCCTGGGAGACCATTTAGGAAAGGTCCTACATGGGGTCGAAGAATATCATCAACGTAACGTTGACCCGTTAGAGTTCCCCGCATCACAATTAAAGTGGACCGGCTATCATAGGCTATGGCCCCCCAGACCATTACACCAGCTGTGCGGGCAGTGTGACGTAGAACAGTGTGTGTGTGTGGGGGGGGAATTGTACCGCTCACCCGGGCGCCTCCACACCCGTACACGGTTATCATCTGTCCCCAAAACAAACCGGGATTCATCACTAAACACAACCTTTTGCCAATCTGTGACATTCCACATTGATCTGGCTTGGCACCACTGTAGACGCAGTTGCCGATGTTCCGGTGTTAAAGGGAGTGCACGGAAAGGGCGCTTGGATTTAAGATTTGCTTCTGCAAGGTGTCTGGAAATTGTTTGTGGAACAATTGCTACGCCTACGTCTGCTCGTATCGTTGAACGAGTCACTGTGGAGTTCACAAGTGCTTGCCGTACGATCCTTTGATCTTCTCTCCTCGTGGTCTTCCTGGTCGCTCCAGACCCGGTTTTCGGCGCGTGGGTACTTTCTCGTGTCCACTGCTCCCAACAATTCCTAATGGCACACTCCGAACGATCCACCTAGCGAGCAACACGGCGCATCGATCAGCCTGCAGTTTTCATCCCGATGATCAGGCCTCTCTCAAACTCGCTTAACTGTGAGAAATGTCTTCTAGCACGTTTATCTGGCATGTTTCGCTTACCAAAGTCTTCCTAGAATTGGCGGGTAATCGTCACGTTTATGAATCTTTGAATTTGCGCTGGCTTATATAGCACCCTCTTCCTGATTGTAGCGCCACCTCGGCGTGCATGAGCATGTGTATTGGCACAAAACTTGGATCATTTGCATATCGCATTACGCTGTACTTATTTGCAAAGTTTCGCGATTGTACTTAGCTTTCTTCTTGGGTCGCTATTTTCAATGTTCCTGAGTGTACTTCTTCAAATGCTTGTGACAGTATTTCTAACCATTTTCTACTCAAGTTTAATTCTTTATCTTTCTGTTTTTTTTATTACAAGGAAAATTGTCACACATCGATAACTACATTTTCACACAATTCAGTCATTACAAATTCTATTGTGAGAAAAAGTTCTCCCCAATTAGTTTTGTCTTGCAAAACATTACACTTAAAACAATTTTGTTCAGTGAAGTTAACCGTCAGTTCCACAATGTATCCATACCAAATTTCAAAAACAATTTTAACATTAGAAAATGTATCCTGTATTAAATTTTTTGAGTATACACAAATATTGCCTGCTGTAGGGAAGACATAGTATGGGATGTGGTGTATGGTTTTGTAAGAATGTTTTCGTGCGTGTTGACTATTTTTGAAAATTTAAATATCACTGAAGCTGATCATATAACAGCAAATAAGCCTTATTTTAGTGTGTGCGGGTATCAAAGTAAAACACTTCACTGTTAAACAGCCTATGAGTTTATGTTCAATATCAAATTATTCGCAAAATGACTTACAACTTCTATTCAAATTGTAAAGAAACTGAAATATAAATATATCTTACTGTAGTCAAAAATATTCATAATATGTAAATATCCTATTCCTCTACTTATTTCAGTACATTTTAAAAACTGTAGCTGAAAGCAATTTTTATATTTATAAACGAGGCATAAAAACTCACACAGTTATAAAAATGTCTTTATCATTTTTAAATATACTAATATAAAACGTACATGGATTGTAAGATCAGTTCTAAAATCCTAAAAGCTTTTAGAGGAGCAAAAAACAAGTAATTTTGGATAGATCAAAATTTTAATATAATACACAAATATACATGTTAAGCAAATACATTTATAAAATCAAAATTCCTTCTGAAATAAACGAAATTGAAAGAAAAATGTTTAATTTGCAATTGAGTGGAAATGTATGTTTATCTAAGGGGTATCCCCAAAGTGAGGCAATCCTCAAACTCAGGGGCACAACAATCCATGAGGGCCAGGAACTACTATGCCCATCCCAATATACGTGATAATTCGGCGCTGAGGTGCATGAACAGATGTCCCGATTTGGTGGTCTGCCTGAAGAGAGACCTTCAGTGTTTAAAACCCCAAGCAAGCTTTGTACTCATTTATCGACCCAATGTAGCGGGGATGAAAGGCAGAGTCGACCTCGCCCAGCCCGTTAATAGAACCCAGACCTGTGGTGTGGAAACACGATACACTACCACTCGACCCTATTCGATGTAAAATAAAACTTAATGTTGGAATCTTATATAATTAATTCCCTAATGAATGAAGGAGTCCAAACTTTTTTTTTCATGTAAACTGTTTAGACGGAAATGGTTAAATATGAACATTTCACAAGTTTCATAAATTAAAATTAACCGTTATAGTTTACATAAATTTTTTCGAGTGCAAAAGGTGTATTTTGGCTGCACGAATTAATTTTAAAAGGAATACGGTTCCAAAAATTAGTACAAATCTATCTAAAGTAGGGTTGGTTACCTTAGATATTGTTAAACACATCAATGTATTGGACGCCAATTCCACAATTCGTTGTTATAAAAATGTATGGAAAATTACAAGATTTATTTTTGCATTTGTAATTTATATATATATAATTTTTCCTGGGAACTTTAAAAGCTAGAGCGGCATCCATCAAAACCGCGGTTCTCTCTCTGTTTTTCCAGATCGCCCCTGACTAAGCCGGCTCTGCCATAGTAAGTGAAAATGCCGGATTTTGTTTGTCAAGATCATTTTATAGCAGACTGCATTTTTCAGGTATTTTAGATGGTCGTTTTATATTTTCTACATCAATATCTTAGTGTCTGAATTTAAAATTACATAAAATTCTTGACATATTCGCATCAATGACCATTATAATTTTTATTAGTATATGAATGTGTCATCAAACGATTACATGACTAGTATTAACATATTATTTTAACCATTTAATTAAAATTAAGTATAACACATAACACACACAAATTTTCTGAACTTTAAAATAAATATTTCGAAAACTACTTCAGATATACTCATAATTTTTCATTCCTACGGTTTAGCTTCTCAGTTTTGCTTCTATGTAAAAAAAATTATTGTATATTCATCAATATTTTTAGTATATTTTTTGCTCTTAACATGCAGTTTTCAACCGAATTGTATGAAATTTTCGAAATATATTAAAAAATACTAAAGAAGCTGTATAATAAAAAATTTGAAATTTATATTATACTCAAAGAATTACAAAAACTTATGGTAAATAATTTTTAACTGAGCGATAATTTTTTTCTCGAAATTTCTAACATAAAATTTCTAGCTTTAAGCGGTAGAGGTTTAAAAAAATATCCAGATTTTAATTACTTATTCAGTTAGCCTTTAAAAACAGATAAATGTTGAGGTATTTTGCATAAATAGATATTTTTGAAGAATAATTCGAATGTTTTTGAATAGCTCGAATTTAAAATTGATCTTTATGTTTATTTATATGCTTAAATGTCTACTGTAAATGTTTCTGTATATTTTTGATTACCATTTATTCAAACCTTCAAGTTATAAAAAAATGTGGGAAAATCTTCATTCATGTTCTCTTTGACGTAAACTGAAGTTCAAATACTTAAAATTCAAATATAATTCGGTGTATTTTAATAATATATAACTAGGTACACTGTACGTAAACTTCCCTGAACACCCGGCTTTGAAATCTAAAAAAAAAAAAAAAAAAAAAAAACTAATAGAGATTTGAATTTGCTTTTTTTTTCTTGTCAATATTTTTATCAAAGTGTAAGAAAATGTTTCAAATTATTTGATGAAGTTTAAATTTATACATTTTTAGGGGTTGGGAAGTTTAAAAGGTTTCAAATTTTAAAGTGTTCTGTGTTTTATGAATTTTTTTTTGACATATAATGAAATAATCATGTTTCAAAAACTGAAAGCATTGATTAAGATAAGAAAAATGAAGCGAAAGAATATACTTAAAAAGGTAATTTGTCTAACTATATAAAATAGCAGATTGCCCTGACACGTTACAGTTTCAAATTAATATGAAACCCAAAGGGAATTATAACATACTTTACTTATGCGTTGGGACTTTTCAAAACTTTTAAAATACAACCTAGCAAACAAACACTTCCTGGGGTCTAAAGAAATTCTTCCCCGATTTTTTACGATTGCTCCAGGGTCAAAACATGCGAGCCATAAGTTCCCTGCGAGCCATAAAACTTTCTATCAGTGTCCTGCTGTGTGGCTTCCACCGTCCCTAATTATCTTTCAAGATGTTAAACCTTTAAAAGGGGGAAAGGATTTCAGAAAAGTATGGCTCAACCGCTTTTGAGAATGTTACTTGAAAGCAAATTTATACGCGCGGTGCATTTTCGAAGCATCTTTACAATGACGGATTTATAGGTGTGAAACGCTTAGAGAGTTAAATTTGATCATTAATGGCATCGCAAAAGCACATTTAGAAGCCTATTTTTTTTGGTCCAGAAATTTTTTTTTTTCCCTTCATCTACTTTTCGATAAGTCATATTATTAAAATGAATCAAGGGCCTAAATGAAACCAGCTGGGAAAGCCAGATAGAGGCTATAAACAAGGTTGATATCTTACTAGGAGATATTTATGATGCTTTATTTAGTGTTTTAAACGAGCGTCTAAATCTAACTAAGGCATCAAAAGTTGAATTCAGTTCACACGCTCCTGGCGCCATCTATTGCGTAAAGTTAGTACATCATTACTGTAAACATCTTATTTTAACTTTATATATCCCCCCTCCACACCAACCTTGGATACTTATAAATAAGGTCACAGATTTTTATTTTTGGCATAATAAAATTTGCAGGTTATCCCTAAGTACATATTATCCCTTTAAATGAGATCACTGCAAGGTTTTTAGGAGAAATATTTGGGGCAAAATCCTAGTCTGGTACAGCGCTGTTTTTGGCGCCATTTTTTTCGTCAAATGGCGCCAAAAAGCCATGTTTCAAAAAATGACGCCATGGACGAAAACGAAGAAAAATCGGTCTTAGCTGGTGATCAAAAACCTAAGCTCCTCTTTAAAAATCCTAAAGAACAGGGTTTCCGTAATGGCGTCAGGGACGCTGAAAACACTTGTATTCACACGAAAGCATAAAATAAAACGGGGTTTCCGTAATGGCGTCAGGGACGCTGAAAACACTTGTATTCACACAAAAGCATGAAATAAAGAAAAGGGCAAAAAGAGCACTCCGGCAAACAAAGTGGGGATTCTCTTTCAACTGTACTCGACAACGCCATTCAAAACCATCAATCGCACCCTTTCGTTCAACCAAACGCATATCCTTTTTACACTTCGGACACTCATATCTGGAGGGAATTAATCCTTCTTTCATGACCCAATCTAGAACAGCCTTATTTCCTTGTTGTCCAAGCAAAAGAAAAAATCCTGTGGTTGCCTTGCTTTCATTGAATTTTCTTGCACACGCCATTCTAACAACCGGTGCAAAATCAATCAAGCCTAAAATCGGAACACGTGGGGAAGAAAGTATGAGCAGGGTCGAACTCGACTTGTCGCAGCAGGGTCAAGGGCGAAAATGAACGATGTCCACTTTTCACCCGATTTTTTTGGTTGACCGGTTTTAGGATTACCATATTTTAGCCACCGGACTAGACAATCCGGAAGGGTTGCCATATTGTAAACTTTATCGCCAAAAATTTGGCGCCCAAATTTTTGTCGCCAAGCAGTGTGCTTGTCTAGGATCCACCCAATTGGTATGGTAAATAGGTATAGCTACTGACAATCACTGCAGTTTTAATCAAAATATATACAGAGTGTATTACATCAAACTTAAAGTAAATGATCATGTTAAATAAAATATTTCATTTCTTTTGCTGTATTTTTCTTTAGAAATTGAAAATAATCATTCATAAATGCACATATATAATTATCACCCTATAGTAATTTTGTGATCTACATTTAGAAAAATATTAATGGAAATAGTTACTTAAAAACTACAGTTTATTCAAGGTGTTTGTCCAATATATAAAAATTCTGATATAATTATCATAAATGTGTATACCTACATATGTCATATCATATGTGTCTTATATAAGTTTATTACGAAATATGATCTAACTTCATTGCTTTATTTAGATATATATTGTTATCAATAGATTTGTATGAATACAAATTTAGAATAAAAAATAATGAACGTAATAATGTACTATTGAAATTGTCAGATTCTTAAATGAGATTCACTGAGAATCTTATCTTTTATAGAAATAAACTATTTATTTTACATAATTATTCTGCTAAAAAGTTACAAGCATGGTGGGTTATTAATTTCTGTTACAGTTTTGTTCTTTGGCCTTTATATTTCCATCCATTTTGAAAAATAACACAATAATTAAATAATTAACATTTCTATATATCATAATATCAATGAACTAAAAGAGGTTCTTTAACATAAGCCTTCTTTTGAAATTTTTGACACATCTCACACTCAGATACCATTTTCTCAATACTTTTAGACATTCCTGGCCAAAACATTATCTCTCCTTGCCCTATTTTTACTTTTCTCTAAACCAAAATGACATTCAGGAAGCATTTTTTGAACTAGAAGGTACAACAATTTTAGAGTCTTTAAAATACTAATCCAAATTCAATTAACAAATCATTTTTAAATTTAAAGTACTGTTTCACATTAGCAGGAACTTTTTGAATATGTGATCAGGCCAACCTCTTTTACAATAATCATACACAATATTCAGTTTAGAATCTGACTTAATAGCCATTTTAAATTGAGCAATTCTAGGTTCACTTATAGGAAGCTCTTTAACAGCATGTGAACAACACATAAAAATATCTGGATCATCATTTACCTCATCTTTAAGATATGCCCTGAAAAGTGTATCTGTTAAAGACATTTCAGTTCCTTTTACATAAACCATTTACAATTGATATTTTATTAATTTTAACAGCATTCTCTCTCTCTTTGCAACCTGGGTAGAAATATATTACATATAGGTTTATTTACAATACTGGCAAGTGGCTTAGGATCAGTTTGTATGGTAAATCCTTTTCCGTATACATATGTATGATACTAAAACTTTTTGGCTTGTGGCAGGCTGATAGCGGTTTTTTAGCATTAAGAAGTATAATTATATATTTCTGCATAAAATTTTGTCAATATTGTTCTAAATGTTTGAAATTATTGCAGTTTTGAAGGTTTATACAACTTTTGCAACACACAAAGCAATACTCTTAAGAAAAATCAGTAAACTGCAAATTACATTAATGAAAAAAACTGAAATTTTAATTACATTTGAATAATTAAAAAGAGGCAATTTACCATAGGTGTTCCATGTTTTAACAGACCTTTAGGTAATTTGTTATAACAAATACACACACAGGCACACCTATATTTTACATGCACATGTGCAAGCGCTTCATGTTAAGTCTTGATTCCCCAAATTACATTTTTGTAATTAAAAGAAACAGTAAATTAATGACTGTTTCAGGACACTAATGATGAAACTGATCAAATGATATTTCCTATATAATATACACTTACTGCACGTAACTGATTAATAGGTCAGTTTTATTTTATATTCTTGTTTGTGGGTTAATTTTATTTGGAACTAATACATAATACAAAAAATTACTTGAAGATAAAATTTATTTTTATTATTAAAGATAAAACACTTTTATGCAATTCTTCACTTGGTTTAGCAACTCTATGTTCAGTAGTCCTTTTCCTTTTTCTAGATGAAAATAATCGTTTTTGTGGCTCTACAGCTTTATTAGCTGGAATATATTTATTTTCTGTAGTAAAAAACTGATTTTCCTTCATAGCAAGATTGGCTGGTAATGTTGGTTGGATTGAGATTTTACTAAATTTTCCGCAATTTTTTTTTTTTAATTCCTCTTCACTGGAAACACTAAGATTTCAAGAATTTTTTAAAAAATTGTTCTTTCTTTTCTGACAAAGTAAGAGCATTTGAAGACTTTCATTTTTTTACATGGTTCTGTTATTATAATGAGAGATTCTCTGGTTCTGGTTTCATCTTCTTCATCAATGAGAAGGTCACTTTGTAGAGAAATAAAATTATCTATCTTTGAATTTTCTGCCTGAACTGCAGAAAATTTATGGCAACAAACCAAACTTATATGCTTGCACATATTCCATTTTACACTTGCATCTAAACAGGTGCATAAATAATTATGAATGCATGTATTGCTGCAATTTGTATAAATGAGCTTACAGCTGCAGTTTGTATTACTATCTTGAACAAGATAAGTTTCATGGGAGGAGGAGGATGGGACAATATATCCACTCTCCTTTTTAATTATCATGGCAGTTGACAAGGAAAGGCTTGTTTTCTGACACTGTCGAAGATATTTTAATTTTCCTTTAGTCATGACAATTAGTCTATCAACTAATTTGTCTCTTATAAACCTCATTAATGCATAAATTGTCTTGTCTGACCGTTTTGCATTTCCTTTCAAATAAATATATTTCAACATTTTGGGCTTGCTTTCAACATGCATATTTGGATTCAAATCAGGTTGTAAATGATGGCAGTATGCCCATGAATTTATACAATGAGCATAGCTTTCAACAAAATACTTACAAAATTCTTTTATCATATCATTATCCAAAGTTTTTTTTATACCTTCATTAAACATTATATTAAATGCATCAACATCCTTCTCTTCCATTAATATTCTCAAAATTTTATAAACTTCTAACTGCATTTCTCGAGACTAAATTTTCTGCAGGCATGGTCTACATGCCAGGAACAAAATAGTCTATGCTTTGGCTTGTTTTGAAGTGTGTTGGACCATGCATTGAAAAATGATTCAGCCATGTCGAACATAAAAACAATAGGACAAATTTCACCAACTTTCTCCTAAATTTTTGTGAAAATTATTTGAAGCACAAAATAATCAATTCGGTTTGATATAAAAAAAGGAACATGGGAATCCTTGTCTCATATCATCAAGTGTATTAGCAATTAGCAATGTCAAAATCATAACCATTTATTCCATGGGTTCCATCTACACAAAAGTGGGATACATACTTTTTTAGCATCTCACACTGTGCATCCTTCATTATGATTAAAACAAAATCATCACTTTTTAACTCAGGATACATTGCTGATGTGACACACTGAGGCTTATAAAACAAAATTCATGTGAAGCATTTTTACTCTCCATTTCATTAACCCATGCATCTACACTTGTACCATCATCTTTATGCTTTATGGCATTTGAACCTGGTGTTGAAGCAGTTCTCACAATATTATACAAGTCTTTCTTTGTCAGCAAATGTATCCCTTTTAATTTTGAATCAGTGACAGAATCTCTAATTTAATCAAGAATTTCATCAAATGGTATTTTTGACGCAAAATTTGTAGCTATATGCTGTTCAAAATCTGTAAGATTTAGATGACCAATATCATTTCTGTGCCCTAGATTAGTTTTGCAAAATTTGATACTATATGCATCTGTCTCAGATATGAAAACTTTGATTTCAGCAGGGCAATATCTATCGATCTTGTTTCTTCCTTGTGTTTTAAGATGCCTCAGACCTTTACCTTTGGATACGTAAAACCCAGAGCGGTGATAGACAAAATGATGTTTTATTCCATTTTTTAATGACGTTGCTCCATGTCTTACTATAAATTTACTTTTTGTTTCCTCTCTCTCTCTCTCTCTCTCCTTTTAGATTCTGATCTTTCATTAATTAAATGCTTGGAAGTCAATAAAACCCAATTCAACATTTTCTATTTTCACGTCGTGTACCCCTTGAAAGTGTAAAAGTATTTCCTCCTTGGATGATTCGTGTGTACACTTTCTTAATTCATTTATATTTTCCCCATATAGAAACATAAATTGTAAATATCATTATATTTATAAGTACAAAGATCTCACTTAAATTTGTAAATCTTTGAGTTTCTAATATTCAGTGCTATATTGTTCGCTTGTCCAAGATGCTCTCTATTAACATGCTGTTTTAGCATTTTGTAACTGCTGTATTCCCTTTTACAGACAGAACACGAGAATTTTTTTGAAGTTTCTTCAACAGAAGACATATTATTAATGGGGATCAAGATCCATGGACATAATTAAACGATTATTGAAACGTAAAAAGAATAGAAAGGTAAAAAGGTGCTAGTTCCCAATGAGCAGGGAAGAAATATGTTCTAACTATTCGGAATAGATGGCACCAGGAGCGTATGAGCTGCCATCAACTGTTGATGCTTTAGTTAGGGTGTGAGCTCTAGACACTTGTGTGTTTTACTAATACACACACATATATTACTATGCTGCCTTTGTTTGAAAGAAAATCATTAAAGCTTAATAGGAGTGTATCTATGCGAACAATTTATCGTTTAAAATTATAATTTTTTGCTTTGGGCATTTTCATTTTTGTTCTGGGTGGCAAAACTGTTAAAGCCGTCCCTGCACACATATATGACTGGCTCCGAGCGTTCATGGGGAAAGAATACCAATCATCTTCTTGAAATAGTTCTAACTTTACTGCCACATGGTAAAACTTCCAATATGGCCACTCATTGTCGTCCAACTCATTTGAGCATTGATACAGCGAGAAGAAACCAGCTCATGACATTTGATTATTCTCTCTACCTAAACTTGGCACGTTCTGCATTTATATAATTCTAATCACTCTAAACCCCAACTCGTTAGTAAAGAGTTTGCTTTATTTTTATTGATCATTCCCTTAAAATTTAAGTTTATTTTTCCCGACCTGATAATTTTCACCCCCTTCACCGAAGGCTGGCACAGCCAGTTTGACCATTCCTAACTGACAAATCTCCAGAGAACAAAGAAGAAAATTTGTCAAATGTTATAAAATTTTCTCAAAATTTAAAAAAAAAAAATAATGATTATTTTAAGGCTAGAGAGCTGTGGTGAATCCTGAACTGTAGGCAGCATGAAATAGCAATGATTATAATAACAAAAATATCAAAAAATTTACAGTATCATATTAAATAAACAATACTTCACCAAACGATAATGGTTTATTTACATTTAATCTTGACGTAACCTCCCCACCCCCTTTGAGTCAATTATGACTCAAAGAAGTTCGTCAAGTTGAATAAGTCCAGTTTTTGAGGCAGTTTAGGGCCAGCTAGATCAATACCTATTACCTCGAATACCTTTACATCCCTAACACGGTCTTCAAGCAAGGCGACATGAGCACTGGCAACTGGTCCTATACTGTATTGTCTGCACATGACACACTTACTAATAATCTGTCTGACAGTTCTTCTCGATTTTAAAATCCATTATTTCCCCCTTATTATTGAAAGCAGTATTTGAGTACCTCCATGACAACTGGATTTGTGCAAGTGCTCAACTAGTCGTGTGGTTAACCCATAATTTGCTGGAAGGAGGATGGGTGTTAAAAAGTAAGGATCATCCTTACATTCGGTAATTTTAGTTTTAACACATAATAATTCCTCGTTATCTTTAACTACATTGATTATAGGTACATTCCTTGGTACAGAGAAACATTCGCTTTGAACAGTCCTTAAAATATCTTCTCCCCATTCTCAAATTCTATATAAATTGGAGATTTCTCTCTCTTTTCTGTCCTCAGGCCTTTTACGACAGTTAGCAATGAATCTTTTTATCCCTGCTACTAACCTGATTCTAGAGGGATAATTTAAAAATTTCTGTACGTGCCAAGGAAAGTTTTCTTTTACATTAAAACTACACATTGTAACATTTCTCCTTTCAGCATTTACCTCTTTAACCTCTCAGTCTATTTTTGTTATTGGCCAATTCCCTAACTCTTCCTTTTATGAATTTGGTATTAAGTTCCTTTCCCTTTAAATTCTCTACCGGATCTCTTATTCTAATGGTTTCCAAACTCCACAATTTCTTAAGATCTAAGGACAAAATTTGATTGGACAACATGCTCATGGCAGACTCAGGCTTCAGTTGCTCATTTACAGTAGATAAGGACTTTGCTTGATTAATTTTAGTATCCTTACCCATTAATACAAAACCCAAATGTGTCTCTACCGCCATTAAACCACATTCTAATTTAATGAGCTTCCCTGTATGAATCAATCCTAGTGCATCAGCACCCAATAAGAGATCAACATCTGATACACGAGAACTCACATCTGGAACATAAATATTCTTCTTCTCTAGTTCCGAAATTAAACATTTATCTGTAATTTTTGGCAAAATACCACAAATCTTTTCCTCTGATAATACCTCAAGCTTACAAGAAAAGTTGCCTTTTAGGCTTCTTATTTTTATATTATATTTCGAATGTTGCTTGGGGCTGGATTCCCTCCCCCCAAACAAAACGTGAATCAAGGTTTGTTTCCTAATGGACCTCAAGCTTGAGAAATGGCCCTTTGAGTTATGTATGAATTTTCTGACCTACTATCCAATATAAATATCGCATGACCAGCTCCCTGTTGCCACCATTGACCTTTAATGGAATCATTTGCAAGTACACATATGAATTTTCCTGAGTTTGGTTAGAAAGAGTTTTACAGCATTTTCAATGTCTACTTTATTTGATTATTCTTCTTTAGGGCATAACAAAATGTGATGTCATTTATCATTACAGAAGCCACAACGTAAATTTTTATTTCAACAAAAACGGGCTGAATATTTCTCTTTTAAACACTTAAAACATGCCTTAGATTTAATTACAACACTCTATCCACTAAAGACATTTTTGAGCAATGTAACATTCAGAACTCTTATGATTAAATTTGCTACAAAATATACATTTTTTATCCACTAAAGCAGTGATTCCCAAAGTTGTCTATATGGACCCCCAGGGGTGGATGACGACTCACAAGGAATCTATACCAGGGGGAAATAAATTGGGGGTCTACAGCAGCATTTTCAGGATTTCTTTCTTTTTTTTGTATTTACATTGACATTGAAATATTTCTGGTTAACGTGTATACACTTTTTTTGCAACTTTCTTCCATTCCTAGAGTGGGGTCGCAATGGACATCCCTAAAGATCACAGGATATCTCCGGTGTCATATAACTAACTAAAAAAGGAGGGGGGAGCTTTTGGAAGTAGGGACCCACACAGTAGATGTTTTACTTTACTTCTGAGGGTTACTTTAAGACAAACGGTTGTGATTTCTAGAATCAAAAGACTTATATTCAAAGAAATTGGCCATCTGAAATAAGCACACAATTCCAACTTTTACAATTTACTCTCTTGAAATAACCACAGGGAATTATGCTTTTAATTTTTAATTATTTTGCATTTTTAAGATTTCAAAGATAAAAAAAAGTTTGTGTATCTCTTTAAATAAAGCAAATAAATGTGGGCTAAAGCTGACATAATATATAGGCTTTCAAAAAAATTTCCACTACTAATTATTTTCTATAAATTTCTGTAAGTACAGAATTCAATTGATTATTTCAAGCATATGATATAATTAAACGTTTTCATTTAGGAATTTTAATTTTACATAGCTTCAAATTTAAAAAAAATACTTGCGACTAAGGTACTTACTTATATATAATTTATTTAAGGCCTGATGCAGCTTGAATTTCTAATTAAATTACATTTCTTAGTATTAAAGGACAAAATATGCAATGTCTGATCTGGTGTGGTTGTCCTTCATTAGGTTAGTTGGGTTAAATTTCTTGTACTAGGACATACTTTGTCAAACACTAAGTCCCTAATTGGGGGACTACTGTATTTTTACCATATTAAGATAAGTGTGAAGGAATATCTTATTGTACTTGCTTTTATGAAAAAAATCAAAATCAAATACTTTGCTTAGTGAAATCTCATATATATATATATATATATATATATATAATATAATAAATTCAGATAAAAATGAATAATGACGATACTGAGTTAAATGAAAACTAGGCTATTTTATTGTTAATGAAATTATTTTACATACAAGTATAACTTATACTTAACAGTATATGGATTGTAAAATCTTTTCTTTGGAGTTAATTGAAATAATATTGTTGACACGAATCCTTTCTCGTAAGAGAACTTTCACTTTTGGACTTTTGCACAACCATCATTACTGTTTTCAGTATTAAAAAAAATTGCAGTTCCTTTGTCTGTTGCTTATAGTAAATTTCGGTTTTTTCCCCCTGAATCATCAAATGTGAAATCAATATAAAATTAGTATTTGCAGTTTTTTTCTCATTTGAATACATCAAGAGAAAAATCTTGTAATCATATTGTTATTATTAGTACATTTTTATAATTCATTGTGTTATCATTGATTAAAGTATCTGGAAGGCATTTTTTAAGATTCTTTCTGAATATTCAAAGTTTGAATTACATCAGTAATTAATGTGTTATTTCAATGTTTTCTTTTTTTTTACTTTAAAGAGAGATAAATTTAGTAATATTATTCTGTTATTATTTCAAATATATTTTTTAATGATTGCATGTTATAATTAATATCGATTTAAGTATTAAAAATATTTCAAAATGACAAAATATTTTTTTTAGAAAGCTAAAAAACAGGGTTTTACTGGACTAAGAAATATAATGGATTTATTATTATTTAAGTATCGCAGTCTACTTTTTGAATATTTTTATTAGTGTTAGTTTCTTTAAGATTGGTTACTATGGTCATATTAATTTCTAGTGCTATATTAATGAGATTTGAGAAAGTATTTTTTCTTTGTGGGAGTTGTATATATAGAAGTAAAAAATCTTTTTTAAATTCAAATTTATGTAATTTCATGCAATCTTTTGTGCACACTGTATACAGATTGAAATGTGGGTTTGTTGGAAAAAAAAGTTAAATGTTATATTCTCAGATGGCATAATTTTTGTTTTAAAAATCCACTTTGTTAGAATGTATTGTCATGTAATTACCATTTCCAAATATATTAAGTATACGTAAATACAGTGTTTCAATGAATGTAAAAAATATGGGCTTCTTATTCTTTGTTTTAAATTTATGATAGAATTTTGAAAAATCTCATCAAATTCTTTAAAAACCATAACGATTTTTTAAAGATCTTTTAAATTTGGTTCACTGTGTGTGCTTTAGTTTTTAATATACAGTCGACTTTCGATAATTCGAAGTTGGAGGGACCAATGAAAAACTTCGAATTATCAAGAGGCAGGAAAAAACTCTTAAAATACACGAAGAGAAGTTTTTTTTCTAACACATTTAAATTTAAAACTATGTAATAAAGCAACAATTGTACATAATTTGTTTAAAGTACATTTTATACAGTATAAAAATATACAACAGAAGTTAAAAGTCCTATATTAAAAGAATACACTAATGTCTTGAAAACAACTATTAAAAGAATATACATACTATATATAATTAATCCTTTTTGTAGAAAAAATCTGTTATAGAATCTGTTTCTAGAACAAATGAAGCCTGTAAAATGTCTGCATCAACATGATTTTGAAGGAAAAAGTTGCATAGTTTGTTTAGTGACACTTTAACTTCTGACAGAGTTACCCGAGTCAACTCCTCCGATTCGTCTTCATCACTTTCTGCATTATTGTGGTGCAAAGCCACAATTTCAGCATCAGATAGAGCTCCCTATACAGCAATGTGCGTGTCAACCAACACGTAGTCGTCAAACGTCAAATCCTGTTCTGGAAGAGCTTCCCAAAAGGGATGCTTCAGCATTAAATTCAGTGAGTGTATCGTCCTCATCAACCAGATTCGGCGAGGGGAAGCCTGACTTTTTAAAACAGCTGTGAATTGTCAAAGGAGTAACAGATCTCCAAGCTTTGTCAATCATGATCAAAGCTGTTAAAATAGAAATAGTAGTTACATTCTGCTGATTTTCGAGGTTATCCAAAACGCTTTTAACGACTTCACGCCGATAAAAAGTTTTAAAATTATGTATGATGCCCTGGTCGAGTGGCTGAAGTTTTGAGGTTGAGTATGGAGGGAAAAATTGAAGTTTCACATTTGATATAGGTGGTGCGTTATTGTGCACAGTACAGTTGTCAAAAAATAAGAGAATATGTCGTTTTTTCTCTCTTTTCATATCCGAGTTCAGTGAGATCAACCATTTATTAAAGAGTTCGGTGGTCATCCATGCCTTCTTGTTTGAGCGGTATTTGGTAGGGAACGAGTTTATGTCCTTGAAACACCGAGGTTTTGCAGATTTTCCTATGACGAGAGGAGTAATCTTTTCTGAGCCGTCCATGTTTACAGCCTGTAAAATAGTTAACCTCTTCTTGCTATGTTTTCCTCCATGGCATTTTTCTTTTTTGAATGTAAATGTTTTTTCTGGCAAGCACTTGAAAAAGAGTCCGGTTCCATCCATGTTGAAAATGTTACGTGGTTTGTACTCCTTTATTAGATCCGAAAGCGAGTTCTGCCACTTAGAACAAATGTTAATGTCGACACTTAAGCTTTCCCCGTGCATTTTTTTGAAGACTATCCCATTCCTTTTCTTAAAATTTGTAAGCCATCCCTCGCTAGCCGAAAACTCGATTCCTAATTCTTTGGCGAATGCTTTAGAATAAAGAGCCCCCCCATCGGAATATTCTGTCCTCGACACTGTCTCTCCTCCATGAAACTAAACACTGTTCAAGACGTGGAAAATTACCCTTACTAACGCGTTTTCTCACTTTACTCGAAGAGAGAGAGATGCACTAAAGATTTTCTCTTTATTCTTCAGAATAGTGGAGAGCGAGCTCTCAGTGGGATTTCAAATGCTTTGGCTACACCGACCTTCCTCTCACCTTCTTCAACTGATTCTATCACCTTTTGCTTTTCAGAAATTGTTAAGCCCTTGTACTTTTTAAAAGAAGACATATCGCTCCTTTCACGTGATAAGTCGACACTGAGGTGAGGTGAAAAGTAGTGGCCCAGGGTTTATCGAAATTAACAGGTAGGAAACGTAAATAACCACAACTTTAGTAAAATAATATTTTTAATTTAAAATTTGGAATCTAAAATGAACACAAGGCGTATTCACAGTTCACACTCAGCTACAGGGTATACTTAATAGCAGGGGTCGACAACTATGGCACGTGGAGCAATTCTTCGTGGCACATTATTCTATTATTTTTTTAAAAAAAGAGGGGTAAAGTTAAATCCCTGTCTCTCCTGTCTTTGCCTCGTACATATTTATATAAAGGTTTTATTTCTCGCTTTCAATTCTCTGCCATAAAACGATTCTGCTGAATTATCTTGGATGTAGTTTGAGTGATTTATTAAAAAAAACATCTGTTTAAATGTGACTCATTATTAGTAATAAATACTCAACGCAAATCAAAATTATTGTGCAATACTTGTAAAAGGAAGCATCACTCATTACTGCACAGTGAATAAAAAAGAAAGCAGTTTTTCCTTTATCCATCTAAAGCTTGCTTGGGTATCAAAGGAAAAAGATAAAACAGATGACTTAGGAATAAATCAAAATTCTGCTTAGCAAATACCGGAAATATAATAAACAAAGTAGTTATTCTATTAACATGCACAATTTGGACTGAAAATAAGTTCAGTAAAAAAACCGCTCGTGGGATAATTAGGTACAGGAAGTGAATCTAACTTCATAATATTGAAGGTTCGAATTATCGAGAGTTTTATAGGATAACTTCGAATTATCGCGTGTTGTAGTCTGGCCAACCAGACTTTACTTCGAAATATTGAAAGTACCAAAACGTATGGTTTTAGTTCGAAATATCAAGAGTTTTTTTAGGGGCTGTGTGAGCATATACTTTGAATTAGCGAGAGGTTCCTATTATCGAAAGTTCGAATTATCGAGAGTCTCTCGACTGTATATATATATTAAATAATATATTAATATATATATTTTCAAGTTGTCTTTCTGTTAGCGCGAACAATTTAGGTTTTGTAGGCGTGTATCTATGTGTGTGTGTGAACAATTTATCTTTTTTTTTTATTTTGAGAGGAGGGGAGGCATTATGCATTTTTGTCCCAGGTGGCAAAACTCCTCGAGTCGACCCTGTTATATGTTTGTAAAATAAAGTTATAGAACAAGAATATTTTTTTGCCATGTCTAATTTAAATAACTGAATTTTTCCACAGGAAATTAATTCAAAACATGGCCAAATCTAAAAAGAAATGTAGACAGTACAGTGTTGATTATTTGAAGTTTGGTTTTATTGAGTCAGTTTCTGAGAAAAGATTGCATATGTGCCTTTTATGTAACAGAGTTTAATATAATGACGCTATGAAACCATCTACGTTGGAGGATCATTTGAGAAGATGACATCCTGATAAAAGAAGTAAAGATTTGAAGTACTTCAGAAAACTTCAGAAGCGACCCACGATGGACAGAATGTTTGCATCGACTTCACAAAGAGATAATGGTTTGCAGGCGTCTTATAATATTTCACTACTTATAGCAAAATCCGGAAAATTGTATACAATTGGAGAAGAGTTGATTTTGTCAGCAGTTCAGGAGGTTTTAAAAACTGTTATGTACACTAAATATTAACACTAGTGTAATTAATTTCAATGCTCTTCCAAAATTGTGCGCCATTCATTCGAAGTTTATTCTGTTTCATATTTGATTATATGCCTCAAAAACGAGATGCAGTAATTTTACTTCTTATGAAACCACGTAATATAGTTTTACTCATGTCCTCAGTAAATGTGTTTTGTAATTAATTTTAGCTACAAAATTAATCAATCAAATCACAGACAAATATTTAGTGTATTGATTCGTTTGATATAATGCATAATCTCTCAATAACCCTTTGAAACTTTTTCGCCCATCTAATCTGATATTTTCAAAAATACTGAAATAAAAATGAGAGAAATTTTCACTTGTTCAGTCTGCTTATGACCTACAGACTTCAAAGTTCTCCAAGTGTTCTTTCTGTTATTTGATATATCTTACAAAACTTACACGGAGAAAAAAGAAATACTCAAAAACGATTCCGTAGACATGCTTATTTTGATATTAGTGTGTTTGTATCAGATTTGAACGCAGGACCTTTCTCGAATTTGATACAGTACATGTACTCAAAACCACCTAAAAACACTCTCAGACAAATTTAAAAGATATTCAGGATTACAGAAGCTCTTTTAATATTCTGGCTAGATATTTTAAAAATTGGGTTCAACAATAAACTTAATTATCTTAAATCTACCGAACTATATTTCGTATCTACCACGCTACACGCGGAGGAACACATGAGTATTAAAATGAGTACGGATTCTTTGTTGTTATTTCTGATTTTCTCTTGTTTGTAAATCGAAAAGTACGTGACTTGTTTTTAATACAAGTTTAATATGCTGGTAAAATTATTAATTACACTCACTATATGATTGACAGCCATTTTAGCTATGTGATAAATTTTTACTTTATATTGGCAGATTATTTTAAAAAAAAACTAGTGTTATTAATTTAATGCAATTTATTTGATTCATTAGTCAATTGTTTAATTTATACAGATCAAAACTAAACAACTGTAAGCAACATTCTTATAAAACCCATCCTGGGTTCAAGTGTAGAATAGAGAGAGAGGGGGCTTGGCAAAGAGTTAATTTTGTAGCAACCAAAATTGGCGATAATTGGCTTAATTTAGCGTTAGATGTTACGAAGCGGAATTTTCCAATGAAAATAAATAAATGTTAATTAGAAATAAAAAAAATTGTAAAAGTTACCAGTTTGGCGATCAATTCCGGTCGCCAAATCCAAAGGGCCACAATTTTACACTTTAACACAAAATTGGAAAAAATTTTATCTATGTCATTACACATAGCTAACTACAAAACCCTATATTTGATTGTGCTTTGAAAGGTGGTCATCCAATGATCATTATGTCGCATGAAGTTTGCAGTAATAGTACTATTATTTTGCAGTAGAATATGATTGTGTGAATTGTAGCATTAGCATGTTTGAATATGCAATATGGTCTTATGGACTGAACATAGTATTAAGTTTTTAATCAATTAACACTGTTAGTAGAAGGTGCCATGAATGTGGGGATAAATTCAATATTTTAGACAACCCACATTAAATCCAAATCAATACTAAAAAGATTCAGGATTTATTTAAATTTTACTACATTTTCAAAACCCACAAAAATTACTTTATTTCTTCATACATTTATTTATAGGCAAATATAATTGAAGTAATCATTTTTTAGTTTGGAATAATTTTAGTTTTATTTTCATACTGAACTCTAAAATGGCTTGCATGTTGTGAGTGACTGTCTTGAAAAAGGCAAGTTTACAAAATAAGTTTTTGTTGACAATTATTAATCTTTTGAGGAGACTAATTTCTTGAAACTTTTAAAGTTCTTTTTTAGCTTATTAATTAAGTTATAGAAAATGTCTTAAAAGTTCCCATACAGAAATTATTTAAGAGTTTCAATAATTTCAATACACTTATTTTACGATTCCTTTCAATTTCCATTATTGAAAGAATCAAAATTAACGCAACAGAAATTAAAGAATGAGTAAAATTTTAGTTAGTAAAATTGAACATATATATTTCAAGAATGATTTGTACTTTTCGGTATTAGACATTAAGTATCAAAATAAATCTACTTAACTACTAATATTTAATGGATATTTTGTCTTAATAATAATTGATCTGCATTGTTTAAATTAGATTTATCACAGTACTTGCACATTATCACAGCCTTTTGGTAACATTATATGAAACAAAACACATGAAATTGCCGATTCAGCGCAAACAACACATGCAAAATTGGTATTGCCAACTTGGCGTGTTATCTTGAACGTTGTCACCATAATATTTAAGTACCGATTTATGTTATAACAGTCAGAAAGGCAGCGGCATGACAGAGAGAACATTTGGGGCCCCTGAAAAGTCAGGTGTTGGGCCCCAAGTTGGATTTTACGAAGGGTAGGTAAACTTGCCGATTGTCAGGCTTTGGGCCCCTAAGGACCCAGGACACCCCACAATATGAGGGTTTATGTTAAGCCACTGCCGAAAGGCGATACTTTCATGACCATAAAACTTTGCTTTGATTGAAAACTATTGTGATATTTCTAAAAATCTTATTAATCTGATATTTTTATAATAAACTTACAAGCTCAGTCAAAGAAAGTTCTAATTCACAATATATTGATCTTCTGGTTTATAACACACCTTTAATGTGACCATAGTGTTTTTTTTATTTGTGTGAAAATAAATGAGATATACATCAGATTTTTGATATTTAACCTGATTAAGTATATTTTACGTTTTATTTATTTATCCGTGATTACGTATATGTGGTCACTTCAAGGAACACGGTATCATACGCGAGATTACGTTTTCCTCTTTCTGAGTCCTGTGTGATCATACTGGTGTTCCCTGTATTTTATTACAGCAAAAATTTTATAAGAATTTACATACAGGAAGCACCATAATAATAAAACAAGTAATCCTTTCATACATATTGCATTTTTTCACGTAGACCAAGATTTCTGTGTTTTTATTTCTACTGCATTAGTTGGAAAAATATACTTATTGACATAAATATCTTTTTCAACAGATTAAAGCATAGATGAAACAAGTTTCTTCTTTTTAGATAATGGGACGTTGAAAACAAATTCGTAAAGCTGGCCCTTGATTGTTTTAGTGGGAAAAAAAGTGAAAGACTTGTATCTCAGAAAATTATCATAATATTTATTCATATTCAATTATACTTGTCCGCTATTAATATCAAAAAACAAGAAGCAAAAAAAAACCAAAACAAAACAAGATAGGTATTAGAAAGCATCCTTAAAAAACATTTTTTTTACATTTCAGGTTGGAGGCGAAAGGAGACAGCTTGTCGTTTTTGAGTATTGAAATTAATGTTCTAATTTGATATCGGTACACTACGTACCAAGTGTTGTTGTTGACAATTATCAAGTTAGGCGATAACATTACAATATGGTTACCAATACCTTTATATTTGGTTTTGTGGTTGCCATCCATTGTTTTTTCTTTTATTATATTTTTTAATTTTATTCTCTTTTGTAATTTTATTTTATTATGCATATTGAAATATGTAGTATATTAAAATGAATTTTTTACTGATTTATATTTATGGCAGTATCCTTATTAATTTCATACAATTTTAAGTAAATTTTTTCACAAACAAACATTTCCATGCTTCCCGTAATCTATATTGCAGTTTTAGTCTTCTTTCATTTATTCATAAGTGGACATTTCAAATATTATTAGTGTTTACTAAATCTTTTATTAAAAGAATATTAGGGCTCCACTTTCAATTTTTATGGACTAAAAGGATTACTAGATTTGCGCTTTGTTTTCTAATAATCTTTTATTTCAAAAGAAAATCCTTATTCTAGATTGAGATTTTGCTTATTTTGGTCATTATGAAATGTGATACGCATGGCAGCAAAATGAAAATAGTTTACAGATAGGTTAAATAATTTGACAGCCGTATATTTTATTGCAAATGTTTACAATGTAAGTTTGCATGGTCATGATAGTAAATCTATCGGAAATAAAAAATTCTTTTTTCACTGGCAGCAAATTGTAATTTTACTTCAACTTTATTTTTAATTAATGCATTTTTAGATGTTCCTCGATCAAAATTCACAAATAAAACTTGGAATTTTTGGATTTATTGAAAATTTTTCGAATTATTTTCAATATATTCAAATCTCACGAATATATTAAAAAACACATTCAATGGATCGGATTTATAACATTTCAACATTAATCTTTTCACATCCTGATATTGATTTCTTTTTTTTTTGGTTAAAATTTTTTTTAGTTTTTAACAGTTATTATTTTTCCATTTTTCTTCTGTTTCCTTTCCCGGCATTTCTAAATACCTTGTGTTCTATTTCCTTAAATCCTGGTACTCATATTTTTCTACAATAATAGCACTTACATTTTTGCTTTTTTTAAAATTAATGTAATTCCTCTTTTGTCAGGAATAGGCTATTCTTTTAAATTACTTACATGTTGAGTTCTTAGTGTGAGACCACCTTCTTGGATTGAAAACTATAAGATTCCAAAATCTCTTATTTGCAGTGATTTCAAAAACGCGCCTAAAAGACGTTTTGTGCGTAAAGAAATGATAAATTAGTTCCCTATATGTATATATTGTTCCAACGAGGGGTATTTTTTGAACAGTAGTTTTTATGAACGTTAACTTCAGCAAGTCGTGGTAGCTTAGTGGTCAAGGTAACAGACTCGTGGCTGGTATGTCATGAGTTTGTGACAAATCTATACGGAACTTTATCACTAACCTTCTGAGGCGTCTTTTTTAGGGAAATTTAATTCCCTGCCTATTTCCAATCAGCTCCAAAAAGAGGACAGGGATTCCTTATTATGCAGATTAGATAAAGTACTTAAGTCAAATGGAATAGTAAAGTAAAAAGCGGTAGGAGAGAGAGATTGAAGCAGGAAGGTATAATAGTGAAGTTAGAGATTTATTATTGAAGATTTCTAGGTGGATAAATTAATCTCAGGAAGAGTTGAGATTCAGTGTGGTAAATATTGATTTATATATAATTAAAGTCTCATTAAAGCTTTATATTAGGAGTGAGATTAAAGTTAAATGTTCAATAGGAATATTATTGAATATAATTCTGGGATCTCTTATTGCGGTAATCTCTGCGTGATTGATATTCTAATTGTTAATTAAGTGGACCATTAAATATTTAAGTTAATTTAAAGGAAAGTCCCTTTTAAACCTCATACATCTACTTTAAATTATTTGTTATTAAAAGTCTTTGATTCTATTTGGGAAAGATAACCAAATAAAGAAAGTTATTCATTAAAATGGCTACTGGTTCTTATTTGACTCAAAATCATTCTCGTTCTCAAAGTGAGATCCAAGGGGATCTTCACAAGTTTGAATCTGTCGAGAGCTCAAACATCCTCCTGCTGGCGTGGTAGTTAGGAGAGGACGGTGCCAGCACAGGTGTCCTCATCACTTGACCATGGTTCAAGATTACGAGGTCTGTCACCAAAAGCCCTTGTGTAGCTGGACAGTGCTACCTTAATACTATCTCATTCAGCAAGACATGCCTTTATGTGTTCTAGTCAAAAAATTGTATTTTTTAAAATCTTTTACCTTGTTTGTAAATTATAAATGCTTTATTTTTAATTTGCATTAGTTTCATTTTTACTTGTAAGCTGAATCTTCATTTTTAATATTACAATTCATAATTTATTTTAAATTTTGCACATAGTGTTCTGATTTTCTTCTTTTTTTATAGATAAAAATAATTTACAATTTTCATACATTTTACACTTTCTGCCAAAGACCATTTGATTCCCATTGCAATCTTTGTCCTCATACTCAAAACAGTCATACGGGGAGCTTGGTACTACATTTGTTATGCTAAATTTTGTGTGTAAATTGTCATTTAGAATACTATAATTAAGAACAACATTTGCGGAGATTTTAATCTAACGAGGAAACTTTTAAGATTCCTCTCAGAACCAGCTATCTATAAAATTTTCAGTATATAATTTAGATGACTCATGTAACACTGTTTGAAAGACATTTTCACTTACATTTAGTAAGACCTGCTATTGATTTGATAAAAAAAAATATGTTTAATTATTTGTTTCTTTACACATTAGAACTTTCTATATTTAAAATAATAATTTGATGTATATTACATTAAAACATAAGCTAAGCTATGCTATACAAATATGAATGGAGCTGACTATAATATGGATTATATATATATATATACGGAGATAGTTTTTATAAAAAAAATCAATAAAAAATAACTCTTATGGATGAAGGCATGTTGTTCTCTAAAAATCACACTTATATCCTTGTTTTTTTTTCAATGTCTGATATGTATGTGTACAATTTCCAGAATAAATATTTCAGAGATGTGATTTGTCTTATTTTTCTTGTTTACAGTGAATCATTAAAAAAAATGCTGTACACTAGTAAAATGGCTAGATTATGGTTCGACTGGTCCTTAGATGTTAATGTTTTCTTCTAAATAGGTACTGAAAATTTCTCTAAGAACTCTTTCCAGTTGGTTAAAAATTTGTACATTTTAAATGTTTTGTAAATGTAAAAATCTACTGTTTCAGTTGTTTTTACATTCTTCTAAGGACTAAACTTTTTTTTTTTTTTAAATATTTTAATTTTTGATTTAAAAACTACAATATTTGTTTTCTTTGGTGATAGAGTATAAAATCAGTTAATATAAAAATTGAGCTTGATTTGTAACATATATTACAATGCAGAGGTTGTGTATGTATCGATTTAAACAAAACAATTGATAAAAAAATACTTACTCACCTGGGGGCTAAAGACTTATTTTAGTCGGGTTTCTAAGTTTTAGAATTTTTCTTTTCATGTTACATAATATGTAAAAGAAACTATTCCTTTCTTACTTTGTGTTTAAAAAATTTTAATATGAAAAGTCTGTTATTCATCGTAATGTTTCAAGATACTTATTGAAAGACTGATTTTAAATAAAAGCTAATTTTCTGTTTGTATAGGATTTTAAAGAGAATATATTGCTTCTAGAAATATAACTTTTAATGAGCCAAATTACTTACACATTTGTTTAACTATTGCATCGAATCTGAAAATAACAAAAATAAAGATTTAAATTTGAAGTATAAGTTCAAAAATAAAAGGGTGTTTTTTGAGAGGTATAGAACTTTAAATTGCAATAAAACAACGATGTATTATTCGATTGACATGAATTTTTTATTCGAAAGATAATCTTGTGGCATTACATTTTAAAGTATGATTTCTGGCATAGGACTGCCACGGCTGGCTCGGATGTAGTCCAATCTGGACGTCCAATTTTCGATGACTTTTTCCAACATTTGTGGCCGTATATCGGCAATAACACGGCGAATGTTGTCTTCCAAATGGTCAAGCGTTTGTGGCTTATCCGTATAGACCAATGACTTTACATAGCCCCACAAAAAATAGTATAGCGGTGTTAAATCACAAGATCTTGGAAGCCAATTCACAGGTCCAAAATGTGAAATTAGGCGGTCACCAAAGGTGTCTTTCAATAAATCGATTGTGGCACGAGCTGTGTGACATGTTGCGCCGTCTTGTTGGAACCACAGCTCCTGAACATCATGATTGTTCAATTCAGGAATGAAAAAGTTAGTAATCATGGCTCTATACCGATCACCATTGACTGTAACGTTGCGGCCTTCATCGTTTTTGAAGAAGGATTCCACCAGCCCATAAAGCGCACCAAACAGTCAGTTTTTCTGGATCTAACGGTGTTTCGACATACACTTGTGGGTTAGCTTCACTCCAAATGCGGCAGTTTTGTTTGTTGACGTAGCCATTCAACCAGAAGTGCGCTTCATCGTTAAACAAAATTCGTTTATGAAAATCGACCATTATTTTCGAAATAAAATTGCACAATTTCAAAGCGTTGTTCAGGTGGGAGTCTATTCATGATGAATTGCCAAACCAAACTGAGAATAAATCTTGACAGTTGTTAAATCGGTCGCCATCTTGGAAAAGTAATGCCAACTTAAGCTTCTATTCCTGGAAAAAAACACTCTGTAATATAGTTTATGATCACGTAGCTGTTACATTTTTAAAACGAAAAATTATAATTTTGTAGGAACTTACGTATCACCTGAAAAATATTGGCGACATTATATAAAAACGTTGTAATTCGTTATTAATTCAGCGCGTACGCAGACATGGCGACATTTTAAAAAGTGATAATTTGTTCAAAGGAAGCAAAACAAAATACATTCTAAACCATCAAAAGTAACACACATAATGTGTATCCTATTACTAAAAAGTAACTTCAAATATTTGTTGTTGTTACTAATGCCGCCTGTCTGATGATGTCGGATCGAGGCCCACGAAATTCATCGTGGTAAATGGCTAGATGTACACTTGTCGTTAGCCGTTGTTTTGAGCAACATTCAGATGACAGTACGCTTTGGCTCGGTTCCACCAAAATTTTTAGGGTGGTCAGGGGCCTCCTCCCTCTCCTTTCTATCCACCAACCTCACAAGAGGACTTGTGGCCCGACGGCTATTTAGAGTATCCCCATGCCGCAAATGCACTATACATTTACAAACACCCATGCCATTTACGGGATTCAAACCCAGGTCCTACGACATAGTAGTCAGCGTCGCTAAACACTATACCAGATAGGCGACTACTTAAAACATTTATTATTTAAAAGGAACATATACAAAATTTAATGTTTTTATTGATAATTTGAATGGTTTATACATAAGCTCGTATATATATACATATACATACATTATATATATATATATATATATATATATATATATATATATGCGTGTGTGTGAGCTCCAATTTCTTTTTTGGCATTGTAGGTCTTATAGAACTTTTGTACCTTTATTTTATTATAGTATATATATACACACACTGCTGGCCACCGTAAATGCAACACCCTGAAGGAAGCATGCAAATAACAGAAATTTACAACATTGTGGAGGTGAGATATGCAAATGATAAGAATTTCAGCACAGACTCTCGTGCGCCTCTGGCCCCCACCTCAAAATCGCTATCTAAAGGCTAGGAGATTTTGACGATTTCACGTTCGGCAATTGGGTTTTTCTTGTGGTTTTTTCAAAAAACGATCAGTTATGTCTCGTAGAAAACAGCAATCAGCTTTTGATCAAGTATCCGAGTTCGACAAAGGAAGGATAGTGGCCTACCGAGAGATTGAGGATTATCTTTCAGGGAAATCGGTAGTCGTGTCGGACGAAACCTAACAACTGCAATGCAGATACGTGACCGTTGGATGCAGGAGGGTACGACGGACCAACGTGGTCGATCACATCCACCTCCGTGCACCACTTCACGGGAGGACAGGCAAATTGTGAGCATGGCAGTGACGGATCGCTCAGTAACATTGAGTTTGTAACGCATCATTCAGTGTCTGCGCGTACCATTCGATGCCCTTTAGAGTAGAGCGGTCTGTCCGCAAGACGCCCATTGCTTGATCTACCCTTGACGCAGAACCACAGACGTCTCCACCGCCAATGATGCGATGAAATAGGGATGTGGGTGGAATGAAGTTGTCTTTACTGACGAGTCACGCATCTGTCTGCAACACCACGATGGTCGGATTTGAGTCTGGAGACACCGTGGAGAGGGATACTTTATGCACCGCCACTGGTCCTGCACCGGGTATTATGGTAAGGGCGGTATTGGATATATCTCGCATTGCCGGTACTTTAAACAGCCAGCACTATATCTCCGAGGTGTTAGAGCCAGTTGTTTTTCCTTACCTTCAGGGCTTGGCCACAGCCATATTTCAACAGGATAATGCGCGACCACACGTGGCACGCATTGTCCAAAGGTTCTTCGTCAATCACCAGATTGAATCGCTTCCTTTCCGGCTCGCCCTCCAGAGAATCTTTCGCCAATAGAAAACATGTGGTCCATGGTTGCTCAACGATTGACCCAGATTACACCCCTAGCTGCCACCAGATCAACTTTTGGCAACGTGTGGAAGCTGCTTGGTTTTGTTGTACCCCAAGAACACATCCAAGTTTCTTTGAATCAATACCGAGACGTGTGGCTGGGGTGATCTCCAACAATGGCGGCTACTCTGGTTACTGATTCTGGCAGGAACCACACCACAGAAGTCTATAAATTTAATCATTTTATACTTGGTCAACATGTTATCTACAAAATAAATTTTGTTGTAAATCAAGGCGATCTTCTCAAAAATACTTAAATTTTGGATTTGCCACTACTGAAGTAAATGATGGAAAAAAGCCCCAGCTCGATATGTGTTAAAACTTACAAATCTGTAGAACAACATGTGAAAGTTGTTTTTTAAACATGTAAAATCATTTAGCTATGTTGGCAAAGAATTTTAAAAAGTATTTTCTGGATGAGGACAGCTTGGTAGCAAGTTACGAGTGGATTAGGGATTTATTTCAAGATACTCCAGAAGGGCTCTCAACTTCCGAAGAAGAAATCTTCATAGATTTCACATCCAGTGAAAAATTAAAAGGCAATTTTGTAATAAATCGCTCTTTGAATTTGGGGTAGAGGTGGATGAGGAATTATCTGTACTGAAAACAAAAGCACTTCGTATACTATTACCATTTTCAACATCCTACCTTTTTCAAACCGGATTTTCTGCAGTGCATGCCTTGAAGACAAAATAAAGATCTCAGCTAAATATAGAAAAATAACTCTTTAAGTGTCAATTTCTGATATTAAACCTTCCATTGAAAAACTTTCCTCTACAAGACAAGCCCGTGGAAGTCCCTAATAATTATTAAACTTGTTCTTAATTTAGTAATAAGATTGATTGATTGATTATTAACGTCGCACTGTTCAGCTGCACGAGGGCTTTTGACGACGGACCACGTAATTTTGAACCATTGTCAAGTGACGTGGATGACACCTGAGCTGGCACCCCTCTCTCCTAACTACCACACCACACCAACGGGAAAACGTTTCAGCTCTCAACAGATTTAACGTGCATCGCGCTGCCCTACACGGCGGGTCTTTAGTGGTACTGGGCTCGAACTCGTGACAAGGCAAGCCACGATCCGATACCTATACCACTCGGCTACAGCGGCAAAATTCAGTAATAAGAAATTATTTATAAAATACCTTCTTCAGTACTGATACATCAAACGTATACTGGCTGAAACACCGACTCTTCGCACGAGTTCTTTTTTTAAAAAAATAAAACATTATTCTTGATATAGTAGCTGAACTGTAAGGAGAGTAAAACTGTGTGCACGACATTGTATACAAAAATGTAAAATGATTTTTTTTAGATAAATGCTATAATTGTAAATAACTGTTTAAAAGAACTGTAACTTTAAACCTCACACAATTAGCATTTAGAATTAATGTTAAATTATGAAAAAGAATATAAAATTCCGATGAAGAATAATTGTGTTACTTTTTAACATTTAAAGCGAGAAGACTTCAAAATGTTTTAATCCGGGAGCAGGCGCGTACTCGATACTAACATTAATGGTAGTGCGGGGGGATTTAGTCACCCCAATCATTTGTTTAGAATTATTTTTTACTGTACACGATACAAATCGGAATTCTAGTGAATATTTTAATTTATAGAAAGTATACTTACCTTCTTTCAAGGACTATTCAATTCTTTGATGATTTGAGAAAAAATCCAATAAAACTGAACTAAAATGATTCAAAAGTACAAGACCATAATAAAGGACGCAAATCAGACACTTTTCAATTATCCTACAGAAATGTTAAACCAATCAATTCTTTTCCAAATATCGCAAAACTCAATTATTTACAATTTCCCTAAGCGAAAAGCAAACACATAAAAGATGGGAGGGAACTAATATTGATAATAACCATACCATAAGATTGAAGGTCAATCAAATGATTAGCAAACGTACTATGCAGCCTGGCTGAAAAGTGAATCATGGCTTCCTTTTCTTTTTCTACAACTAATGTACAGTATTTCAATAATAATTAGTGTTGAATTGTGTGTTTATCTTAGAATTTTTCTCAGGGTCTGGGTTTCGTTTTTTCTTTTAACGAGTAATATTTTATGTTAAAACGTAATAAAAAAATCTCTCATTGAGGAAATACAGCAAATAAAACAAAAAGGTTTTTTTTCTTTAATTTGGTTTTGGGATCAAAGATAGCTATTTGATGACGGAAAAAAGCCAGATAATAAACATAAATTATGTCAGTGTTGTTGTGTGTATTTTTTTTATTATGAAAGAAAGCATTTTGTTTTACTTCTCTTTCCGGTTATTTTTTTAAAAAAATCTTTAAATTTTCGATACGCTCGCGCCCCTTGTAGGGTCATCGCGCCCCCAGGGCGCGCCCCACACTTTGAGAAACACTGATGTATATATATATATATATATATATATATATATATATATATATATATATATATATATATATATTGTAGCTTTAGCGTAAAAGTACATTAATATTGCATTCAATACATTGTCATTGTATGAGGGAGTCCCGATGAAAATTATGAGTGAAAATTGGGTCGCTAATATTGGAAGTTTGAGAAGCACTGGGTTAATGCGATTATTGTGGGTGCATTGCCATTTTTAAGAGCTGGAATAGCTAGTCACATATGATGACTGGCACACGTAACATTGACGGAACCTGTTTAAATAGCTGTAGGTCACTCTTATTTTAGTTGAGAGATCCCCAGCTTACTATGTAAATATGGCGATATTATTACGCACGCTTATGTTGGTATTAATTAATTTCAAGAATAAATACTTAAGTCTACATTCTTTATTTTTAATTATAATGTAACAAAAAAAAGTGTGTATGTACTTATGTTCGCACGTGAGAAGTCATATTTCTCTTCGGCGTAACAAGATTAAAATCTTTCTATAAATCTAGAGCAGGACAAACTGGGCCAAGGACAAAAGGCGGTCACAAGCAGAGTTGAACTATACTAACCTTAAGTCAATTGGATCAGTCAAACCCGAGATAATCACGATTTAAATAAATTTAAACACCCCTTCCCAGGGACAATAGAACCAATAACATGGGGGCAGACTATCTGGAAATAAGTTGAACCAGATGTGACACCTGAGACCTCATATTGAATGTCTTGGGGGTAAGAATTGTTCCTGAGAAGTTCAGGGTCGAAGTCTATTATTTTGGCTCAAATGCACTGCCCAACATATTCTTTTGATTTTGTCAATTGTTGGGAACAAAAACAATACAAATTTAATTATTGAGTAAATAATTAACATTAATTAATAAAATTAATTATAAATAACAAGTACATAATTAAATTTTACGTAATGTAAACAAAATTATAACTAATCGAAAGAAATCAAATACTGTGGGGGGTGTCCTGACCCCTAGGACATCCCCCCCTTGTGTGTGCTACCGATCCCAACAGATATGGTTCATAGCCATAGTTATTACGATCCCCCAAATATCAGTACCCTAGCACCAAAAAAGTGGCATGTTAAAATATTAGACAACGGTGTGCGTGCGCATTGGTGTCGTGACGGTGTGCACGTGCATCGTAAAAATTTACCCTCATCCTTTTTCCCTAACGCACAATGAGAAGTATAACGTCAAAAAAAAAAATTTCGTAACGTCACGAACGATAGCTAATAATCGATTTGGGATAGCACATAATAATTAATTTTATGAACACCTTCCAAATGATTGTTAGTTTAACATCAAGCAGGATTATGTTATGTAGTAAAACTTGTTTGTAATCCATATAGTCAATGTGAACTATTAAACAGAAGAGAGGTAATGCATATTTTAAGAAATGATTTATTGCTTTGAAAATATTAAGTATTTCCATCTATATATAAAAATAATTTCGTATCACATACATTTCGAACAAAAAAAGTACTTAACATTTGAAATCTTAAGCTGAAAACAGTATGGAAAGGTCAAAACTATAGTGCTACTTACATGAGAGAAGTCTGTTTAAATAAAGATCATTATAACCAGGCCGTGTGTGTGTGTGTAAAAGTTTTTTTCTTTAATTCATTGAGCATGCATCTATAATTTAGCAAATTTTATTCCATTCCAATCTGAAGCATATAGTAAATTTTTTCGCATTAGAAACAGGAAAATACTCAAGGTTATATAGATATATCGTCCAGAAAATATCCAGGAAAAGGACCGATATCCGACATGCAGTATCATGGTGTGGGCCGGCATCATGATCAATGGCCGCACGCGCCTACATGTGGTTGCTAATGGAACTATGACTGGCCAACGATACATTGATGAAGTTCTACTTCCTCATGTTTGTCTCTTCCGTGGTGCTGTCGGTGATAAATTTGTTTTTATGGACGACAACGCAACATGTCATCGAACATTCGTTGTTCAGGATTGTCTAGACAGCGAGGGTATTCAACGTCTCGTATGGCCAGCACGTTCTCCAGATCTAAACCCCCATTGAAAATGTGTGGGATGCTTTGGGGGAGGCAAGTTGCTGGTCGAAAATATCCTCCGACAAAACGAACACCATCCAATCCGTGCATAGAGAAATGGGATAAATTGCTTCAACAGCTGGATAATGTTGTGCAAAGTATGTACGACGTGTGGAATGTTGCATCACACTCCACGGTGGTTATATCCGGCTTTAAGGTGCCTGCTGACTTTTAGATGCATTGTTCCATTTCTCCGTACGCAGATCAAATGAACATTTTTTCTTTCAGATGTTTCACAGCTTTTGTACTTTCCAGAACAATAAATATTCTTTATTCTAATGTCTGAACAGTGTGGCAACTATATTTTATCCTACTAGGCCTCATGTCTCGCTTTTAATGTTATGCTACATAGCAATTTGTGATCCGTCCTTAGCAATTGTCCAGCAGTGTATATATTATAAATGTGAACGTTTGTGAGGATGTTTGAGGGTTTCTTCACGCAAAAACACCTGAGCGCCTGGTGAAACTTTACAGTAATATAGCTTTATACATCAGAATAACACATAGGCTATAATTTATAGCATGATAAAGACATTGTGTGAAGTGTCGAAAATATAACGATATTGTCAAGTAAGTAGGAAAAAATTCGCATCTGCAGCAATTCTGGCATGCGCTAAGCCACCACAGCATATATCTATCTTTTTGTTTGTGAAAAACCTTTTTTTTGTTTTGGCTACACAAGGTACTCGCTTCTAATTAATTCCTGTGATCAGCATAATACCCTATTTTTTTTTAAATTTCAGAATAAAACTAAGTTTGAAGGGAGAGGTTGTTATAAATCTCTCTTAATTTTTAATGTTTTAATGATTTTATTATGCATTTGGTAGTAAAATTGATCTTTATTCAAAATAAATGCTTTTATCAGTTCTGGTACTTAAAGTAAGTAAAATTTCTCTTTCACACTGCATCATTTGGACAAATTTTCAAAATTTGTTTGTGGTTAGTAGTTAATTATAACGTTATAATTTTAATTGAATAGGCAGATATTGTATTTTTAAGTATAAAAATAATTATAGCTAATGTACTGTATTTTTTGGAGTGAGTGGATATTAACGTCGCACTGTTCAGCTACACGAGGGCTTTTGGCAATCGATCACGTAATTTTGACCATGGTCAAGTGACGTGGACGACACCTGAGCTGGCACCCCTTCTCCTATCTACCACAAACTTAGATGGAATATTCTACCAATACTTTTAGCAGGAATATTCTTTGAAATCCCTCTTCAAGATATATGGCAGCACGAGTTCTATGATGAGTATTTTGAGGGAAGGCGAATAGTTTTGTAGCAGATATTGCGTTTTCAGCGCGTTTTCAGCGGATTGCAAAGATTGTTATTTTTGTCCCGAAAAAATAGTTTATGTCAAAATTTAAGTGTCTTATGTTTTTGTATGTTAATGAAGATCTTAGAAAATGATTTGCTACTTATTTTAAGTGAACGATGTACATAATTAATTTTTACAGTGGAATATCTTTAATTAATTTATTAGCTCTAACGGATTAAATTTTCCGAATTGGAGTATTTTGTTTATGTATATCCCGTAATTTTAAATGTAGTAATCCAAAAAAAAAAAAAGTTGTATAAAAAAACTGCAGTAAATCATAATGTGGTTGGATAAAGTATTAACGTGCATCGCACCCCTACACGGAAGGTCTTACAAAGTTCTAATAAAGCTCGAGCTATGAAAGTAGCTAGGCATTTGCCAACTTGACTCTATCGTTAACATTTCGCTATGTTTTCATTGAATCGCCATTATAATTTAAGAAACGGCGCTGCTTGCGAATATTACAATTTTAACATAAAATAAATACAACAGAAAAAGTAATATTAATGTATTATACTTTCAGATATAAACTTATTTACACTATTTTAAACGTTCATTACACAAAGCTTTTAACAATGTGTTACTTTTCCTGAGCAGAGATCAGCTTAGGGAGGTATTTTCAAAAATCGAACCTCAAGAGTGTTACGGGGAGTTATGAATAAAAAAAAATCCTTTTTATGAGCTATTACATCCACAGACTTAAAATTTAACAAGGTGGTTTTTCTTTCTTTTTTCTTTTTTTTTTTTTTTTTTTTTGTTCAGCTGAGATATGCAAAAGCTTTTTTGTTTAATTTGCAATTCACGTAAAATTAACTCATTAAAAATTTCTTTTCCTTCAATCTGTGTTGTTTAATTTTCAGTTCTCCGTGCGAAGAACGGGTATACCAGCTAGTATTACATAAAATTTATTCGTTTAAAAGATTTGCATTCTAATATCAATATGATTTCTCTAAAACATATCTTATAGTATTTAATAATAACTTATAGAAATAGGGTTTTTTTTTCAAATAGTTATTGAGAAAAATTATTTTGATTTTCTGAGGGTGATCCGTTAGTTTTACAAAAGTTGATTCGAGTAATATTTTATTGTTTACTGTTACAGAGAGAAACTTAAATGTAGTCACTTAATTATAACTGATCCTTAGCTAAAATTATCTATTAAGCTATAATCACTTGTCTTAGATCGATTTTTTACTAAGACCGTACGATGAACTATTGGTGATGAATCTCGGTTAAGTGAAGACGACACTTAAGCTGGCATCCATTCTTTAAACTTCCACCACATGCCAATCTGATGAGTCAACACATGGGCAGATTTAACGAGAATCATTCCCTCTACACGACTAGTCTTAGAGGGCACCAGGACTCGAACTGACGACCACTCTCTTATCGTGTCACGACTTCCTTTGCAAGTAAGCATGCTTAATTTAACTATTATCAGTTGAATTTGATAACTGTCTATAAAATCACACATCTTAGCAATGATCGACGGATAATATGAAACTGATCTGGCAGTGTTATAGATGAATTCGTAGTTTTTAGTTAACTTGTGTGCTATAAATCTGTCAATGTCCTCATTTTCAGTATTTTTGAATCATAAATAATTTCAGGTTGTTGAGTAATTTTTATCAAATTTGTTAAAATGTTTTTTAAATTACAAATATATTTAAGTTTGCTCCTAACATTAATATATATATGTTAAATATTTTGATTTTTTTATATAACTGAGAACAAAAAAGATGAGTAAGTTTTTTAATATGGGATTTAATACAGCTAGATGGTAATCTCTATTCTAGAATTAGACAATCAGATAAAAGTAAAAGTTTGAAGTAAGCCATCTATTCAGAGGTAAATAAATCTGCGGCAACGACAGAGTGTATTTTTTTTTAAAAAAAGGGAAGACATACCGAGTGCTCCTGCTTACTAGTGATGG
>BMAU01008443.1:0-12718 GCA_019973935.1 Trichonephila clavipes
ACGACTTCAAAATAGGGAATTCAAAAATTACATTGAAGAATTAAAACGCTTAAATGAGCATAAGTTCCCCGCTACACCCTCTCCTTCGAAAGCGAAGAGAGGCACGCAAAAGCGCTCCACGACTTCTGTTCCAGGCACGTCAGGGAAGAAACAACGCGCCGGCGAGCGAAAGCGATCCGGCAACACAACACCCCCTGCCGCCGCCGTTAATGAGGAAACCCTCTCGGCGATGGAGGACGATAGCTCTGCCGACGAGAGCAGCTCGGAAGCCACCAACACGAAGGTAGCCGGCCCGATTGGCGGAAGCGCTCGGGTAGTTAATGCCGATGGCATCGGTGACCTCACCGACACGGAGGGCGACGATTTTACTGTCGTCGCTCGGAAGAAGAAAATTGCTTCCATCGTAATCGATGCAAGCCAAAATACAACCGGGCTGCTCACTACATTGAGTGAACATTTAGGAAATACACTCGAGGGGCGTTTCGAGAATGGGAAACTTAGTCTTTCCCAAAACAATTCTTGAGCATAGAAAGCTCCAATCTTTTCTCGCAGTCAAAAAGATGAGGTCCCATACTTTTGAGATGGCTGATAACAAACAGCTCAAAGCTGTTATCAGAGGACTACCTACTGATTACGATCAGAAGGAAATTGCATCGGAACTCAAGGGCTTTGGGTTTGAACCCAGCCACATTTCTATTCTTCGTAATCGGAAAACCAATTCAAACATGCTTTTTTTGGTAGTTCTCAAGAAAAGCGAGGAAAACAAGCAAATTTTTCAGATCACGAACATTGGGCTTTTCCGTGTCGTGATAGAACCTTTAAAGGGCTCTTCGATGCCTCCTCAATGCTACCGCTGCCAGGAGTTCTATCATCACTCCCGTCTCTGTAATAGAGCACCCAAATGTTTGAAATGTAGTGGAAGCCATCTCACCGCAGATTGCAAGAAATCCATGAAATCCCCAGCTAAATGTGCAAACTGCGGCGGACCTCATCCAGCCAATTTTTCAGGATGCCCCAGTAACCCCGTAAACAGGAAACAAAAAAAAAAAAAAAAAAACCAAATAAAAACATCTGGACGGAGAAGGCCAAGGAGCGCGCTCAAAAGTCCACACCACGCCAGCAGAAGCCGTCTTACGCTTCAGTAACGGCTCAGAACATCTAAAAAACCAACACATTTGACGCCAACTCGATCATGGAACACATGGGTCAAATGATGCAACAGTGGGGAACTATGATAGCTTTCCTTCAACAAAATAACAAAAAATAAAATTCAGCGCGTTTAATAGTAGCACTCTTAGAGTTTTCAGTTGGAATGCCAATGGTGTTAAAAAGAATTTAGAACTCAAAGAAAGCATCATTTTTCATAACCCCGACTTAATCGGGATCCAAGAAACACATCTTCGTCTTCCGGACCGAATTAGCATTCCAAATTACACTTGTCACAGAAGTGATAGGCTCACACACAGAGGCGGGGGCACTGCCATTTTTGTAAAAAATTGCATCAAGCACCACGCCATCATTAGTACTTCAAACACGTTTGAAAATACAACGGTAATTATTCAATTAGGTAACAACACCAAATTCACTATGGCGTGTATCTATAGACATCCACACGGCTCCATTAATGTTACGGAACTCGATGCTATTCTCGCACATAATAATAGAACCTTTCTCTTTGGAGATTTTAACGCAAAATATTCGAGTTGGAACCCAGGGAGAAGCAATGCCAATGGTAATATTCTTAGCAATTGGGCTGTAGCCTCAGCTATTGATATTATCGCTCCCCCCCCAGACACTCCAACACATTTCAACCACAACGCTCCAAGCACTGTTATTGACATAAGCTTTGCAGCTAATTTCTCACACTAATGTTTTTACTGTAAATGAACTTAGCAGTGATCACAATCCAGTTATTTTCGATTTCGTAACTAACTGTCAATTACCACCTTTACTTCAAACTCTTAAAACTACTAACTGGATTAAGTTTCAAGAAATACTTCACTACAACATGCCAGGAAATCCTACGATAGATAATTTGGACCAGGCCGTTCAAAATTTCAGCAACATGGTCTCAGATGATATTAATACTTCCACATCCACTAGAATTTCAAAAACTTCACACCTCCGCCTTCCTATTAATATTAGAGAGCTCATTAAAACTAAAAACAGATTCCGCAAACTTTGGAACAACACAAGATACCCCCTTTATAAAAGGGAAGTGAATGCTCTCGTTAGACAGATTAGGAACGAAATCAACGAACATAAAAACAGGACCTGGAAAAACCTTCTTTCCTCGTTAAATGTTGAAGATAATTCTCTTTATAATTTGCATAAAAGAATTACTAAAAAATATACAGTCATACCACCTCTCCATGGTCCGAGTGGTATGGCTTTCTCTGATTTCGAAAAAGCGGAGGCTTTCAAAGACACACTAGAAGTCACTTTTCAAGAAAATGCTGAACCTTATAGTGACGACAAAATTGAAGAAGTCGATAGTTTAGTGAATAACTCTATTTCGACAACTTCAACACACTTACACCTCCCCTCACTTCGCCCTTAGAAGTACGAGGCATCATTAAAAAATTACCTAATAGGAAGTCACCCGGCCCAGATCAGATTCCAAATATAGCTTTAAAATATCTTCCTATTAATGCTATTACTCATTTAACTAAAGTTTACAACAGATGCCTCATTAACTGCCACTTTCCTACACAGTGGAAAATAGAAAATGTAGTCATGTTGCCCAAGCCAAATCAGGATCATAGGTTTAGTCAAAATTACAGGCCAATATCTTTATTAAACACCACTGCTAAGATTTTCGAAAGAATAATTTTAAACAGGATTAAAACTCACTGCAAAGCCATAGATTGTATTCCCCCGGAACAATGCGGTTTCCGGGAGGGCCATTCTACGCTGCACCAATTGATACGTGTCACTAATATTATAAATGAAAAGGCTTCGCTAGCAAATTATACACTGTAGGTGTCTTTTTGGATGTCAAAAGGGCATTCGACAAAATGTGGCATGATGGCCTGGTAAAATCCTAGTCTGGTACACTGCTGTTTTTGGCGCCATTTTTTTCGCCAAATGGCGCCAAAAAGCCATGTTTCAATAAATGACGCCATGGACGAAAACGAAGAAAAATCGTTCTTAGCTGGTGATCAAAAACCTAAGCTCCTCTTTAAAAATCCTAAAGAACGGGGTTTCCTTAATGGCGTCAGGGACGCTGAAAACACTTGTATTCACACAAAAGCATAAAATAAAACGGGGTTTCCGTAATGGCGTCAGGGACGCTGAAAACACTTGTATTCACACAAAAGCATAAAATAAAGAAAAGGGCAAAAAGAGCATTTTTACGAGATAAAAGCAGTAAAATAAAGAGGAAAACAAGCTGTGTTTTTGTTCATTTTTAAATCATTCACTACAAACTCATTCATACTCTTGCCAAACCAATACCTGGTTAATCGCAAGATCACACAAATACTCAATCTACTGTCACTAAACCACGTACCTTTTCTTACACTCCGGCAAACAAAGTGGGGATTCTCTTTCGACTGTACTCGACAACGCCATTCAAAACCATCAATCGTACCCTTTCGTTCAACCAAACGCATATCCTTTTTACACTTCGGACACTCATATCTGGAGGGAATTAATCCTTCTTTCCTAGAATCCTTTTCCTAAAACAGCCTTATTTCCTTGTTGTCCAAGCAAAAGAAAAAATCCTGTGGTTGCCTCGCTTTCATTGAATTTTCTTTCACACGCCATTCTAACAACCGGTGCAAAATCAATCAAGTCTAAAATTGGAACACGTGGGGAAGAAAATATGAGCAGGGTCGAACTCGACGTGTCGCAGCAGGGTCAAGAGCGAAAATGACCGATGTTCACTTTTCACCCGATTTTTTTGGTTGACCTGTTTTAGGGTTACCATATTTTAGCCACCGGACTTGACAATCCGGAAAGGTTGCCATATTGTAAACTTTATCGCCAAAAATTTGGCGCCAAAATTTTTGTCGCCAAGCAGTGTGCTTGTCTAGGATCCACCCGATGGCCTCACTTACAAAATGATCAAACTCAAATTCCCTGCTTCTTAATTAAAATTATTTACAATTATTTACACAACAGAACCTTCCGGGTTCGTGTAAATAACACATTCTCTGAAACGGGTTTTTGTCAAAGTGGTACCCCGCAGGGTTCGGTACTATCCCCGTATCTTTACAACATATTCACATATGACTTTCCAGAGCACCACACGATCAGCACATGTCTTTTCGCAGATGACTCGGCGGCGCTTACTCAGGGTGTCAATCTCAAGTACACAATTAAAACTATACAACACTTCCTCGTCAAACTAGAGAAATGGTTGACAGATTGGAGAATAGCTATAAATGTAGAAAAAACACAAGCCATTGTTTTCAGAAAATGGGGTGTCATTGACCCCCAAACTGATATCACTCTTTTCGATGACAACATTCAGTGGGTCCCGGTCGTTCGTTACTTGGGCTTATATATCGATAGTCGACTAACTTACAAGAAATATATTGACTATCTTTCAGACAAATTCTGGGGTAGAACAGCGTTAGCTATCTCCCTTATTGGAAGCTCTCCTCTCTCCCTGGAAAATAAAGTTATCCTGTACAAGCAAATTTTGCGCCCAACAATAACGTATGGGTCCCCCATTTGGGGGGCCGCGGCCCCGACCCATACAAGACGCACATTCAGATAATCCAAAATAAAATTCTTAGAATTATTGCTAACGCACCTTGGTACGTTAGAAATAGTGTCATACATCACGACTTACACATGGAGCCGATAAATAATTACATCACTAGAACTTCTAGAAATGTTTTTACTTCAATTCAAAATCACGACAACCCAGTAATTAAAGCACAAACACTATTCACGTATCCTCACTCTAAAATAAATTTTGCTGACAAAATGGAATCTGCCCTTAAAGCCGCCGTAATTACAACAAAAATACTTAATTGCTACACTTAAACAACATTTAAATGCATTTGCCTACATCAGAAATGGGATCAGTGAAAAAAGCTGACTCCTGCTTCGAAACCAACTGTTCCGGCTGCAAGTTTTGCCTTGCAGTCTCCATCCATTTTTTCATCCCAGCTGCAAAAAAAAAAAAAAAAAAAAAAAATCCCGCAGCATTTTTTCATTCCGACTGCATTTTTGGTGCTCCTCGAACGCGTTTTTGGGGCTGTTAAGCCCCCCCCTTCCTTGCGCTCCTCCATTCCTGCCCTCGTGACGTACTTTTGTTTCGTTTTCGTCAGGCCGCTTCTTCCTCCATCCTCCCCCCTGCGGGGGAGTGTATTCAGATATTTATCCTCCTTGATACTTTCTCCGCGAATTTGGGTATAAGCGATTCATTTCGCTGGCACCCGTCAAATTTAATTTCCGTTTCCGCTTTCCCCCGCTTGTGGGGGCATTTTCCTCGCAGCCTCGTGCTGCGAATGTTGTATTTTTTTCTTCTCATTTCAGATAACACAGACGGAGAAAAAGCGCTTGGTTAGCGCTGGCGTTCCAAAAAGCCTATTCACCCTCGTCGTTGAATAGGCGTTGAATAGGCGTTTAATTTCGCGCGTCTGGACTGTAAACAGTCCTCAATCCCATATCGTGAGAGTCTATGATGCTGGGCATGGCAAAAGTGGTGTTTTCCATTCTGCTGAGTGGCATGACGGCAATTGGTCGAGCGATGGAATCCGGGAGGCGTGGCTATGGTTCTTCATCTGGGTGGAAAGTTTTTGAGTTTTTTGACTTGGCTGAGAGCTAAGAGATTGCTCTCTGATTGGATGCTGGGTACAGTGAACATTGACTCCGATTGACTGCCCCGGGGGCTGAGATTTAAATTATGGGGAGGAGCATGTCCAGAGGGGAGAGCAGGAGAAAATTATTGACAAAAATTAAAAAAGTGACATTTTAGAAAATACGGTGTGCAATAAAAATTGCACGAGAAAATAGAATTACGGGGGATTATAGGAGTCAAGAAGAATTCTTCTTGGTCTCTTTGTATTGTCATTAGGGGTATATTGAGATAAATTTTGCATATTGATATTGTTGGTTGTTTCTAAATCGTTAAAAAAGTTAATAGCTATATTCTGAATGTGAGATTTGAAACTTTTAATCTTAAGAGCATTACGTATGTCGTCATTACGCATGTATCTTATGGCTTTGACGATCATACGTATTAAAGAATTTTGCAGGGTATCAAGTATATTAATATTTGTTTTAGCGGCATAACCCCAAACTGGACATGCATAAGCTAAGATGGGACGCATAACGGCTGTATAGAGAAGCACTTTGTTTTCTATACTTAAATATGAATTCCGGCCAATTAGGGGGTAAAGTTTAAACATTATTTTCCGGAATTTGTCGCGTACGTAATAAATGTGTTGTTTCCAAGTTAGGTGTGTATCAAAAATAATTCCAAGGTATTTGGCTTCCTGAGACCAGGGGATTTGCTTGTTGTACATGAAAATAGGTGGTGAGAGTGACTGTTTTTTCGTGAAAATAATGGCAGTAGATTTTTCGACATTAATACTTATTTTCCATTTGTCGTAGAAATTTTGCAGGAGTAGAAGGTGTTTGTTTAAAGCGAAGGAAATTGTTTCTAGTTTTTTATACGTGGCGTGAATGGCAGTATCATCAGCGTTAAGGTTAATTTTAGTGAGTGAATAGTCAGGGATATCATTGATGTAGAGGTTAAATAGCAAGGGACCGAGCAAGGAACCTTGGGGACACCCTGCAGAAACTGAGTGTTCATTAGAAAGGGTCTCATTAATTCTAATTCTGAAGGAGCGATTAGTGAGGTATGTGAGTGAATAAGATGAATCAGAGGATGTGTGGAATTTTAAAGGTAATTAGCTTAAAAGTTGAGCCATTAATCCAAACACGGTCGAAGGCTTTCTGGATGTCCAGAAAAACTGCTCCCGTGCTTTTCTTTTCTGAAACCTTCAGAGATATTTTCGGTTAGTCTTAAAAAGTGGGTTAAGGGTAGAGAGCTTGTTAGTGAAACCATACTGATTGGGATTGAGGATGTTATTTTCATTGATAAAATTTTTTAGTCTGTGAAGAATAATAGATTCGGTTAGTTTACCGATAGTGGAAAGGAGAGATATTGGTCTGTAACTAGATGCGAGATGAGGGTCCTTGCCAGGTTTGTTAATGGGGAAAATAATGGCTTCTTTCCAGTTATCTGGAAAGTGATTGAATTTGAGAATTTTGTTAATTAGGATTGTTAAAATTAGGATTAGTTTAATTGGAAAGTTTTTTAACATGCGGTTAGTTATAGAGTCTTTACCAGGGGCTTTTTTGGCATTGACATCTTTAATGTAGTGGATAATTTCATCCGGGAGAGCGGGTACGATGAAAGAATTAGGGGAGGGTAGAAAGAAAATTATTTACGGTAGTATTTATTTATTCATCATTTTGATTATAATTATCATCTTCGCGATCGTTTTCAACAAAATTATTTTTTATGTTAGTTGCAAGAAGGTTAGCTTTTTGCTGATCAGTGACTGCCGTACCTGTCGCACAGTTAAGAAGTGGAATTTTTGGTCTTTTATTTTTGAAAAATTTTTGCATGCGCCAAATGCTATTGTCTGCGGTGTTAAGAGCTTCGAGTCTTTTTTGCCAAAAGATATCATTATATTTTTTAAGTTCTTTTTTAAGATCAGATTGAGCTCTGTTATAATGTGATTTGAAAATGGTATTGAGGGTTTGATGATAACGTTTTCTGAAGAAATTTTTGATTTTAATCAGCTGGTTAATGTTATGCGGAGTGAAGTTCCTTCGGTCTGTTTCTATTGGTCGGGAGGCGTGGCTATGAGTATCAATGACCGCCTCGGTGAACTCTGTGATTTTTTGTTCTAATGTCGTTAGTGTTGTTAATATTAGGATGGAAATCAAAGAGAGAAAGATTTTTATTTAGATTTATTTTGAAAGTTTTCCAATCTGTGGAGACCGCTCTGGGATTTGGGGGTGCTTCTGCGAGTTTGAAGTTAAAATTTATAAGAAAACCGGATTATGGTCTGAGGAAAGATCGTCGATGGAGTTAATTGTAAAGGGGTAGTAGAAGTTTTTAATTAGTGTGATGTCAATGGTGTTAGCGGAATTGTGACCAAATCTAGTAGGAGTTGAGAGAAAAGCGATATTTAAGTTGAGCATATTAGCGAAATTAAAGAGGTGTCTTCCTCTGGTAGTATTATTTTTACAATTCCAAGCGTTATGAGTTGCGTTGAAATCTCCGAAGAGAATACAATTACTAGCTGTTTGAATAAAGTGCTCAATGTCTATAGTAAATAAATTTTCATCGGAAGAGGGAGGAATGTAAACACAAGTAATTGAAATAGGATCATGCTTGGGGGAGTTAGTATAATATTAGTTGCTTCAAGAGCTCGAAGAGGAGGGGTGGGGAGGCAGTAGTGTTTGAGAGAGTTTTTAACTAGGATCAGAGTTCCACCTGCGGTCCGCGGTCCACCGGAGATTCTGTCGTTTCTGTGACAGGTGTAATTCGCTATATTAAAGTTGTGTGAAGGTCTCAGGTGTGTCTCTTGTATGAGAAAAATATCCGGGGAGTGCTTCTCTATAAAAATACGTAGTTCAGCAATTTTTCTTAGTAAGCCGTTTGCGTTCCATGAACACAAACTGAGACCCATCGGGGATGAACTATACATTATTAATATTGTTACACGATGCCTCTATTTGGGCGTACATTTGATTGGGATTTAATTGTTGGTTTGTATTTAAATTACTGCCGTTACAAAGAATTTGGGAAAGCTGCATTAGTCATTTGCAGCGTTGTTTGGATATTGATATTATTGTTATTATTCATGTTATTAAAGTTAAAATTGTTATTTCTACGATTAAAATTGGGGAAGGGATTATTATTATATCTGTTATTGGGGGGAATTGGTTTGTTGGTCTCAGTTTGTGCCGAAGACCCAGGTCCGCGTGTCGCCATCTGAGGGGTGCTTTTTGAATTAATAGCTCCGGTTGTCGCTTGTGCGTAGGAGATATTTGGTCTAACTAAGCTATTGTAAATGTTGGTGTAAGAATTTCTGTTGTTTTTCGCGGCTCCTTTTGGGGGTTTGGGGAATGAGGGGCAACCTCTATAGTTTGCCATATGACCGTAGATGTTGCAATTTATGCAGTAAGGCGTTTCAAATTTTTGTTTAATGGGGCAATCTCGGGTGAGGTGATTTTCACCGCATTTTAGGCATCTTGGTTTAAGGTGGCAGTTTTCAGAGCTATGATTAAAACTGTTACAGGTGTAACATTGAGTTACACCCCTACCATCATAACCCTCAACTCTGATGCTGAGGTAATTTATGGTTTTAAGATAAAATATTTTGAGATTGTCAAGATTACGGGGGAGGGTGATTAAAAAGATGGAGAGGGGGCGTTTATTTTATCTTCCAATTAATTGATTAACTCTGTCTGGGGTGTATCCTAGTATTTCCAAATCTTGTTTAATTTCCTCTTGGTTTGTGTTTCTGGGAAGGCCTTTGATAACTACTTTAATGGGGCGTTCTGCTTTTGATTTTATAGTATAAAATTGAAATTTAAGTAATTTAAGGTGTTGTACGCGGCCATGCGTCTTTCTTCGGCGCTGTCAGTATACAGTTTTAGAAATTCACCCGTTAGGCGGGATCTTATTTTGGGGAATGCTTTTGTAATTGCAGCCATTTGAGCTTTGTAGTTTTCGACGAAAAGCATGATGGGTGGTGGGAGTTGATTTTGTGGAGCATTTTGACTGGCCGAATTGTTCGAGCCATTGGGGTTTTCGTTGGCGACGGGACCTGAGTTTTCGAGGTTGTTAAAGTGAGTGCCTTGTGGCAGTTCAAATTTATTTTGTGATAAATTTATTTCTTCATTATCGGTAGATTCAAGAATTACTTTTCTTGCAGTTTTTCTTTGGGGGGGATATTCAAAGTTGGAAATTTCTTTCCTTTTTCCAGAGTAGTTAGTATCAGGGGTCGATTTTAAAGGGGAATTTTGTGGAGGTTTTTCATAGTGGGGGCAGCCAGGGATAATACAGGGTTCGAAGGAGTCAACGTCACTTACCGCCAGTGCTATGGCTTCTTCGATTTCTTGCAGCTCAGTGAGTGCTCTGACGTAGAAGGGTTCATCAGGGTGGTGGTCGGGCATCATCATCAGTGCGTCTACGCAGGCCTGCTTGCATCTGCGGAAAGTTTCCATTTTGGCAAGTTGAGCTTTATTGTATTTCAACTGCTCACATGGTGTAAGCTGAGGCGAAGGTGTCCTCGTAGCGTTCCGTTGCGATTCTGCTTGTTCCAGTTCCATGTCGGTTGGTAGGTTGGCCATTTCCAAGTCGTAATCGGTTTATCAGAAGGGTAGAGAGAGTACAGGTTAGCTCTGTCGCAAGAGCCCTGAAAAGGGCTGTGGGAGTCAGAAAAGTACGTGCTCAGTCCGTGGCTTCCGAAACGGGTCGAAATCAGCAATAAATCTTCTGAATTTGTTTTCCAGTGAAGAAATCGTTTTTTTTGGCACGGTTTTTTGGCGAAATTTTGCGCATGCGCAGTAGATTTCTTTTATTCTAACAGTTTTAACAATATCGCGGCAAGTTAGCGCATTCGTAATTCGTTTTTTTTTAAATTTTATTTTAACAGTTTAATTCTTCAGCGGTCTTTCTCACGCATGTGGGCAGAAAGCTTTTATTACTTTAAAAATTAGCGATATTTACTAATGCGCTTGCGCAGCTCTCTTTTTTTTAAACGGCTTTAGAAACCTTTCTCAACGGTTTAGTTTCACTTGCTCTGAAAATTCCGTTGGACCAGAAGTTTTCTTTCGATTCGTTTTTTCGTTGTGGAATCATTTTAACAGGTAATATTACTCTTTTTCTCCGCATAAATTTTCTCAGATTGCCACGATGTGATTAGAGAGAATTTGAATGAATGCATGAGAAATTACGATTATTATTGTGAAAGGTTTTTTTTTGCCATGTTGCCTGTGCTTGGAAAGAAAGCTGTTTTAGAATGGTGCATGAAAGAAGGTTTGATTGGATCATCGTATGTATGTCCGAAATGTGGAAAAAGTATCGAATTGAGAGAAAGAACGGGTAAGAAAGTGAATGATGGTTTTTGAATGGTACTACAAAATTCAATCCAGTGTGAAAGAGGATACCCATTATGTGTTTAGGAGTGTAAGGAAAGGGTTTTGGTTTGAATTGAGTAATATGGATTTGCGTGTGTGCACCGTTTTGTTAGGGATGCAAAAATAAAAATGTTTTGGAAGGTGCTCTCAGAAATATGCAGTAGCGCACTGGTATAATTTCAGTAAGCAACTCATCGTCATCATAAATGTCGGAAAAAGGAGCATTTTTTAAAGGTAAGTGAAAATATTTCCATTTTTAAATGCCTCATTTTTGCAGCGATTTTCAGTTTCAAAACTTTAAAATGCTATTTTTTAATGATTTTCCTTCCGCCATCTTGAATTTCGCGCTCCGGAGTTGCGTGTCGTGGTAGAGGTGCAACTCCGAAACACAACACGCAAAAACGTACCAAATTGGCGATTTTTCAAAATTTGGCGGAGAAGCGCCCGATTCGACAATTTCACCCTAATAGATAGTGAATCGTCAAGGAAAGAATGATTTATAATAACTAAAACACGAAATCATTAAATAGGTTGTGAATTTATTGTTAATAGAGCAGTTTCGCTCCGTAAATTGCAGTGTTTACGCTTCTCTTTATATTTTAAAAATTGTCTTACATCAATTACCCTTCGTCTGAGAAAATGACCGTTATCTTGAAATGTCAACTTGTAAATCATACTTTTACGGATTAAAAACATAAGCAGAAACACAATTGAAATTCTTAAAGAAAGCTGCTTGAAATTACACCCCTGGAGTTGTTCTTAATTCGAAAAAATATAAGCATTGAAAAATTTTCATCTACAGGGGCGGACTTAGGTTACCTACACAGAATTGCTTACACATTTTCGTATGAAAAGTTTTCATTGGTTTGCAATTCAATATATGAAACAATCGAGTTGGTAAAGTAATAGATGGTGCATTAATCGCTTGAAAATATTGTTGGTGTTTTGCATTACCATTTTATTTCGTCTCAGCACTTACCAAATCCTCACATACGCACAATTCCTATGTGCACAGAAACTACTCGTACCCTCATCAAGCTTTCCGATCATTCTTCCACCTCCAATCTCTATTACATATATTCGCAATCACAGTCAGTTAAATAAGCAATTCTAACTATAAGCTATGTAATATACAAAATAAGTATTGTTGCGAATGGCATCGCCCCTCCAACCAATCAGCGTCAAGCAAATGACGCAATAATGTTGTTGCTCTGTTCTTTCTGGAGATGTACAAAAACTTCGCTATGTAATGTTGTGTTTTGTGTTTGTGCGATTAAATGCTTTATGTGTCACATCCTAGTCTATTCAGTATTTTTAGAATAGTTACACCAAAACCAGACATCGGGTAGATGTCAGCCCTGCAATAAGAAGTAACGAATCGTGTAGCGGGGAGTTCACGCTTTAAGTATAGTAATACACCAGACTCCTTAATCTCCTACTTTATCGCAAGATTTTGATAATTATTCCTACAGAGATTAGTTATTCGACGAGGAATTCTGTCATTATATTTTTATCTAGTTACACACACATTGATTTATTTAAATCCCCCCCTTCAATTCTAAATTTCTATCATGAGCTTAGAGAAGGGGTG
>BMAU01008444.1:0-38696 GCA_019973935.1 Trichonephila clavipes
AGTTTTAGAATTTTGAAAGCAAAGAAGTTTGAACTAGAATTTAATAAAATAAACAGTTATTTTTTGAATATTGATTATAATTAAATATATATGTTACATTTTATTTGAATATTTGATAATCGAAAGGAAAAATAAATATTTTAAATGGTGAACTTTTATATTTGAAACTGATACATTGAACTGTGTTAACTTTTTGAACACTAGAACATTAGAAATTTTTGAAATTATTAGAATTATTGAAAATATTAAGTGGATCTGAACTTGTTTTGGAGTATAAGCTGTGATTATTTTAATATACTAAATATGGCCGAAACACAATCATTCGAGTTGTTAAAAACCAAACGAAAATCATTGAGAACAGCTGTTACTAAGATAGTTAATGAATGAGAAGCTGAATTATCGAATTCTGATTTAAATGTTGATAGATTATGTGAACTGGTAGAAATTCTATGCATCAAATTTGAGCCTTTAACTTTAATTGATAAACAAATGGAACCCCTTTTTAAGCCCGAAGAGAATTCGATGGTGAATTTGAAATCGCCGAAAAATATAGAGAAAAAGTGTTACTTTGGCAGTTTCGTGCGAAAAAGAAGATTAATGAATTTTCAAAACGTCGCGTTACATCGCCCTCCTTACAGACTACATTATCACAATCACAAGATGAACATTTTCGGAACTCTGATAACATTCGCATTAAAGTCCCAAAATATCATATTACACGATTCTATGGAGATGACGCTTCAAAATGGTTAACTTTTTGGAATAGCTTCGAAACAGTCGTACATAATAATGAATCTTTAAATAAAGTCGATAAGTTTAATTATTTGAAGGCGCATTTGGGAGGATCTGCTTTAAACACTGTTGAAGGTTTCCCAATTTCGGCAAAGGCCTATGATGAAGCCGTACAATTATTAAAGAACAGATTTGCTAATCCGGAAATATTAATTCAAGCGCATATGAACAAAATTTTTTCATTGCAGCCTTTAAAAAATTCTAATGACCTTCGTTCTTTTCGGAAATTTGTTGATAACTGTAATGTTCAATTAAGAATTTTAAATTCATTAGGCGTATCAACCGCGAATTATGGAAAAATTTTGTGCCCCATGTTGTTAAAACTTATTCCATCTGACTTGGTATTAGATTATAATAAATTACAACAAAAGGATTCTGGCTCAGATATTCAGCTCTTTTGCTCTCGTTTCTTACACAATCCTTGACGGCGCGAAAGCAGACTTATACTACAAATAAATCATCTTTTGAATTATGCAATCGTAGACAGGAAACGAAATCAAATTTTTCTCGAGAACCTAGATCAGGGATGGCGAACCAGTGGCACGCGTGCCATTTATGGCACGCGACACAATATTTTGGGCACGCCACCAATCAAATTGGTTAGTATTTTACTACAAAATAACTAAGTTCACCATGAACTATTATGAATAATCGCGAATGATCGGTCGCAAGAGTTTCAGCGAGATTTTTTCAGATTTTCTCTAAATGTTCAAGTTTATTATGTACCCTGATGTGAATTCATTTGTCAAACTGAACTTATCCCTATGGGATAGAGTGAAAATTGATAAAATTTGAAATGCAACTGAGAGATTGATTCCGGTCTCATTCAACATGGATTCAAAAATTTATTGAAACTAGGACAAAGTTGAAATTGATTTAAACAGAAAGATTAACAAGCAATATAGGTAAAAATGCTAATAATAAAATTTTGGAAACATGAAAATCGATTCCAGATACGTTTCACTTTTTGAAGAAGCTGTATCACAAGCTATTTCAACAATATTTTCAATTGCTTATGCCTGCGAATTATTATCTTCAGAGATGAAAAATATTAAAGACTCGCTTAGAAATCGTTTGACAGAGGACTCCAATTCAGCATGGATTCTACTAAAAGTAGCATCTTACAATCCTAATATAAGTTATTTGTCATCTAATCTGCTACAACAAAAGTCCCACTCTAATGCTACTTTAATTTGAATTACGCCTATAACTAAAACAGTTACTACTATACAGTGCAAAATGTAATTTTTCGTAGCAAATAAAGAGTTTTGAGTTGTATGTATATAGTTTTTTATTATTTTCCAATAATCATAAGTCAAAATTCTTTGACGGCACGTTTGTACCTCATTAAACATTTTTTTGGAAAAAATGGCACGTTGATTCTTAAAGGTTCGCCACCCCTGACCTAGATCATATAAACAACAAAACCAAAAAAGTTTTCATACTGCAAGCGAGCTACTAACGGCGCCTGTTACAGAAAATAAAGACAAAATAAAACTGATCTGTATATTTTGCGATTCCATGACTCATAATTCGAATGAATGCGCATACATTATTAATATGTCTTTAGAAGAAAGGAAGAATATTTTATTACGAAAAGGAGCTTGTTTCAGCTGTTTAAAAATCGCAAAGCATTTATCCCGTAATTGCCCAATAAATAAAACAAAATGTGAAATTTGTTCGGGTTTACATCATAAATTTTTTTGTTTTAAGCAACAGAAAAGAGAAATAGGGTCAATGTCTACCGATCTAGTAAACCAAAACACTGGGGAAGTTTTTTTACAAACATTAGCTGTCTTTAAAGAAAATGGAAATTCCAAACAACTGGTGAGAGCGATATTAGACACTGGTAGCCAAAAGAGCTACATTTCAGAATATGCTGCAAAATTTATAGGCTTAAAAAGTATTGGGAAAGAAACAATAACTCACGGACTTTTTGGAGGACACAAAATGACCGAAATTCATAATAAATATTTAATCAACTTGCGCAGTTATGACGGAAAATATTGTTTCATAATGGAAGTTAATGATCAGAAAAACATTTGCTTAGGAATCTCTAGAATTAATGACTCTCGCGTTTTACAGAAATTGGCAACACATAATATATTTATTAGTGATTCGTCCGCAAATAACAAATGTTGTCTTTTCGAAAAACATTCTGATGAAATACATATTCTGTTAGGATCTGACATAATTGGAAAATTATTTACTGGTGAGGTAAAACAACTTTCTGAGGGGCTTACAGCTGTGAATACTCGATTAGGATGGACAGTTATGGGGAAATTAAGCTGGGAATCTAAATTTGAATTAGAGAATTCACTTCTTGTTCATTCTCTTTTTACAAACAGAGAAAAAATATCAGATCTTTGGGAATTGGATTCTTTAGGAATAAAAGATCCCAATGAAAAGAAATCGAAATTAGAATTACAAGATCTTGCTTTGAAACATTTTGAGAATACGGTATTGCGAGAAGATGAAGGTAGATACATCGTTAGTATTCCGTGGATAGAAGGGAATGAAAAACTTGAGGACCATTACAGCTTAGATAAGGGAAGATTGGAGAAAACTGTAAAAACTTAAAAAAATTTACAGGCAGACTACAAAAGATTGCACAAGATGAACCAAAAATTGGTGGGAAATTTCATTATTTGCCACACAGACCTGTATTCAAGAAAAATTCTACGACTAAGATTCGTCCTGTGTTTGATGGGTCAGCTCATCATGAAAAATCTTGTTCGTTGAATGACTGCGTAGAAAAGGGGCCCAATTTGATAGAAATGATACCAGCAATTTTAAATCGTTTTCGCTTAGGAAAAATCGGAGTCATATCTGACATTCGAAAAGCTTTCCTTCAGATATCTTCTCACGAAAATGACATGAACTTTTTACGTTTCTTGTGGTGGGAAGGTGGTAATTCGGAGAAAACTGTTATCTACAGGCATCGTCGAGTGGTTTTGGGCGTTTCTTGTAGTCTCCTTTTATTAGTGGCAGTATTAAACCATCATTTTAAGCAGGCTCCTGAACATTTGGAAAAGGCTGCTGAAAAATTGATAGATTCGATGTTCGTTGACAACTGTATAGCGAGTGTCGATTCCTCCGAAGAATTTGAATCTTTTCAAAGAGATTCCACAGAATTGTTAGCATTGGGTAAATTCGATTTACGTGGATGGCGACATAGTGATATAGAATCAAATTTTGACTTTCAAGATAATCAACAGAAATCCGACGCAGAAGAAATACTAGTTCTTAGACTTATGTGGAATGTGAAAGAAGATACATTTTCCATCTCTTACAGAGAAACATAATCGAAAGAAGTCACAAAGAGAAGAATCATTTCCTTGGTTCATCGATTTTTTTACCCGAGAAATTTCACATGTCCTATCACCCTCATCACCGAATTACTTATAGAAGAGTGTTGGAAGATAGAAACTTCATGGAACTCCAAATTAAAAATAGACATCAAAAGAAAATTTGAAAAATGGAAAAACCAACTTACAGAGATACAAGACCTTAAGATTCCATGGAGATTATCGAATCTCGATTTTAAAGATATGAACGTATCACTACAAGTTTTTTATGATGCTTCGAAATCATCATACACTAGACAAAACTTTCGTTTAACTATTATACTTCCCTCCAATCATCCAGGAGTCAAAGCACTCATTATTTATAAGCATGTACAGTTAGGTCATGCCGGAGTTCAGATGCTTATGTACACTCTCAGAGAAAGCTATTGGATTCTGAAAGGAAGAAAACCCATTAAAGAAGTCATTAAGACTTACATTATTTGCAAGCGATTCAATGCGAAACCTATATCGGTATCAGAAGGACTCTTACCTCAAGACCGGGTGAGAGATGCTGCTGTTTTTGAAATTATAGGATTAGATTTGGCAGGACCTCTCATTCTTAAGAATGGGGAGAAGAATTGGATTTTGATATTGACCTGTGCAGTCTACAGAGCAATTAATCTTGAATTGTTAACCTCCGTTTCGACTGAAAGTTTCTTGTTTGGTTTAAACAGGTTTATAGCACGCCGAGGCCGACCATCCGTCATTTACTCGGATAACGGCACCAATTTTAAAGGTGCTTATCGACTTTATCAGAAAGTGAACTTAGAAAAATTTAAGAATGTAGAAACGCTAAATCCAATTTCATAGAAATTCATTCCTCCACAGGTTCCTTGGTGGGGAGGTTTTTGGGAGAGATTGATTGGATTTGTGAAGAGGACTTTTAGAAAAACACTGGGAAAAACTTCCTTGAATCATGAAGAAATGTATACGGTTCGTTGCGATTGTGAAAGTTTAACTCCAGGACGTTAAATTACGTTACAGATAACGTCGAAGATTTGGAACATCTAACTCCAGCAATGTTTTTGCAAGACATTAGAGAAATTGGTGTGCCGGAGTTAGATCAAATAGATGAAAATAAATTGAATAAAAGATTAGTGTACCGAAATAGAATACAAAATGATCTTAGGAAACGTTTTCGAGTAGAATATTTAGGTCAATTGAGGGAGACAAGAAATATAAAAGGGGAAAATACCTTAAGTGAAGGAGATATTGTGTGTTTTTTGGTGGGAGATGACCACACCAAAAGAATAAACTGGAATTTAGGTAAAATTTTGAAACTCTTTCCTGGCAAAGACGAGAAGGTTAGAGTAGCCCAAGTAAAAACTAAATTTGGCTCTTTTCTGCGTCCAGTGCGAAAATTGTATTTAATAGAGATGATGGAGAAAAATAAATCATCTGTACACCCTACTAACTCTTCTTTGATTTTCAGATGCTAATGAAGGAAGTCATTTACCTATTAATATAGATCATGAACTGAGTAAACCCCAGAGGGCGGCAACCTCTTCGATGCAGCCCTGTTCCAGTATTTCTAATGGTGGAGCTGGACTGGAGCCCAGAGCTGAGACAAGTGGACACCAGCAGGCAGAAACCTCTTCGATGCAGACCTGTTTCAGTGTTTCTGATGTGAAAGCCGGAGTGGAGCCGAGACTTGAGACCCTTGAATTGCCAGATGTCTTAACTTCTGACGGCGAACTTCAACAGCCGGGACCTCGACGATCTCGATATGGTAGACTCTTGAAACCCCGAAAAGGACTGAATGACTCTTGTTGAGTTTTTTATTTTAAAAATTCAAAACTCAATGTGGGGAGTGTCGCGAACGGAGCTAACGCGCGAACTTGTAGTTTAACTAGAGTGGCGCTGTAAGCGCATTCCTCTTTTTGTTTATGTTTGTCAGTAGTAGTGAGTAGTTGAATCTGTAATTCGAACGTGAAATGTATCAGTTGTCTATTTTCCTTATCCATTAAATCTTTTTTGCATCAAAAAGGACTCTCATTCTCTTGGTTAAGAGTCTAATCGAATCTTTTAGGTCAAGCTCATCCCGGGCGTTAGAAACGGAAGAATAAGGTAAGTGATACCTTTATTCTTATATTAGAATTTGTGAAATTAGAAAATTAATTTTTTCACAATCGTTTTGCATTAAATTAATGCTATAATTTCTATTTTAGTGTCACACAGTTTTATGTTTGTTTATTTTCTAAACTGTAATTTTTTCTTGCTTATTGTAGTTTACCTTATATGATACTGTGGCTCAAGTTTTTAAGTAAAAAAATGATTTGTGAAGCTTTTCATAAACAGAAGCTTAGATAATGAGGTACATACATATTAGTGTCACCGCAGCAAAATTGGTGCCCTGCGAATCACACCTTGACACCAAAACAACAAAGATTCTTAAATTATACAAAATCAGTCAGATTTTGACGATTCATAAGGCGCCAATTTGGTTGTGGTGACGCTAATACATAAGTGCAGATAATAATTACTTATTCTTCAACACAAATGTCAGTGGATTGTTTTAGACAATGAAGTTACCTTCACTTCTTACCTGCTTTTATTATTATGTTAAAAAATAATAATAATCTGTAACAAAGTTTCTTTCTATTAGAAAAAACTTTATTACTTTTTTTTGTTCAACGGCAAATTCTAAATCTTGCTTATTGTAACAATAAAGTAGAAAATCCTAGCTAGCAGTATAACAAAAGAGAATTTTGTACTAGATTAAACTAATTTAAAACAGATTATAGATGAAATAAAAACCATTTTTTCAAGAATTCATTTATGCAGTACTTTTTTTTTTAAAAAAGTTACCGATGAGTGAAATTTGGAAATTTTAGCTTAAAAATTAAGTCCCTAAAAAATCAAATTTTTAATAAAAACATTTGCAAACACAAGTTTATTCTAAGCGAAGGGCTTGGCTTAGAAAACATTTTTGCTTCCTGCATGTTGTTTATTAAATTTATGTTGCTTTTTAAGAGTCAACTTTGCTAAAAATTTGTATATATTTTGGTACATCAGTTGCAAGGATCTCGGGTTTGCATTGCCTACTTCCAACTGCATAGTATGAGCACTTGGTCAAAAAAAATCAGTACTTATGTATTATGTAACCTATTGGTGGCATTATGTGAAACGAAGCACATTGTTGCCAATTCAGTGTGGATGACACATAGGGGAAATTGCGGTTACCAACTTGGTGAGTAATTAATGGAGTTGGCAATTGTTGCTGTTGGAACTTCAAATTCCACTTCTTCCGAAAACCGCCAACTGAACTTTTAGCCATGACTGTAACTGTATGTTTACCTTTGGTAACAGAGAATGTAGGATATGAAAGCGAGTTGGTGACTGTAGAGTGCGCTAAAAGTATTGAACAATTTTGATTTTTCAAGGGGATTCGAGACGATGAGATCGTTTTGAATTTTTTTTGTATTGAAATTTATTTCATACAACTTTTATTCTATCTTCGGATAAGAGCTTTTAATTTAAGTATTTACACAAGATAGTGTATTAAAACAAATTTGAGTGTTGGAGTAGGGAAGACAAAATGGGTGACTACCCTCACCCAGATAATAATATGGAAGTGGAAAATACAAACTCTAATTTTTCATTAAATAAATATAGATGTAATTTAACAGATATAGAATTATTGACCAAGTTTGCGGAAAGACAAAATTTAAATACGAGTCCAAATATTACAATTTTCTTAAAATCAGAAAATAACTTTCAGAAGGGTAATCCACTTAAACTAAAAGAAAGTATAATGAAAGCATTCACAATTAAAAAAAGTATTCTGAGTATACGCAAAACAAGAAATGGCGAGATCATAATTAAAACAAATAATTGCGAGACAGCCAAAGAAGCTTTAAAAATTAAAGAAATTAATGATGTAAAAAATAAGTACAACATTGTCCTTTATTGGCCTAACCAGTAGTTACATATTACAAGGAATAGACACAGAGTATACAATAGACGACATAAAATAGGAATTAGAAAATAACAATTATGCAATTTTTGATATTCAACGTTTTACCAAAAAAACAAAATCTGGATTTAAACCTATCAAAACAATTAAAGTTACCCAAATTCGATGCAGTATTCCCGAAAGAGTTCCAATTGGATTTGAAATGTTTAAAATTAATCTCTACTATGAAAAACCTATGCAATGCACAAACTGTTGGAAATTTGGACACATTCAAAAATTTTGTAGAAGCTCAATAAAATGCCGAATTTGCTCACTAAACCACTCTGAAAACGATTGCAAAGAAATAAAAAAAAAAATGTAGCTCTTGTGGAGAAGAGCATGAAGCTAACGATAAAAGTTGCAACAGATATCAAGAGGAAGTTGAAATCTTAAAAATTAAAGTACAGCAATAAATCGTGAGAAACGAAGCAGTTGAGAAATTCAAAAGGGGAAAAAAACATCATACTCGGCCAAAACGTATAATGATCAAACAGAGAAGATAGAAAATCTTGAAAAAAAGTTTGCGAAATTAGAGTTGAAATTTGAAGAAAACAATAACATATTTGAAAAGAAATTAGAACAAAGAGTACAACGCTTCACGACAGAACTGAATACCGTGGTAGCACAAATAAATTTGAGCTTTACTTCCTTAATGAATACCATGGAATACAGCTTGCTATTTTCTTTTTCGGCCACGGTAGCCTGATGGTCATGGTTATGAACTCGTGTCCAGTGTTCGAGCCCTGGTACCACAAAAGTTTAGCGTTGAAGAGGAGCTGATGCACGTTAAACACATCGAGGACAAAAGTCCTCACGTTGGTGTGATGTGGAAGTTTGGAAGGGGAGTTATCAGCTCAGGAGTCGTCCTCGTCACTTAACCGCGGTTCAAAATTACGTAGTCGCTCGTCAGTAGCCACCGTGTTGGCTTAGAATGCAATATAAACTTAGTTAATACTGCTTGACAGTAAAACGGATATCTGTGGAACTTTACGACCAAGCCGAAAAGGTTTACCTGTTTCATTAAAAAGTTCTACACTGAAGAAAGGGGAGATTATAGCCTTACAAAAGGGTAAAATGTGTGTTTTAAAGTGGAAGGATAAAAAACCCTTGCGTATGCTTAGCACTTTTCATAACGCTGACATGATGGAAGTGAAAGCTAAGAAGGGGGATTCTGTGAAACTGTGAAACCAAAAGCCGTGGTGTTTTATAATAACAGAATGGGGGGTGTTGATAGATCAGATCAGTGTCTATCTTACTATCCTGTTGCCCGAAATCAACAGCGAAAATACTACAAGAAGATTTTTCGACATTTGTTAAATCAAATTGTGTGGAATTCCTTCGTTATCTTTAAAAAAATGACGGGATTTTAAATGATATTGGTATTCGAATGAAACTGATAGAACGATTGATAGAAGAAGGAGGTAGTGATTCTAGTTCTCGAAACTTCGTTTCCCCTAAAATTTCTTAAAATGTAGTCCGCTTAATTGGAAGGCACTTCCCTTCATATGTAGAAAGTGACTGTTCAAAAAAAAAAACATCGCGAAAATGTGTGGTATGCAACCTTAAGATAAATGATAATGGAAAACGCATTCGAAAAGAAACTAGTTTTTAATGTAAAGACTGTAATGTTGGACAGTGTGCAGTGCCGTGTTTCGAAAAATATCACACTGTGACATTTCTGTAAACGACATGTATGTGTCTTTCTCATACTTCTTTGATATTTTTTGCTATTTATACCTGTTAAAATTATTTTTTATAAAAGGTTTTTTTGTAATTAATTGTAAATTGAATAAAACCTTTTCTTACAATTATATGTATTTGAGGATGAAATCTGATTTACTTTATTCAGGAAATTTTTAGTAAATTTCATTTTCTTAGCCAACTTATTTCTTTTAAAACATGCATATTTGTGTATTATATAATTAAATTTCTAACTATCTAAAATTATGTCTGGCTTTTTTCTTCATTAAAATCTTTCAGGATTTTACAAATTATCTTGCCATTATTCATTATGTACTTAATACGAAAAATATATCTAAATATAAATAATTTCTGGCCTAATAAATATATAATTGTTTTTAGCTACAGTTTGGAAAATGCATTGAAATTTGTATCGGGACATTCATAATATGTTTCTCTAAAACATATTATGAATGTGTTTTTGACTGCCACTATGTTATATATTTCTCTTTCATTCTTTTTACAGTATGAGTAGAAGTCGTAAACAGTTTTGTCACAGTAAAATTAATTTTTGTTTTATATTCAAATTATACTATTTTATTGATTCTGAAAATAATAGGTTAGTTTGACAAGCCATTATTTCACAATTTTAAAGCATTGAACAGTTTTGAAATTTTTAAAACTTTTATAAAATGTTAAATTATTAAAAATATTTAATTATTGTAAGTGATTAATATTTCTTAGGTTATTGGAAACAAAAAGTATAAAATTTAAAATATATCTCTTTGTTGAATTTTAATAATTATTTTTATGGCTAAACCAGGAAAAAACCCATTTTTTTAAATATTAACATTAAGATATTTTTAAAAAATAACTAGAGCTCTCAGACCTAAATCCATATGAACTTTTATAGAACATATGTAAGGGAACATTTACAAGATATTTCAAGACTCTTATCTTGAACAGGAAAAACGCGTTAGGGATTAGAAAACACTCTCATCTTCAAAATTAAAAATCTGAGAAAAACATATTTAAAATTTGTAAAGGCATAAAAAAAATTCCAATGCCTGTAAAGCTTTAATTTTTCAATCTGTTACTACCCAACTTATGATCTACATGAAAATTCTACTTGAAATAAGTATGACTGAAATATCTTTTTTAATTCAAAATATTTTAAGACATAACATTGATAACAACTGTTAATTTGATCAATTATTCACTTTTATCAGAACCTTATATATTCACAAGAGTTTAAAATGCAAAATATTTATATAGAAATTAGTAGTTATACAAACGTAATCCAGAAATTACCAAGTTTGTAAACAATATCTATTTTTTTCTCAGTTCCCCTTCGTGGCAGTTAAGCAAGTTTAAGTTTTTGTTGCATGACTTTAAAATACTGCAGTGTAGTACTACAATAGATTTATTATAATGTAGTTTGTGGTACATCAGGGAAATATTTAGTTCATTCTGCAACATTTGTATTCTGTAGTCTAATTGTAATATTGCCTGAAAAAAGCTGCATTTTAGATTTACCATTTTCAGTCATATTCCATCCCTTTCAAGTATTATTTCTCACAGTACCCTGCGTACATTTTGGTCATGGCATTTTTCAAAAGGAAAAAATTAATGAAGACAATATATAGAGCTTTTAAATTATATAAACTATGTGTCAAAAAATATATTGGTCTTTAAATCAATCTTAATTAAGTAAATGTGAGAAAACTCAAAAACTTAAAAACATGAGCAAACAAAAATGATTTTAGAAATTAAAATTGTAGTTAATAGCCATTTCACACGAAATATCGGATTGTGTTAAAAAATATTTTTAATTAATTCAATCTAGGAATGCAAAAATGCTTTAAAATGAAACCAAATTTAAAATCAAAACTCAGAAAATTAAAATTTCTTAAAACCTAATTGGTTTTTAGATCAGAAATTGAGCAAGTTTTCCAAATACATGAAATATATATTTGCAATAAATTGGGTGAATTTTCTGTTGGCCGAGAAGTGGAGAAAATGTCTATTTTACAATCCTCGCCCTAGGCCACAGCTGTAAATGAGAAATATCCCCTTTCGACAACACAGAGACCGAAAAGCAATAAAATCATCCCCTGCAAAACCATTTGAGGACCTCCGGCAGTTTTAACAGGGGAAGGCATAAAACTGCTGTGAGTTTTCGAAGAAGTTCGCGAAATTTATCTGAAACATTTTCGCTACCGCTAGCTTTGAAAAAGTAGACCGCTTTCGAAGTGAAATTCAATTAGCGGGTCATCCACTCAGAGGGTTAATGAAATTTTTGATAGGAATTCACAATGAAATAAAAGATCAACTCAAATTAAATTTTGAGAAAATAAGAAAATAATAATCGAAGAGAAAAAGAAACATGAACGGGGAAAACCCCTTTAATTAAAAATAATTCTCTTATAATAAGCTTTGATTTTGCTTTCCTAAAAAAATCGTTAACTTTATCGTTTTAATAAGGTAACGAACAAAAATATATAATATATATAAAAATAACCAGATTCACATAAATTATTATTCTTAAATATTAAGGAAGTATGATACTTAACACAGAAATATTGCGACACACGAAAGTAATTGAAATTTAAAAAATAAAACATTTGAAAAAATTTCTTATTTTCTTACTGAAATCTATTTTATTATCAGAATCCAGATCATTAATAGCTAAATAATAAAATGGAATATATTTTAGAAGCGTATCAGTGGCGTAGCGTGGGTTTTCGCCGCCTGAGGCCGACCGGAAATTTGTCGCTTCTCTGTTTTAATTATTAGTCAAGAAAATTAGTAAAAGTATGATAGCTGAATATCTTTACTTCCATCGCCAAATATATGCTTCCTCATGATTCGTCTTGGGAGTTGAAAAGAAACTTCAAGCTCTTCACATAAACGTTTAGCATATACACTGCTGGACAATTGCTAAGGACGGATAACACTATCATTCATAGCAACCACAAAATGAAAGGAAGCAAAATGTGGAAAATTAGAATAAGTGCGGGATATTAGTAAGAAGAAGTATGAGTATATGCAAATTTTTTCCACGTCTGTTCATCACGTGATAGCGTTCATAAGAGCTTTAAAGGTTTTGACGCGTGTGGACAGGTCTTGTTTCAAGTCAAAGTTTTACAGGAAATATTTAATAGACGAACTTTTAAAATTTTTGGCATGTCTTCCCGACATCACATAGATGATTTTATGCGTGGCCGAATTATTGGAAAGATCGAAGAAGGGCGAAAAATAAAAGATGTTGCCAGGGAGTTCGACATCGCTCACAGCGTTGTTTCACGGCTGTGGAAGTCATTTAAAACTACTGGAATGTGTAGTAGACGGCACGGGGGAGGTCGTGTTAGAAGTACGACGCCTGCAGAAGACAGATATATCGTCCTATAGCAAAAAGGAACAGGCGCACCACAGCTCAGCCGGTGGCAAATCAGTTTCTTGCTGCCTCAGGAAAGCAGATCTCCCGAAAAACTGTTGCCAGACGTTTGAGGGGAGGAGGACTATACGCACGCAGACCTGTTGTGTGTGTTCCATTGACCAGACAGCACCGTACTGCCCGTTTGCAATGGTGTCGTGAGCATCACAATTGGACTGAACAGGACTGGGCATGCGTACTATTCTCAGATGAGAGTAGGTTCAGTCTGTCATCGGATTGTAGACGCCAACTGATCTGGCACGAGAGTGGTACTGCTTATCGTCCAGAAAATATCCAGAAAAATGACCGATATCCGACATGCAGTATCATGGTGTGGGCCGGCATCATGATCAATGGCCGCACGCACCTACATGTGGTTGCGAATGGGACTATGACGGGCCAACGATACATTGATGAAGTTCTACTTCCTCATGTTCGTCTTTTCCGTGGTACTGTCGGTGATAAATTTGTTTTTATGGACGACAACGCAACATGTCATCGAACACTCGCTGTTCAGGATTGTCTAGACAGCGAGGGTATTCAACGTCTCGTATGGCCAGCGCGTTCTCCAGATCTAAACCCCATTGAAAATGTGTGGGATGCTTTGGGGAGATAAGTTGCTGGTCGAAACTATCCTCCGACAAACAAGAACACCCTCATCCGTGCATTCACAGAGGAATGGGATAAATTGCCTCAACAGCTGCTGGATAATGTTGTGCAAAGTATGGTACGACGTGTGGAATGTTGCATCACACTCCACGGTGGACATATCCCATACTGATACCTTTCTTTAAGGTGCCTGCTGATTTTTAGGTGCATTGTTCCATTTCTCCGTACGCAGATCAAATGAACATTTTTTTTCTTTCAGATGTTTCACAGCTTTTGTACTTTCCAGAACAATAAATATTCTTTATTCTTATGTCTGAACAGTGTGGCAACTATATTTTATCCTACTAGGCCTCATGTCTCGCTTAATGTCATGCTACATAGCAATTTGTGATCCGTCCTCAGCAATTGTCCAGCAGTGTATTAAAGCGTCATCCACGAATTCCTTTCGTTTTGCTTCAAATATGGTCTGTAAAGCACGTATTTCTTTAGCACATTGATGGATATTTAGTCCCTCTGTTTGCAAATATTTTTTTGAGCATATTGACTTCACACAGTACCGGTTGCCAGAAGCCTAAGTAACATAAAAACGAATGCAATTGCATAGCGACTACTAAGCTTCCTGCATCTGTGCGTGTATTAAAGCTTTCACTCGTTTCCGTCAGTTTCGTCGCGAGGGCATGATTTAGAGTTTGAAATATTGTTTGAGTTTAAATATCGCGGCGCTTGCCACCGCCCCTTTTCGTATACCACCCTGGGCCATGGTCCCCTCTCTGCACCCCACGCTACGCCACTGAAGCGTAGAATAGAATTACAAGAATAGTATGTCATGCTCTCGTCCGAGAAGGAGAATTAATATATGTAGGTATTTATTAATTCAACATGGGCTCTTTTGTCCCGGTTAGAGATATGTTTCTTGAATACAGAACAGGTCAATATTCTGCTTCGATGTGAAATCGTGGACTTATAAATTTTTTAACTAGAACCATTGACATTCTAGAAACAGAAATATTATATGGGGTGTAGTCAGTCTAACTGAGTTTAATTTATATGTATGCTTCAGAAAAGTAAAATACTTTGACGTCGTCTAGTGAAGCCTGGTGGAAAGCAGGAGCTCTACTTAGAATACTCTCTCGAAAATATAATCCTCGACATTGGTGTTCCTAGCTTTTTCCATTATGGAACAAAATCTATACATCTATACATATAAATAAAAATGAAGTGTCTGTAATTTGAAATTGACAGCTTTTTACTAAATGCATTTAAAAGTATAAATGGTACTTAAATGAAAAAATCAATGTTTAAAATTTTTGTCTTTCTGTCTATCTGTCTTTCTGTCTGTCTGTCTGTTTGTTCCGGCCAATCTCTCAAATGACTGAACCAATTTTGACGAAATTTTCACTGGCAGATAGCAACTGTTATAAGGAATAACTTAGGCTACTTTTTTATAGAAAAAAAAATTAGGATTCCACAAAAATAAAATTAAAACCAATGAAATGGTGAACAATATCTGTTTTTAATAGGGATTGTTTATTTCAATAGGGATTCTTTTTATGTAATAGGGATTATTTTTATTCGATAGGATTGTTTTATTTTGCGAGCCTTCTGTCTCAATGTTTCTAGCAGTTATATCAAACTTTTTTGTTTGACAAGGTTACTGAAACTCGTGATATATCCCGTTCATGTCCGATCCTATTGATTTTAACAGTCTTCACTTACCCCTTGCTTGAGGCTTCGTTTCACCCTACCCAGTCCTCACCTCATCGACAGTGTCAAAGGTCACAAGTCCCTCCCCCTGCTTGCAGATTCGTTTCACCCTGCTGTTACTAAGACCTGTTTTGAACCTTTGCATTCAACGTTTTTCATCATTCCAATGATTTCATTCTCTCTCAAAAATACTGAGCAACATCAATTTTTCTATAACTTAAGACAGCATTTAAACCTAAATCATGAAGTTTTTGGGTTTTACGTCATTTGACTTCTCACAAGGCTTCATATTTAAATAGAGGTAAGCCAATTTCATACCTCTATTGTTTATTTCATTGCCAAACACTGCACAAAGCAGTCACAATGTTTGTCTTGCAAGGGGGATAGCACAAGTGTGAGTGTGTGGTGGGGGTGGCAATCGCAGAGCCAACAGGTTGTTTTATTTAGTTAAGTACGTAGGTAGTTGCTTCTAAAATAAATATATTTAATTACGTTTTAGGTGAAAAAGTGCACTTCTACCCTTTAGCTATAACAGTCTTCACTTAACCCCTTGCTTGAGGCTTCGTTTCACCCTACCCAGTCCTCACCTCATCGACAGTGTCAAAGGTCACAAGTCCCTCCCCCCCACTGCTTGCAGATTCGTTTCACCCTGCTGTTACTAAGACCTGTTTTGAACCTTTGCATTCAACGTTTTTCATCATTCCAATGATTTCATTCTCTCTCAAAAATACTGAGCAACATCAATTTTTCTATAACTTAAGACAGCATTTAAACTTAAATCATGAAGTTTTTGGGTTTTACGTCATTTGACTTCTCACAAGGCTTCATATTTAAATAGAGGTAAGCCAATTTCATACCTCTATTGTTTATTTCATTGCCAAACACTGCACAAAGCAGTCACAATGTTTGTCTTGCAAGGGGGATAGCACAAGTGTGAGTGTGCGGTGGGGGTGGCAATCGCAGAGCCAACAGGTTGTTTTATTTAGTTAAGTCAGTGTTTCTCAAACTGTGGGGCGCGCCCCCGGGGGGCGCGATGACCTTACGAGGGGGGCGCGAGCATATCGAAAATAAAAGATTTAAAAAATAATTAGTTTACTGGAATGAATTAAAACAAAATACTTTCAGACATAATAAAAAATGCACTTTTACTCTGATATAATTTATAGGCGCGCGCGCGCGATATTAAGTCAGCAAAAATAAAAACCTCTTCAATACCTAATTAGCTATCTTTGATCCTATAACCAAATAAAAAAACTTTTATTTGATTTGCTGTAATCCCATGATGAGATATTTTTTTATTACGCTTTTTTTTAACCTAACATACTACTCTTTCAGAGAAAAAACAGATCCCAGACCCAGAATCGAAAAAATTTAGGAACATAAAAAATTCATCACTGTCATTATTTTTGAAATACTGCACATTATAGCTGTAATCGGTTTGACCTTCGAAGTTATTGGTACAGTTAGTTATGACCCCTCTCTTATGTGTTCTCTGTTGCGCTTTTTTCCATGCAAAAGAGTTTTATGATATTTGGAAAAAACCACGGAGAGCACACACACACACAAGCACATGAAGGATTACTTGGCCAAGACATATTTTTATAAATATTCTCAACATATAAAGCATAACGAAAAACTTTAACACAATTTTTTTAGCTGTAACATACATATTATCATAATGAATATACTTCTTACCCGGAAGTGTCGCGCGGGACACACAGATTACGAAATCGTTAATTCTGGCAAAACTGTTTATTTATTACCAAAGAAAAATTGAAAAGTCCTTGAAAGTAGGTAAGTAAACTTTCTCTTACTTAAATTATTCACTGGAATCATGATTTGTATCGTGTACAATAAAATAATTATATAAAAAAAGATTGGGGTGACTCAATAACCCCGACCGTATGGAGTGCGCGCCTGCTCCCGGGTTAAAACATGTTGAAGTCTTTTCGCTTTAAATATTAAAAATAATACAAATATTCTTCATCGATATTTTATATTATTGATCATTATTTAACATCAGTGGCGCACACAAGGGGGGAGGTTCGGACAACCCCCCAAAGCCCTTGATTTTTTTTCAGATTGATTATAATTCTAAGTTTATAGTACGCAAAATTTAATTAAGTATTTGTTATTAATGATTAATTTTATTAATTAATGCTAATTATTTATTCAAGAATTAGTTTTTTTCTGTGTTTCGTTCCCGAAAATCGACAAAATCAAAAGGAACCTGATACAAGATTGGTGAACTTTCAACCCCGGACCCCCCCTTAAAAAATTCCTGTGTGCGCTACTGTTTAACATCAATTATAAATGCTATTTCTGTGAGGCTTAAAATTACAATTCGCTTAAAACTAATTATAATTTGAGCAACCATTTAAAAAAATAATTTTACATTTTTGTAAACAGTGTCGCGCACATGGCTCTACTCTCCTTACAATTCAGCAATTATATCAATAATGTTTTATTTTCTTCTAAATGAACTCGTGGAAAGAGCGAGCACATCAGCCCGTATATTTTTAATGTATCAGTGCTGCACAGAGTATTTTATAATTAATTAATACTAAATATTAAGAACAAGTTTAATAAGATTTAACGACTTCCGTGGGCTTGTCTTGCAAAGAATAAATTTTTTATAAGGAATGCTTACGATTAGAAATTGACCCTCTGAGTTCTTTTTCTATATTTAGCAGATATCTATATTTTGTCTTCTAAGCAGCTACCACATTTTTCAATATGTTCAATTTAAAAAATAGAGAAAGGAAAAATAACATAATAATTATCCTATTATTTTATTTATTTTGCTTAAAAGTAGTATACAAAATTTTTAATACTTATGTTACTAATCTGTATGGTTTATAATTAAGATCGCCTTTTGTAGCTTTAGCGTCAAAGTGCATTATTATTGCATTCAGTACATTATTAATGTATAAGGGGGGCGCGAAAAAAATTGTGATCGAAAAGGGGGGCGCCAGTATTGAAAGTTTGAGAAGCACTGAGTTAAGTACGTAGGTAGTTGCTTCTAAAATAAATATATTTAATTACGTTTTATATATAGGTGAAAAAGTGCACTTGCACCCTTTAGCTATACCTAAAAGAAAAATCAAATCTTTTTAATATATACAAATAAATTGAATTGAAGTGTGTTTGTAGTTTGAAATTAACAGCTTTTTACTAAATGCATTTAAAAGTATATACGGTACTCATTTTTAAAAAATCAAGTTTTTAAATTTTTATCTGTCTGTTTGTTCCGGCTAATTTCTGAAACAGCTAGACCGAATTTGAAGAAACTTTCACTGGCAGATAGCTGTTGTTACAAGGAGTAACTTAGGCTACTTTTATTTTAGAAAAAAAAATAGGGTCCCACGAAAACAAAATTAAAACCAATAAAATAATGAACAACATCCGATTCAAAAATAGGGATTATTTATTATTATTTTTTTAATACCCAAAGACATTTAAAAAGCATTTCTTTATGGAACAAACGCAATGACTCATTTTTAACGGAAAAGAATAATTTATTCTTACTAACTCACTTTTAAATTTGTAAGAACAAACGATTTTTTTCGTTGCTATCGCAACCAGAGTTGATATAACCATAAGAACAGAAGTGAGCTAAGCCTAAAAAAGATATGAACAATATAAGGATTAATTAAAAATAAAAACCATATATTAGTTGTTCTTTAAAAGATTTGTGTCATTTCAAGCCAAAACCAGTTTATGTGAGAGTAAATTTATCGTTTGAGATTTGCCGGTTAGTATTTTGTAAGTTTTACGCGTTTTTTTTTTGTCTTCATGGAGAAAAGAGTACTTTTTTTAAAAATTAAAACTAGCTGCATAGCTCGGCGTTGCTCGGGCTTTTATTTTTCCTCATGACACCAGCATTTCTGTGTGTGTGTTTGTACGCGCACAATGTGGGTGATTTCTAAAATTATGTCAAAAAATTTCCCTTTTCGAAATTTGCTCCATTCCACTTATTTTTGATTTAAGACAGGTTGCTTTCTCCTCTCTATAGCCCGAAAACGTTTTTTTAGTGTCAAATTAATTATTCTTTTATCTTCCCCTCCTTCTCACCCCCTCCTACTCACAGGTAAGATATAGTTTTAAATTTTGATGTATGACTTATAAAAAACAATATATATATTGCGTTAGAATTAAAAAATTATTAATGTGAAGCAATAAAAAGAAAATGATTCTGATGCTAAGAGTAAAACAAAAAACATTCATCATTTTTTAATAATAGTTAGATTCTAAGAATCTAAAATAATAAAATAGATTTAAGATTTTCATGAATCAATCAATCGTTTTTTTAAATGAAACTAGGCTTAACTGGGAAATTCGCCCGGTCCCGTGCGTGTGAGACTGGAGAAATGCTTCTTTTTCATTTTCCTGGTCCTGAAGGGGTTAAGTAATAATTAGAAATCAATGTTAAACGCGCCGTTAGGTTTTCTTTCATGAAAATAGTTCAGTTTTTTATTTAGAAAACATGGTTTTTTCATTCAGCTGAGATACGTAAAAAGCTTTTTTTTTTTTTTGTTTAATTTACAGTTTCTGTAAAATTAACTCATTAAAAACTCCTTTATTCTTCAGTCTGTATTGCTTAATTTTTCAATTCACCCATGCGAAGAACGGGTATATTAGCCTCAGTGAGTTAGAGAATAGAGTTATTTTGATTTATTGAGATTTATCAGGAGACAAAATTGGAATATGAAATATTAAGAGTGGTACTGCTGTAATTTGACAGAGACTATTACATATGGAGAATATTATTTTAATCCCTTAAGGCTCCCGTAGACACGCCGTCACGAAATCTGGGGAGTAATGTTAATCCTATGGAATTTTTTTCTGTTCTGTTTAAGTCTAGGGTATTGCTTTTAATTGCATGAAATCAAATGCATCTAAAAAAGTGAAAAAAAAATTAAAATCTTTCATTATTTCGATTTTTTTAAAAAAATTCTAAGTATTTTTAAGTATTATTTAAAGATCTGAACATTCATATCTAGAGTACTAAAGCGATCATAAAAATATTTTAAATTATCGGATAACAAATGTAAAAACAGGAAAAAGTTTCTTTTTTTATGCTTTTTCAAATACATATACTTATAAATTTTTAAATTAGGTTACTTGCGAGTAATTAAAAAATAAACATTACACACATTTGGAAACAGGGGAAAGTAAACATGTAACTCCACCTACTTGCGGAAGGATACATGAAGTTTCCCCGTATCTTCTATGGATGAATGGTAATTTATGACTCTTCAGTGGATTGTGTGTGGTGTAACAGGTTTCTTTTCTTTTTTCTTTTCCACACACAAATGGGGCTAGTTCTCCAAGAATCCATAGCGTGTATTCAAGAAACTGCACCAAACATTTGCACCATTCTTTGAAAGTGTAGTGCATTCTTTGAGTTTGTACTTGAAAATTACTACTAAAACGTTTTCTAAAATAAAAAGTTATTCTCTGTTTTTTATTCTATGTTTCTTTAAAAAAAATTTGTAAACTAGACAAGTTATATTTTGCTAATCACTAAAATGAACAATTAATATTTATTCAATACCTCTTGAATCTTCTGGATAAAGTGAATCAGTTTTCACATTCTTTTCTTACAAACCTGCATTGAATTTCGCGTGTGTTTTGCCAAGTTTAAGTTATCTGAATATCAGCTGTTTTACAAACTTATTTTGCACAGTTTATTTCAGTTATTAAGTAAAATGGATCACCGAAAGAAGCGAAAGACAAAAAGAAAAAGATAATTTTAATGACATAAATATAGAAATCAACAGGAAGTTCTGACATCAAGAGAGTAAGAGAAAATTTCTCAGAGAAAAAGAAAACGTAATGCACATTCTTTGTATGCACATACATTTTATTCTTCACCACGGATGAATCAAAAGACGAGGACGTCACCTGAGTTTTCCCCTTTCTTTCCCCACCCTGCCAACAAAACTGAGCCTCTACAAATTTAACATCTATCGAACCCTCTACATCATGAGTCTTTTTGTTTGTATTATTGTCATGCTGTTTATATGTATTATTGAGAAACTCTAGAGCAGGGGTTTCCAAACTTTTATCAGTAGCGATCCCTTTCGAAAAAATAATTTTCCTTTCAGTCCCCTTACATTTTTCTGTAATATGTAGCATACAATATAACAAATATGCTAAAAAAATTGCACTCAAAAAATTTAACAAGAATAATTTTAACTAAAAATACTGTCAGAAAATTTGGGGGAATACGTTTTATAAGATTTCTTTTATTTTTCTAATTTTACAAATATAAACAAGATTTCAGAAACATAAATAGTAATTGCATAATAGTTCAATTAATATAGTAATGGTTTTTATGTATTGATACAATTTTATTTTTTAGTATTTTGCCTAAAATTCTGCTTATCATTTTCATAATCACGTAACTAATGCAACAAATATAAATATTTATTTTATTAAATAATTTTTCAATTTTACTGAATTATATGTAAATGTATTATAATTTTTTATAAAAAATCTAGGCTTTGAAGCTTTTTTGTAAAATTTTTGCCGCCTATACGGTATAGTGGTTAGTATTGCCAACTGCTGTACTATAGGGCCTGCGTTCGATTCCCTGCGAAGACCTGGATGGTTGTAAAAGTATAGTGCTTTTGCAGCATGGTAGGACTCTAAATAGCCATCTAGCCACAAATCATCTTGAGAGGTTGGGCCATCTACCCCCAGTCTATTATTATTATTTTATTTAAATTGGGGTTTAAACTTTTATCATAATATGATAAAAGAATAAAAGATAAATGAGAAATTTTGCCAATGAAGAAGAGAAAACAACTTATTGACATTTCAACAGATTTGACGTTAAAATCTAAAATTAAGCAATAATGGCTCCTTAGTGTTTCAGGTTATAAATTCCTTGCAGAATGTACAAGATTTTTCACACAGCTCTAAAACTTTTAATACCAATCAGAACAATGTTTTTCTCAACATATGGGGAAACAAAAAGAATATGTCAAAACAAATTAGACACAAAATATGAAATACGATTGTAAATAATTTGCATAGACTCAATAATTACGCCAATAATATTCCCTTTGTTGTTGCAGGTTCTTTGTTTTAACTGAGGTTCCATTATTTACCAGGCACAAATAAAGTCAGTTTATCTTCAGTGGCTATAGATTTATTGTTCCATATACAGCCACACACACACACAAAACAAGCATAGCATAAAAAAAACTACTACGATACACTAAATTTGGTTAAGACCATTTGTTTCTCTACTAGCGAGAATAACCGCCATTCACCTCTCGTCTGCATGTTGTGTGTGTGTATCGTTCTCTTCTCTCCATTCCGAAGGCAGTGCCACTTATATAGTTTTTTAACGCCAGACGCATCTTACACGCCCCACCAACGGAAGCACATGCGTCATATTTAGAGACTAAGTGCTAAAAGAAAGAGGTTAGTCTCACACACACGAAAAAGTGTACTTTGAAACCTACACCTTAGGTGAGGAGCGTGCATTATCTAATTTAATAACACATGACTTAAAAAATCATTAATATACAAATGTGTTGAAAATAAGTCAGTAGGATAAAGTTATATAATCATGAATACAATAAGATTATTATTTTCACACTAATTTACTAAATACATACATAAATGAGAATGGGAATTAATACTGCAACAATATGTTCTGCAAAGGACTGAGGTTAATCATCAAAAGATAAGCAAGAGAGGGCGTCAGCATTATCATGGTTTTTCCCCTTACGGTATATAATCTGTAAATCATAACGTTGCAAGGCTAGGGCCAACGAGCTAATTTTGTACCATGTGGTAGTCTTTTAGTCAAAAATGTGAGTGGGTTGTGATCAGACACAACCTGTATTTGAGATCCGAAGATCCAACAGTCAAACTCTTTCAATGCACTTAGCACGGCATAAGCCTCTCGCTCTATCGTAGACTAGTTCATTTGGCATTTGGTTAATTTTTTAATGTAGAATGTAATTGGATGTTCCACTCAATTTTCATCGTTCTGTGCAAGGCATGCACCGACCATAGTAGCAGAAGCATCTGTATACAGCTGAAATGGGCGATTTAACACAGGGGTATATAGAATAGGCATTTCGATTAAGTTTTTCTTCAAACATTGAAAAGATTCTTTGGCTTTGTTGTCCTAAGGAATTTTATTTGGAATATTCGTCTTAGTTAAATTGGTCAAGGGCAAAACAATGGACGAAAAGTTCTCAATATAATCACGATAATAGCTTGCTAAGCCAATCAGTCCTCGTAACTATTTTTTGGTTGTTGGTCTCAGTAACTTTGACATACTTTCCACTTTTTGAGGATCCAAAGCATGTTTTCTAGAACCAGCTACATGACCTAGAAATTTAACTTGGCTCTTTCCAAAAAAAATCCCACATCACTAAATTGATAGTTAGTCCAACTTCTGTGTTAAAGTCTTAAAACATTTTCCAAGTGTTGCATGTGATCTGACCATGTTTCTGAAAATATTGCCACATCGTCTTTTAAAGATCTACAGTAATTATATATGATGAGGACTCAACACTTGGTCCATAGATTTTTGAAATGTACTTTCCACATTTTTCATTCCAAAAAGTAAGGCCTTCACTTGAAAATGTCCGGAATGAGTAACGAATACAGTAAAATGTTTGGAGTTTTCTTCCATAGGGATTTGTCAGTATCCCTTCGTGAGGTCTAAGACCAACATAAAATGAGCTTTGCCTATTCGTATATTAAATTCGTTGCATGTTTCATTGGATATGCACCAGGAATAGTAAAACTATTCAAAAGTCTAAAGTCTATACACAATCTAATAGTTCCATCTTTTTTCGCCACACACACCACCGGGTGCACCCAATCACTATCTCCATGTTCAGTCAAGTCCATATCTAGCAGCTCATTGACTTGACGTTCAACTTCTTTTTGAAGAGCAATAAGAACTCTATATGGTTGTAATCTCTTAGGTGAACTCTCTGCCGTAATTTTAACATAATGTCCTTTCACTTTGGCTTTTCCAAGACGATTCCGGAATATGTCTTCATATCGTTATAACAATTTTCTTAACTGGTATTTCTGTTGAGCATTTAAAACATCAGACATTTGATTTAATTAGATATCAATATGATGTTGAGTTTCCTTATCTGTTGGAACATAATGCAATTCACTGAAATCGCTATCTTGGTCAAATATTATTCCAAAGGGATCAACTCTTTTGATATAAGGTCTTAGCTTATTTACATGTAATTCTCTAATACAACCGTCTTCAATTTGAATTGAATAAGAGTGGGGTCAAGTAAGTTTTACTACCTTTGTGATACCCCCGGGGCGGGGGTATCATCTCTTCATCTACGCGACCTAGATTTGTAGGAGGAAATGACTGATTACCCAAATTCACCATAATAAATCTAATTTATTATTGTTCCAATATATTGATCAACACTACACAAGTCTTACTATAGGAATTCGATGAGGAGTGATACAACGTAATTCTAAATTCTAAGTAAAGAGCACCTGGAATCCTAATCACTAAAAGCTATCCTAAGAATCTTTATCTGCCTTATATATAGAGAGAGATAGATGCCTTAACGCACTAAAACCCTTTCTATAATTATGCTTCTATATTTAATATCTTACCAATAGCTCTCGGCATTCAGCGTCTCAGCTTTCAGTCTCCTTCTTCTATTCTACCACGCGAATACTAAAGCTCCAATATATATCTATTAATCTTCATATCGCGGTTTCTTCTTGAGAGGATTGGATTGAAATAATGCCATTCTGGCCCCAAAGATTCCCCAAGAGGATTAGTAAGAAAATCCGATAAAGTCCCGTCACACCTTGGCTGGTCCTATTCAAGTGTCAAGCAATTTATGCGTGGAGGAAGGCTTAAGGATCATTACTTCATCGTCAACAGAATATTTTTTTTCTCGTGATCTCAAATTATAGTCTGAAGTCATAAGTTTCTGATTTTTAGCACTGTTTTCCGATACGATTTCGTGTGCATTTTGGAACTTCTTTTGCAATTGTTTCAAGTATTCTTCAACAGAACGAGCAACACTAGTAGAGATTTCTCTTTCTCCTGTCTAAAACTCTTTTGAAAAGGTCATCTCGGGCCAGATGGTAGTCTTCCATAAACTAATTGGTACGGTGATACACCAGTAAATGCATGAGGTATTTCTCTATAAGCAAAAAGCAAATATGGGAGATGGACATCCCTCTCATTTTCATGCTTCTGGATATTATTGTGGTTATAGATTTGTGAAATTTAGTATACCGTAGTTATACTTGTTATCCAGGGGGGTGTAATTTTCAAGATTTGTGATATTGGAATTATTAATGTTGGGGAGATTATCAAAGAATTTTTTGGCGAGGGTCTGGATGTATTTTTTAAAGGGGGGAATTCGGTTGCTCTATAAATATTAGCGGTCGAATTAAACATGCAGGCTCGTACAATGCATCTAATAATTGAATTTTGTGCAATTTCTAAAATTTTGATATTCGTTTTCGCTGCATAGCCCCACACAGGACAAGCGTAACTCAGAATTGGTCGCAAAACGGCCGTGTAGAGAAGTAACTTGTTGTAAAGATACATATCGGAATTCCGGTTAATTAGGGGGTAAATTTGTCTTAACGCGATCCGGAATTTATCTCGCGCGTGTAGAATGTAGTGTTTCCAAGTGAGCGCGCGCGTTTTATCAAATATTACACAAAGGTACTTAGTGGTTTGAGACCAACGTAGTGGTGTGGAATATAAGGTGGGTGGTGTGATTTTTTTTGCCACTTATTGTGAATAAAACCGCTACGGTTTTATCGACGTTCATCTTTATTTTCCATTTATTGAAGTAGTTTTCTAGTAGGGCCAGGTGTTTCTTTAGAGCTATTGTAACAGATTTTGTGTTTTTGTAGGTGGCAGAAATCGTGGTGTCATCTGCGTGAAGATTAATCGTGCGCGGGTGTGATGGGATGTCATTAACATAAATATTGAACAACACAGGGCCCAATAAGGGGGGAACCCTGAGTTATTCCAATGTTAACGTGATGTGTAATTGAAAGTGTCGTTGACTCTGTGACTCTCTAATTCCTGTTAGATAAGAGTTTAATATATGAATGATAACAGGAGGGAAGTTGTTAGTTATAAGTTTGTAAATGAGTTCGTTAATCCAGATCCGGTCAAATGCCTTTTGGATATCCAGAAAGACAGCACCGGTGGTTCTGCCCCTCTGGAAACCCGAGGAATTTTTTTTCATGAGTCGGAGTAACGGATGATAGATAGAGAGTTGTTTGGTAAAACCAAATTGATTAGGATTAAGAAAATTAGAGTTGTAGATATGAGAATGAATCCTATTCAATATTACGTACTCAGCAATTTTGCTGAGAGACGATACTAATGATATAGGTCTGTAGGAATCTGGAGAAATTTTTTATTTTTCCCAGGCTTGTGGATTGGAAAAACGATCGCCATTTTCCAATCACTTGGAAAATGTCGTATCAGTAGAATTTTATTAATAATGTAGGTGAAAATTAGTATTACTTTAAGTGAGAAATTTTTAATCATTTTGTTAGTAATGTTATCGAAACCTGGAGCCTTCGAGTTCTTTAACTTTTTAACGTATTCACAGATTTCGTCCGGGTTGGTGAAGGGAATGGGTGTGCGGGGTGGGGTGGAGAAGAAATTCGTTAGAGTATTAGTGACGTCAGAGTCGATGTTAGTGTAGTTCTCTGGTCTTTTATTTTCCGTGTAATTGTCAACGAAAGTGTTTGCAATTAAATTTGCCTTCTGTTCATCGTTGCTAGCGATGCCAGAAGAGCTAGTTAGATTTGGAATGTTTGAGCGTTTTTTACGGAAGTGTTTTTGCATATGCCAGAGACTGTTATCTTGGGTTTCTAGTGATGCGAGTTTGGCTGACCAAGTGTTTTGAGAGTGTAATCTTAATTTTTTTAAATTGCACCCTGAAGCCTGTTGGCTTCAGTTTTGTGTAAAGGTTTTAACGTGCGTTGGGAAAGCTTTCTGGCTCTATTTTTCCTAGCTATTAGATCTTTGATGTGCTGTGGAGTGTAACTGTGTCGTTTGTTCGTGATTGGTTTAGACGCTGAGTTATGGGCGGAGCTAACCAGATCAGTGAACTTTGTTAGTTTTTCTTCGAGAGACTGAGGGCTATTTATTTTAGAGAAGTCGGATAGATGAATTTGGTTTTTAAGATTTCTACTAAAGGCAGACCAACATGTGGTAATTGCTCTAGGGTTATGTTTGTGAATAGTGGAAGTTAAGGTAAAACTGAGAATAACAGGGTTATGATCAAAGAAGAGTTCAGATATGGATTCGATATTGTAGGGAAAGTTAAAATTACTGATGAGGGCGAAATCTAAAGTATTGGAAGAGTTATATCCATATATGGTAGGGGTGTTAGGAAAGATTACTTCGAGATTTGTAGTATCTGCGAAGTTTTTGAGTTGAATACCTCTAGTAGAGTTATTTGAGCAATTCCACGAATTGTGTGCAGCATTGAAATCGCCAAAGATCACACAATTGCTGTTGATCTGAAGGATAGTTTCTAAATCCAAGGTGAATAAGAGATTATCAGATCTGGGGGGAACATAAATGCTGGTAATTGAGATATGGTTAGTATTCGGGGTTGTAAGGGTTACGGTGGTAGCTTCGACATGATGAAGGGTGGGGAAGTTAGAGTGAGGAATTGAACTTTTAATAAATAACGAGCTGTACCGTTCGTGATGCGGTCATTCCTGTAACAAGTGTAATTATTAATGTTTATGTCGAGGGTGGGTCTCAAATATGTTTCTTTAATAAGTAGGATATCAGGATCGTACTTCTCTACAAATAGTCTAAATTCTGAGATTTTACTTAGCAAACCGTTTGCGTTCCACGAACACAAACTCAGGCCATTCATTTGGTGTCTATTCATCTTCATCATCTAAAAAAGCCTCTACTAAGACGTACATTTCCTTCTTAATTTTATTCTTGTTTTTGGGGGGTTTGGTTGGTTTCGGGTTATTTTGTGTCAAGTTTACGGTGCTAAAACCGAGAAGCAACTAGAACCGAACTAGCACCGAGAGTGCTTGAATTGTTTGATTTAGAGTTTGAGTTATTAGGCTCATACAATCATTATTTGTATTTATCGGTTGGGGTTGGGGAGGAATTTGCATTCTTATAGCCTGAGTTTGTGTTTGATTCGTAATGGGAACCTGACCGACTTGTGGCGTCATCTTTAGTGGAGCGGAGGGTTTAACTGTTGCCTGGGTTTGTTGGGCCGCTTGCGCGAAAGATGTGTTCGGGCGGACAAGGCTGTTAATTACGTGAGAATAATTTGGTTTTACTACTGCGCCTTTGCGGGGCTTAGGATATAAAGGACATTTTGAGTAATTGGCCATATGGCCGTAAGTTTCGCAGTTGACGCAGTACATCGTATCGACTTTCTTAATCTGGCAGTCGGCCGTTTGATGGGCCTCTCCACATTTTAAGCATTTAATGTGGCAATTGCTTGCCGTATGCCCCCTCAGGGGCCACACCTTCTTTAGGTGAGTACGGGTTTCACGCTCCCGAGGTGCCCTAGTGATCTTTTCCTTTTCCCTAGGGGTTTACTGTCTTTGGTAAACACGGGCTTCACGAACCCGGGGAACCCTAGTGATCTTTCTCTATTTTCGGCCCTTTTTCTTGCCATTCCAATTTCCCTTTTCTTCTTTTCACGTCCAGATTGATTGATTGATTGAATATTAACGTCGCACTGTTCAGCTACACGAGGGCTTTTGGCGACGGACCACGTAATTTTGAACCATGGTCAAGTGACGTGGACGACACCTGAGCTGGCACCCCCCTCTCCTAACTACCACACCACACCAACGGGAGGACGTTTCAGCTCTCGACAGATTTAACGTGCATCGCTGCCCTACACGGCGCGTCTTTAGTGGTACTGGGCTCGAACCCGTGACAAAGCAAGCCACGGTCCGATACCTATACCACTCGGCTACCGCGGCCACCTTTTCACGTCCAGACCACAGATCTACATTCAACACTGTACTTTGTTCCATCTTTGTTTTTTTCTGGTAAAAAATTCGATATTTTTTACTATCGTATTATGGTTTACATTTTATATTACGTTCTTTTCATTTGATTTGCTTAAATTTCTTTCAATATTTTGGTTTTGTTGCTTCTTTTATGTTCGATTCTTGCTTTTTTTGTGTTCAACTTATTATCTTTATTTTTCTGCCACGAAGTCCTGTGGCAGACCAGGACTGAGTGGAATGATGTTGTGTCTGATGGGTTTTCACTATTGGTATGATGACACAACGGACTGCTCCATGGGAAAACTGGCACTTGGAGCGGGGTTTTGAACATTTGAGGACCTTTGGACTAGTGAGGTGGGGTCTTGGAGGAAGCAGCCATGTAGAGGGTACAGGAGAAAAGCTGAGTTTTGCGTCTCAGGCCGCCAGATAGTAAAGGAGCCCGGGACAGCCTAACCAGCATGTCCTGGCTGCTCTATCAGCTGGTGTATAATCCCGCCTGTCTTGTAGTTCCAGGTGGTGCCTGGATGGGGTCCTGCATTGTAGAGCGGGGGCTCTCCCGAGGCCACTACTGGTTGCTGAATCTAGGGCAAGCCCTGCCAAACTGGTCCTCTGATAATCAAAAGGAATTCTCCTCCTCCTTTCTCAAAAAAAAATTTCAAAATTAGTCAAATTAAGGAAAAAGTTCAAAACGCATCTTTTAAAACCCCCATCCCACCCTTCCCAACACATGATGCGCATGTATTACACAGGTGCGTCCGTTTCATTAATGTCCAATTCTCTTTTCACTAAAATAAAAAACGAAAACTGTAAGGAATTTAATTTTTCAATTCAAATTAAAGCGGTCTGTGGAGATACAGTAGAAATTATCGGTTGTTATGAAATACAATTGTCATTGGGGGAATTTCAATTTCAACATATTTTTTTATAACTAAGAAAGATATTAAAGACAATTATTGCGCTATTTTGGGATACGATTTTCTAAAAATTATGTAATGCAGTTTTAGATATGGGTAAAAACCGTCTATTTATTAATAAATTTTCAATTCCACTTATCAATTTTTCGCTTCCTCCGCGTGCGATTCAGACTAACTTAATTTATGGAATTTTAAAACACAAAACGTGTGTAGGTCCTCATTCAGTCACAAATGTTCGCATCCACGTCTCAACGCTACCTAATTCTACGTCTTCGGCTACTATTCAGAGTTCAGCAAAGTTAAAAACTAAAAACATCCACCTAACTACTTCACAAATTAATATTGATCCACAAACAAATGACACCATTCTAAAAATTAGAAACGATTCTGATGGCGTAATCACCCTTAACAAAAACATGAAAATAATTACTGTCAATAATTACGAAGACATTTATTCCGATTTTCCCGTTTCTCAAGATATTCTACCCCCACTCACGGAGAAGGATTTTAATCTTTCAGGTTTGGACAGCAAAATAAAAAATAGATTATTTCAACTTTTAATTTCGCACAAAAGTGCTTTCCCTCGCTCTACGGTAGAATTATCTGCGGCCGCTACGGATCATCATACACTGCTGGACAATTGCTAAGGACGGATCACAAATTGCTATGTAAAATAACATTAAGCGAGACATGAGGCCTAGTAGGATAAAATATAGTTGCCACTCTGTTCAGACATTAGAATAAAGAATATTTATTGTTCTGGAAAGTACAAAAGCTGTGAAACATCTGAAAGAAAAAAAATGTCCATTTGATCTGCGAACGGAGAAATGGAACAATGCATCTAAAAGTCAGAAGGCACCTTAAAGAAAGGTATCAGTACGGGATAGGTTCACCGTGGAGTGTGATGCAACATTCCACATGTCGTACCATACTTTGCACAATATTATCCAGCAGCTGTTGAGGCAATTTATCCCATTCCTCTGTGAGTGCACGGATGAGGGTGTTCTTGTTTGTCGGAGGATAGTTTCGACCAGCAACTTGCCTCCCCAGAGCATCCCACACATTTTCAATGGGGTTTAGATCTGGAGAACGCGCTGGCCATACGAGACGTTGAATACCCTACTTTCTAGACAATCCTGAACAGCGAGTGTTCGATGACATGTTGCGTTGTCGTCCATAAGAACAAATTTATCACCGACAGCACCACGGAAAAGACGAACATGAGGAAGTAGAACTTCATCAATGTATCTTTGCCCCGTCATAGTCCCATTCGCAACCACATGTAGGCGCGTGCGGCCATTGATCATGATGCCGTTCCACACCATGATACTGCATGTCAGATATCGGTCCTTTTCCTGGATATTTTCTGGACGATAAGCAGTACCACTCTCGCGCCAGATCAGTTGGCGTCTACAATCCGATGACAGACTGAACCTACTCTCATCTGAGAATAGTACGCATGCCCAGTCCTGTTCAGTCCAATTGTGATGCTCACGACACCATTGCAAACGGGCAGTATGGTACTGTCTGGTCAATGGAAACAACACAAAACAAGTCTGCGTGCGTATAGTCCTCCTCCCCTCAAACGTCTGGCAACAGTTTTTCGGTAGATCTTATTCCCTGAGGCAGCAAGAAACTGATTTGCCCCCTGCTGAGCTGTGGTGCGCCTGTTCCTTTTTGCTGATAGGACGATATATCTGTCTTCTGCAGGCGTCGTACTTCTAACACGACCTCCCCCGTGCCGTCTACTACACATTCCAGGATTTTTAAATGACTTCCACAGCCGTGAACAACGCTGTGAGCGATGTCGAACTCCCTGGCAACATCTGTTATTTTTCGCCCTTCTTCGATCTTTCCAGTAATTAGGCCACGCATAAAATCATCTATGTGATGTCGGGAAGACATGCCAAAAATTTTAAGTTCGTCTATTAAATCTTTCCTGTAAAACTTTGACTTGAAACAAGACCTGTCCACACGCGTCAAAACCTTTAAAGCTCTTATGAACGCTATCACGTGATGAACAGACGTGGAAAAAAATTTGCATATACTCATACTTCTTCTTACTAATATCCCGCACTTATTCTAATTTTCCACATTTTGCTTCCTTTCATTTTGTGGTTGCTATGGATGATAGTGTTATCCGTCCTTAGCAATTGTCCAGCAGTGTTGAATCAGTCTACAACATGACTATCCCATTAAATATCCGTTTTACAAGATTCCATTTAATTTAAAAAACGAATTTTGACGTCAGATAGCAGATTTAGAGAAGGCAGGGATTATTTCAAAATCTAATTCTCAGTACAATACTCCGGCCTTGTTTGTCAAACAAAAAGAAAAATGGCGCCTTGTTTTAGATTTTCGGAAACTGAACGAAATAACTTTGACTCAAGACTTCGTTATTCCAACATTGGACGACATTTTGCATGAAATTTCGGGTTCAAACTATTTTTCGGCTTTAGACATGAAGTCAGCATTTAATCAGATTCCACTTCACTTTGCTGACAGGCATAAGACGGCATTCTCTACTCCCGACGGTGACAAATATGAATTTAATAGACTTTGTTTCGGTTTAAAAAACTCGCCTAAAGCATTTCAATCAATTGCGCAAGAGGTTTTGGGAGATTTATTACACAACGGAGCTTTGGTTTATATAGACGACATTATTTTATTTACTAAAACTATAGATGAACATTTTGAATTATTGGGTAAGGTTTTTGAACGCTTTGAAAGAATTCACTTAAAATTTAATCCGAGTAAATGTCAATTTTTAACAAAGAGTTGTAAATTTTTGGGGTTTGTAGTAACGCCGGAATGTATCCTTATAGATAAAGATAAGTCCGTTTCAATTAACGAGTTTCCAGTTCCAACGGATCAAAAGCAAATTAAATCTTTCTTAGGGTGTTGTAATTTTTATAGAAGATATATTAAAAATTTCGCAAAACGAGCACTTCCATTAACGAATCTCTTGAGAAAAGACACTCCATTTGAGTGGACATCTGAAACTCAGGAGGCATTCGATGATATTAAGAAAGCCATATTGAACCCACCGGTCTTAGCACTACGTGATCAAAACGCAGAATTACAAATCACGATGGACGCTTCATCTCGCGGCATAGGGGCAGTTTTAGAACAAAAATATCCTAACTCTGAAGTCAAACCTTTATATTTTTTTTCAAAGAAATTAAATCCCTCGCAATCTAAATATAACGCAACGGTTTTGGAGTTCTTTGCAATATATACAGCATTAAATTTTTTTAGACCTTTCTTATTGGGTAGAAAATTTAAAGTTTTTACTGGTCATAAACCTCTCGCAGGATTTCTTTCTAAGAAAAATCCTTCTTCCAAAATTTTGCGTTGGAAATTGGCTCTGGGAGAATTTAATTACGATATACACTACATCAGGGGTTCCTTAAATTCAGTAGCAGATCATCTTTCCCGTTGTTATTAACAACATCACAATAGCTTTACCTGACTCTAAAGATCTTATTAAAATGCAACATGAAGATCCTGTTTTAAGTCCTATTATACAAAAAATTGATCAAAACGACGTTAGCCCACAAGTCAGCAACTATTTTATTAATGGGGAAGGTTTGTTATGTCATTTGTCCAAGCGCCCGTCCAGATCACCCAGGTCTAACACCACTAGAAAAAAGTCTGCATTCCACACTGTCTTAAAGCTAGAATTCTCGAATCTGTCCATTCAGAATATGGAGGGCATCTTAAATTTTTTAAAACATATCATCGACTCGGCGAAAACTTCTTTTGGCAGAATATGTACAAAGATACTAAAAATTTTGTTCGTTCTTGCACTATATGCTTATCTCGAAAAAACGCTTTCAAAATTCCGCCAGCACCTCATCAGCCAGTAGAACAAAGTCAAGAACCGGGAGAAACGTGTCATATTGATATTTTCGGTCCTTTAAAAACCACGCCTAAATGTATATATATATATATATATATATATATATATATATAGCTATGTTTTATCTATGATAGATGCATTCACAAAATACATTCATATTGTTCCACTTCCTGATATTAAGTCGAGTACGCGATTTCTAAAGCTTTCTTTGATAATTACATTGTACACAGGGGTTGCCCACATAAATTAGTCGTAGATAACGCTACATATTTTAAGAGTTCTGAATTTGTTGAATTTTGCAGAGTTATGGGCATTCATAAAAGACACATATAAAGTTATTCCGCTCACGTGAACGGGAGGGTAGAGAAACCCAATCAATCGCTAGCCAATATCCTGGCATCAATTTCGCAAAATACAAATGACTGGGATGAGCAACTCCCGCACACCATGTTAGCATTAAACTCAGCGATTCATGAAGCTACATACACATCGCCTTTTTTCCTAGAACATGGCAGGGATATTCGATTATCTTACACTTACGAGAAAAACTCCGACACACCACAAAATAAGTATGAATATGTCGAGAAACTTTTACCGTCTTTGGAGCAAATTTTTAATAAAATTTTTTAAAAAATCTAAAAGAGCAGGAGGCATCGCATGTTGATTTGAGTACGAGAGCGACAAAGCAGCATCATTATGATTACAAAATCGGGTCCTTGTGTTTTATTAAGACGCCTAATATCAAATCTAATTTATCTCCAAAACTCAGACCTAAGTTTGTAGGTCCTTACAGAGTAATAGAGCGTTTTTCTAATGTCAACTATAGGGTTCAACATGTAGAACAATTGAGGAAGAGATTTAACACACAAGTCAATCGGATGTTTCCATTTATTAAGAGATTCTCATATTTGCACTTAAATAATTTAGATGATTTGCAACCAGACGAGACGGAGGTTAAGGGTATTGTTCCAAGTCCACGGTATAATTTAAGGGCCCGTGCAGGCAATTCGGCTTATTAATTCACTTATCGCGCTAAAAATTTTTTGAGGAAACTGAAATTTTTTTTACAATTTTTACGCTTTTCACTTCGAGAGCACACATCTGGAATGGTACCTGTCTCATTGTTGCACCTTATTTTATGTCATGTTTGATGTTTTAGTGAGATAAAATTTTGTACTTAGTTATTTAATGAATTCTAGCTCAATTTTTTATGCAATATGTTTCATGTCTTGATTTGATGCTTAAATGAGATGATGTTGTGCATGTGGTTAATATCAATTTTAGCTCTAGATAAAATATTTTTTTGATGCTATGTGTTTTATGCAATATATAAAATTTGTTGTTTGTAATAGGAATGTTATTTAATTTTGCTATGCGATTCATGTATGCACGTCAATTTTAATTTTATAAATTTTAAGCTTTAATTCATGTTTGCAACAAAAATCAAATTTTGGGGTCTCTGGACACCTGTCACGAAATTTGAATGTTGTTACTATATATATACATATTTGACATTTTTCATTTATCAAAAATTCTTTGTGTTGCGGTTATTATCTAGTATTTTAAATTTTTTTCATACAAAAGGTTCCTTTACTGAATAAGTTAGTTCATGCTGATTTGATTGTGTATACTTGTGTACTTTTCTTGTTAAATTTTGAGTTTGCATAAAAGATTAATTTTTTTTGGTAGCGCGGTATTTTGTCAGAAGCAATTTTAGTGATAAGTTGTGTTAGTGTATTAATTTTAAGTGGCTGTGTATTACTGAATAATGATATCTTTGGAATTTATGCTTGTTAAGGGGTATCGGAATGCCCTATACTGATAATGTTAAAAAGCCCTTTTTCAATGTTCCTTTTCTAAGAATCTGTTGTAAATACAACACCCAAATTTTTTTTACAAGTTAAGCATAGATTTAGTATTATACTGAAATGAGCTTTTTTTAAAATTTTTATTAGTTTTTTTTTAAAAAAATTTTATTTGATTTATTTCGAGAAAAAATCTTTTGACAAAAAACATGTATAAAAAAAAATATATACAAAATTTTGCTAAAAGCTCATTACAGTAAATACTAGAACATACAAAGAATGTGTCATATAAATTATGTTTACACACACACACACACACACATAAGATATATACTTTCTGAGAAAAGGTACACATCGAACCTTCAAAAATGACATTTTGAGAAAAACACATTTTTATAAAAAAAAACTCACCTTATCAAAACATTCCAGCTCCATATTCCAAGTTTTCAGCATATTTTGAAAATTCACCCTCTTGTTTAATTCTTTTAAGTCTTTTTACCTTTCTGACCTCCTTAGTTTTTTTGCAAATTGGCATATCTTGCCCTTGTAATCCTCTCTTTGTCGAGGCGTTCCATGCAGCATGTCGCATAATATCCAGGCTCTATGTTTAGTTTTTTCAAAATATCCAACTTAGTTGTATTCCCTTTATTAAAGGATGCAATAGCATCATACGTACCAAAGGAAAGTGTTTCTAAGTGAACGAATGTCTTTTTAGGGACACGAGACCAAATAACATTATTAATGCTTTCATTTGGATTCTGCGTGTTTCCATGTAAGCATTTTTTCAATAGCTCTGGATCAGAAAGATCCCTAAAAATAGGCCTAATGGCTTCCACAACAGCAACTGGAAGTTTATGTTTGTGGTGGTAAACTTTATTTTCTAATTGTGCCTTCTTATAACGGCACCACGTGTCAGGACCTGATGGACAAAATCCATGTTGTGGATTTTCATCCGTGATATTTTGTGAAGAAATATTGCCCATATACCTTGTCGCATATCCTTCACACTTGATAAATTTCTTCGAATGGCAAGACCATAATATGTTTGTAATTGGTCAATAGATGCTTCCGTTAATCTATTTTTTCCACATAATGCCTTGCCATCTGACAATTTTTGGCCTCTCATCTTTGCTTTGAAACGTCGGAGACGAGATCCCATCCGTTTCATAACATGGCCTATACACTCAAGTTTTGTGATCGTACAATTATCACCGTATACTTCATTCTTCACAATGTTATCGAAAGCTTTGGAGTCACCATCTCCTAAATATTTCGTGTAACGCACATCATAGCGTTGAACAGAGCGCTGAAATATCGATAGAGCTCCATCGACTTCCATTCGTCCACTATACCCGTTGAAGTTCTTCTTGCAGACCGGTCCATGATTCTTTTTATCTTTGCAAACACAATGTTTAGATAATATCTCAGTGTCAATTACCTTTCCTGTGTCCACACTCGTAACTGTCACAACACCATTCATGGAGGAATATCCTCTCTTTTTTGCCATGTTCCATCAACCGCCACAGGAATGTCTCTAATATTTTGGTTTTCTTGTACAGCTTCTTTTACGGCATCTTTCATCGTTGCATCACACACATCCTTAGTTGCACCTAACAGCATTTTATTGTACTTTGAGAACTTTGTCGGTGGGGTGGTAAGTTCATGATTCCGCAAAACATTCGTGCAGCTTCTGCACCTTTCCCTATGCATCTCATTGCATAAACAAGCCTGGTGTTTACTTCGTAGGTGCTGGGTTTCCCAATTTCAGCTTTGCACTTCTTGGAGGAACAAAAGTTGTAGCTATAACTGCAAATATCACATATTATATCAAGTTCAACAGCTCCACCAGAACAATTTTCTTCAAAGGAAAGGTTAAGCCCTGTTGCTCCACACTGTAAACATTTGACAGCTTCAGAAAACACACCAGCTAAAACATTCAAATCCACAACAGCATTTTTAAATCCACTATTAAACTCACTTTTGAATGAGTTATTTGAATTGCTAAGTTTTTTTTCGGAAGCAGAAATATTACTGTTGGAAGCAGAAGACTGCTGTGGTACAGAATCACTTCTCACTGTTGATTCGGAATTACTTATTCTGCCTTGATTAAAATTACCTCGCCTTTTTTTAAAAAACTTTGCCGCTAGATCTAGGCAGTTTAAATATAACAAATTAATACTAAAATCAAAATAATAGCGTTGTAAAGAGCTAAGCAGGTCTAATTACTATAAACACAACTTGAGCAAAACAAACAGCGTTTGAACGAACGATTTTTTTCAAAAATACAAATGTAAACAACGTATAATTAGTTGTATCGCCGAAGCCGTTCTTAGGGTGAAAAATAACTGAGGCTTGGCAGCTAGCATCATGAAAGAAATTTTAAAAATGACGTCAAACTTCTAGCTGGCCAAAGAGGAAGTGCAATGTTTACCTTTTTTCTGTCCATTTAAATCGGTGATGTGCGTTTAGATGATTTTTAAAAGCAAAATTTTAGCACTTCTAATTGTGCTATAGATTAAATGAGGTATTTTTGGAAAGGTAATGAGCTAAACAATTTTAAAATGCAATAATCTGAA
>BMAU01008447.1:0-10493 GCA_019973935.1 Trichonephila clavipes
GACAATTGCTAAGGACGGATAACACTATCATCCATAGCAACCACAAAATGAAAGGAAACAAAATGTGGAAAATTAGAATAAGTGCGGGATATTAGTAAGAAGGAAGTATGAGTAGCGTAAATTTTTTTCCACGTCTGTTCATCACGTGATAGCGTTCATAAGAGCTTTAAGGGTTTTGACGCGTGTGGACAGTTGTTGTTTCAAGTCAAAGTTTTACAGGAAAGATTTAATAGGACGAACTTAAAATTTTTGGCATGTCTTCCCCGACATCACATAGCATGATTTTATGCGTGGTCGAATTATTGGAAAGATCGAAGAAGGGTGAAAAATAACAGATGTTGCCAGGGGAGTTCGACATCTCTCAGCGTTGTTTCACGGCTGTGGAAGTCATTTAAAAACTACTGAATGTAGTAGACGGCTGGGGGGAGGTCGTGTTAGAAGTACGACGCCTGCAGAAGACAGATATATCGTCCTATCAGCAGAGACAGGAACAGGCGCACCACAGCTCAGCAGGTGGCAAATCAGTTTCTTGCTGCCTCAGGAAAGCAGATCTCAGAAAAACTGTCGCCAGACGTTTGAGGGGAGGAGGACTATACGCACGCATACCTGTTGTGTGTGTCCCATTGACCAGACAGCACCGTACTGCCCGTTTGCAATGGTGTCGTGAGCATCACAATTGGACTGAACAGGACTGGGCATGCGTACTATTCTCAGATGAGAGTAGGTTCAGTCTGTCGCCAGTTGTAGATTTTCAACTGATCTGGCGCGAGAGTGGTACTGCTTATCATCCAGAAAATATCCAGGAAAGGACCGATATCCGACATGCAGTATCATGGTGTGGGCCGGCATCATGATCAATGGCCGCACGCGCCTACATGTGGTTGCGAATGGGTCTATGACGGGCCAACGATACATTGATCAAGTTCTACTTTCTCATGTTCGTCTTTTCCGTGGTGCTGTCGGTGATAAATTTGTTTTTATGGACGACAACGCAACTTGTCATCGAACACTCGCTGTTCAGGATTGTCTAGTGACAGCGAGGGGTATTGAACGTCTCGTGTGGCCAGCGCGTTCTCCCAGATCTAAACCATTGAAAATGTGGTTGCTTTGGGAGGCAAGTTGCTGGTCGAAACTATCCTCCGACAAACAAGAACACTCTCATCCGTGCACTCACAGAGAAAGCGGATAAATTGCCTCAACAGCTGCTGGATAATGTTGTGCAAAAGTATGGTACGACGTGTGGAAATGTTGCATCACACTCCACGGTGGACATATCCCGTACTGATACCTTTCTTTAAGGTGCCTGCTGACTTTTAGATGCATTGTTCCATTTCTCCGTACACGATCAAATGAACATTTTTTTTTTCAGATGTTTCACATCTTTTGTACTTTTTCCAGAAACAATAAATATTCTTTATTCTGTCTGAACAGTGTGGCAACTATTTTTATCCTACTAGGTCTCATGTCTCGCTTAATGTTATGCTATAGCAATTTGTGATCCATCCTTAGCAATTGTCACAGTGTATATATATATATATATATATATAGAGAGAGAGAGAGAGGGTTAGGATTGCTTTTTCACACCCTTTTTGGTAAGTATGTACTTCCGCAACAATGCCAACGATCAAGATAAATCACCAAGTTGGTAACCCACAGTTCGCGCTGAATTGGCAACCATGGTCTCCTTTTCTATAATATCGCCAATACGGTTGCTATAATACGCTAGGACCCCTTTTTTATAACATAAGTTATTTTTATTTTATTTGGTTTAATAATGCCATAACGCTTATATTTATTTATTTATTTGAAGGTAATTTTTTTTATAGACATCGCGAGTATACTTCTTGTTTATAAATCCTTGACATGTGTGTACAACATTGAATGTCGTCTATACCAATATCACATCAGAATAGTATAGCATTCAGTATATCATACAGTTATTCAATTTTATTTTTCTTACAGAAAATTCTAAAAATATTGCGTGAAAAAAGTTTCAAGCTATTCATCAAATGATTCAAAAGGATTCAAATTATAGCGAATGTGGAGGAACACTGCAATAAAAACATTTATGTGAGATTTATGCAAGACATTTGGATAAGAATGCAGTGGAACTTCTTACAAAATGCTTTCTACAGTACAAATATGTGACAACGCGATGTCAAAGAGAAAAGCTAAAACCGAAAACCAAAATTGTATGATGTTTCAGGTTTTAAATATTGTTGTAAATTGTTTGTACTACTGTTAGTCAATATTTACATCTTATTTGAAATAAAAATATAATCAAGATTTTAAAATAGAGATCCGCATTGCACCTACTTTTGTTATTCGTCATAATTCTGATAGAGAAATAATACTTGCGATAAAAATGAAGATGTATTTTTATTTCGAGAACACCTAGTCCTGATTGGTATTTCGACCGTACGACAAGCCTGTATTAACTCAGCTGGCAATTTCTTTCAGCCAATCACAAAAAAAAAGTTCCCACTTATCAATTTCTCTCTCTCTCTCATTTGGTGAAATTTTCTTACCATCTCCTCTCTAAAAACATCGGACATCTTTGCTGCATTATGATTGGCTATTCTCTGTCCTGTCCACTTCCCGATATCAAAATTCCACCTGAAATAGATTTTTTAAAAGCTCCCTTTTATGTTAATTTTTTACTTTATTCTATTTAAAAGTATATTTCTCTTTTACAGTAACAGCTTTTATTTTACATTAAATAGTATTTCATTGAACACAAAACAATAATCCCAAAGTTTTTTGTCTAATAATTTAAAGCATAACTACTGTGATAAAGGTGTAAATATAATGAGCGTTTGTCAAATAATGATGATGCCGGACATCCATCAGTTGAACTAAAAATATTTATAGTACAAGTACAATAGTACATAGTTCATGTACATAAAGGGTGTTTTTTAGAGGTATAGAAGGTTTTATTCGAAAGATAATCTTGTGGCATTACATTTTAAATATGATTTCTGGCATAGGACTGCCACGGCTGGCTCGGATGTAGCCCAATCTAGACGTCCAATTTTCGATGACTTTTCCAACATTTGTGGCCGTATATCGGCAATAACACGGCGAATGTTGTCTTCCAAATGGTCAAGCGTTTGTGGCTTATCCGCATAGACCAATGACTTTACATAGCCCCACAGAAAATAGTCTAGCGGTGTTAAATCACAAGATCTTGGAGGCCAATTCACAGGTCCAAAACGTGAAATTAGGCGGTCACCAAACGTGTCTTTCAATAAATCGATTGTGGCACGAGCTGTGTGACATGTTGCGCCGTCTTGTTGGAACCACAGCTCCTGGACATCATGATTGTTCAATTCAGGAATGAAAAAAGTTAGTAATCATGGCTCTATACCGATCACCATTGACTGTAACGTTGTGGCCTTCATCGTTTTTGAAGAAGTACGGACCAATGATTCCACCAGCCCATAAAGCGCACCAAACAGTCAGTTTTTTCTGGATGTAACGGTGTTTCGACATCTACACTTGTGGATTAGCTTCACTCAAATGCGGCAGTTTTGTTTGTTGACGTAGCCATTCAACCAGAAGTGCGCTTCATCGCTAAACAAAATTCGCTTATGAAAATCGGGAACAACGGCAATCTCGTTTTGGGCCCATTCGACGAATCTACGCCTTGCTTGATGATCGTTTTGATGAATTGCCAAACCAAACTGAGAATAAATCACTTGATAGCTGTTAAATCGGTCACCATCTTGAAAGTAATGCCAACTTAAACTTCTATACCTGGAAAAAAACACTCTTTACATTTAACGTATAATATATATAGTAAGAAAACTGAATAATTAGTGTTATATATATATATATATATATATATATATATATATATATATATATATATATATATATATATATATATACGAATATATTTAGTTAAGGAGATATGGCAATGAGTGTAAAAATTATGAAGTATATACAATTATTAATCATATCTCAACGATGACCGCATTGCATTTATTACTAGAATTACTTTTGCAATGTTTACTTAAATAATAAAATTAAAATTAAATTTTCCCAGATTATTTTGTTATGCATTGATGACTCAATAAATAATTCTCAAAACAGTGCAGCAAAATACAACTTTAAAAATATACATAAAACTACTAAGAAATTCAGGGAAAAAATAATATTTTTAAAAAATAACTCTGTTTAGGCTTAATAAAATAGCTTTAATTCTATCAACTTTGGTTCTGTTAGATCCTCAATTGCAAGAAAATAAAGCGTCCATTTTATAGAAAATGTATCCCATTGTATATAAATTGATATAATGAAAAAAACACATTGAAATATTAGCGCTTAAGAAGCGCTGAAATTACTTGAATTACAAGAAATAAAAAATAATGCATGATTTTTTTATAAAACTTAGTAATGGTTTTTTTAAGAAACATAACCTATTTTTCGCCTTCAATTACAGAATAAAAAAGTCACGTGATTTGCTCCCCAGTGCCGCAGGTTTTCGCATAGCTGCGTGTATGCGGTGTATTGGGGTGAAAAGATATGTCACAAATAGGCAAATGTTTCTCTGAAATAAGTAAATCCTTTGAAAACACTGTCAAGTTCATTTTATTGCATTCCAAAGCTTTCAGAAAAATTTTGCTAATAGCAGCAAAAAGAAAAGGATATTATTTCTGAATGACGTATATATACGTAACGTAATTAATTAATGCTCGTTACTCTACTTCGTTAACCCCTTAACTGAAGATTAAAAGTTACACAATTTACTCATCAATGCCACCGTTTTCAAATAGACGCTCTTATGCGGTGTATAGAAGGAAAAGAAAAGGTATAAATCAGCAAAAAGTTTCTCTGATATAAGAAACACTGTCAGGTTCTTTTTTGTTACATTCCAAAGCCTCCAGAATAGTTTTACTGATAGCAGCGCAAAGAAAAGAATCGCATTTCGACAGGACGTATATATACGTCCGAGCACTCAACAGCCCGATTCAGCAAGATAGATATATGCCCCCTTCTCAGTTTAAGAGTTAAAGCACTTTCAACATCCATAAATTCAAATAAATACTAGAAGGAAGGGGATTGTTATCTTCACAAATAATCGACAGAAATCCATCGAATAAGTGAAATAATATCAATAATAATAATAATAAACGGCTTGGAAATCTCGTTAAATAATAATGGCAAAATATTTTTTTCTAATACAAAGCAACGTTTTGCAAAAAAACATTCTCTACAGTAAAAATATTTTCCTTCTATTAAATTGTAATTGTACTTCTCCTCGCCCTATTTCTAAAAACTCTACACTTTTGTATAAAAATTCTTTTTCAGTTTAAATTGAAACTAAGTCAGATTTGAAAATTAAAAAGCTCCTATTCCACTTTTAAAAATACATTCGAATTCGAAGTTGAAAATATTACGTAAAGAGACGGATTTACTTGCCTCCTTTCTGTATCTACTCCTCACATTTCTCTAAGTAAATAAATCGAATTTTTACTCTGTGCAAATATAAATTGCTTTTCGGCAAAGAAAAGCAAAAGTTAATTATGTACTTAGAATAAGGACTATAGAGAAGTTCCTGGTGTGTAAGAAAATCTTTAGTCTCCATAAATCAGGCAGAAAGTTAACACTTCAGGTGATGTTAGCCTCATCTTCAAGATAATGGTATTTTAAAGTTTTGCAGCAGTAGAAAGGAAGAAAAATTATTACTTTAGAATAAATAAGAATTTTTTTTTGTTCATTTGTGCTGCTTTAAATGCGATGCTTTGTAAAATGTGGTCTTTTTAATATTGTTTCAGAATTTCTTGAAATATATTATAAGGAGAAAAATTCATATATTTTTTTTTATCCTTTAATTTTCAATTTTACCTGCAATATGAAGGTTAATGAAATGAACACATTTTTTAAGTACGAAAAATTCTATATATTTATGTTTTATATATATATATATATATATATATATATATATATATATATATATATATATATATATATATATATATATATATATATGTATTATTTATCAAAAACAAGAAATAATAGATAAAGAACATAACAAGAAATAACGTAATAAAAATATGAAAGCTGAACATGAAGAACAAAAATTAGAGAAATAAAAGAACTACAAAAAAGAAGAACCTAGCGAGTCAGAAAGCAATTTCGGACTTAGGACCGAATAAGTGGGGTTAAACTAGTTTGAAGGCGCCAACCTTCCCCCTTTGCAACTCGGTAGGAAAACCAAATAAAATAAACAAAACTTCAGAGAAAGTATAACTCAGAGAGCATAATAAAACCAATCACTACTATTATGTAACAAACTCTCCCAAACTCTTAATGCAGAAAAATCACAAAATAATTATGTAAGAAAAAAGTAGAAAAATACTAGAACAATTACATAAGAAAAGTATCTTTCAAAATAATTTAACAAAAATTTCTATACTCACAAAGCTTTTACGAAGAGAAACAAGCATCTTGCCATTAATGAAAGTCAATTATTCACCAAGTTAAAAATTCGAAAAAACATAAACACATCTTTTGAGCTGACTTTTAAACCAGCCAGCAAAACAAGTATAGAATGACGACAATCAAATATGGTAAAATTTGAATTGGTTGATTGTCAAAAATGTAAATCTGCTAGGCTCTAATTTGGTTGGTTGTCAACAATGTGTAAGATGTTTAAGATGTGTGTGGAAAAAATGTAAACTGTGATATGAGTGTTATGATATAATCTTCACAGCAAGACCACTAACATGCTGACTTTGAAAACCTATTGTTGTGTGGTGGATTTGGAATTCAGTAGCAAGACGGTTAATGTATTTGTGATGAATATAAGATCTCAAGAAATTAAAAGGGTATTCATGATCTAAACAACATTGAAATTTTTTTTTTATATTATTGTATTTATCTATTTTGTGGGTAGTTAAGTTATCATTTCTAAATAAAAAATTCAAAAATGATATTTCTATAAATTGATATATGAAAATTACTGTTCCATGCAGGAATTTTAATTATATGGAACTTAAACGAATCTCTTTTGTCAAAAATGTTACTGACTACATTATTGTTAATAAGATGCAAGTCCAAATCCAAGAATTCCACCCTATTAGAGTTGAAGTTAGTTTTAAGGAGCTTGAGATAATCAGGGTAGAATGTAATATTTGGTTTGTATTCACTATTTTTACCAAAAAAATTATTATATCATCTATATAACGATAAATTAAGTAAGAATCATTTATAACATGATCTATTTCAAAAAAATGTAAATATAGGTTCGCAAACAATTACTAGCTGGACCACCCTGAGGTAATCCTTTGATCTATATATATATATATATATATATATATATATATATATATATATATATATATATATTTAAATATATAAAAATAATCACAATTATCAATTTAAAAATTGAAATATATGAATCCCAAAATACCAAAACACTTCAGAATATCAATGGCGAATATAAAAGATAATGTTCCATCATTTTCAAACAAAATTAAAAAATTATAAAATAAAATAAAAATTTATAAAATATCCAAGTGCAATCTCGGACTTAGGACCGATAAGTGGGGTTAAACTAGTTTGATGCGCCAACCTTCCCCTATTGCAACTTGGTAAGAGTTAATTGGAAAATTTTTCAAAATTCAGAAAAAAAAATTTAAAAAAAAAATTAAAAATTAAAAAGTTAAAATTAAACCATTATACTTTAAATTAAAAAAAGTTAAAATTAAATCATTATACTTGAAAAATAAAACTATTCGCCATCACATTCCGAAAGATATTGCAATATTAAAATTTAAAAACAATTTAGTACATAATATAAGTGAACCCTCAAACTTCCAAGATGATGCACCCATCTTTAAAATAATTGTAAAAGGTAGAAAAAATAAATTCTGATCCGAAAGTTCAAATCAAAAATATTTGAGATCCGAAAGTTCAAATCAAAAATTATCTAAAATCAAAAAGTTCAAGTTAAAAATCCGAAAGTTCAAGTTAAAAATCTGAAAGTTCAAGTTAAAAATCTGAAAGTTCAATCTAAAAATTCGAAAGTTCAAGCTAAAAATCCGAAAGTTCAAAACTAAAAATTTCTAAAAACCGAATGTTCACATTAAAACACAGTATATTCACAAATGAATAGAGTTAATCATTAAAAATACAGTATATTCACAAATGAATAGAGTAAATCATTAAAAATACAGTATATTCACAAATGAATAGAGTAAATCATTAAAGACTCACCAAACAGTATCCCATCAAGAATATGATCCATTTCTTATAGCACGACATTTCATTTTTAATATATCAATTACACATCATATTTTGCTCATAACATCTAACCATGTCAATCCAATCGATTCTTGATCCAACACTATATATATATATATATATATATATATATATATATATATATATATAAAAGAAAGAGAGTAAAGACTACCTCTAAATCCTAAATGAATGGAATATATTTCACTAATCCCTGGGCTTTAATGTAGATTTTCTTTACATCATGTTAAGTAGCGAGTTTTGTTATGCGTAGAAGTGAAAATGGCACGAACAGCAGCTTTCTAAATACAATAAAAATCGTTTAACACGAAACTAAGGGTCCTGAAATAAATTTTCGTGTCAAAAAAAAATCACGTATTTAAGAATATTGCAAAGAAAAAATATTCAACATTCGGTTTATTAGAGTACATTTTATTTACATAGCTATGTATATATGCGTGTATTTAATAAAACATTTACAAGAACTAAACTTTTAATATAAAATTTTCAAGTTTTCTGAAAACAAAACATTTAGTGAGTTTTTGGAAAATAATTCGATAGTTTTTCTTCTAATAGTAGACCATTTTTGTTTTTATTTGCTCATTAGAATGCGCGTCTAAATATAACTGCGCATACTTTTCATGATATTCCTCATTTCGAAAGACGTGTTAACAAGAGCTGCATTGTTCATTTCATTTTCGTTGTCAAAATCTGCATCAATGATACTTTTGAGCTATAAACAAACTCCAAAATGCCGTTGTCTGCCATAATTGAGGCTCCATACAAAGTATCATTATCTGTGCCGCGAATTCTTGCGATGATACAGCATGACAGCAGAATAATACAGAAACTTTCTGAAACATTTCATGAGAGAAGAGACGGCTCAGTTTCAATATCCAGAAGAAGCTTTGTGTTAGGAGAAAAAATATATATAAATACATAGTAGTTTGCTGGAACCGTTCTATATATTATTTCGTGTTAACCGATATTTCGTCTTAAGCGTTTTCTGTTAAGCCATATTTTGTTTTAAGTGTTTTCGTGTTAAATATATTTCATTGTGCATTACTCTCATGCAGCCTTATGGAGTAGCAACTCTCTAGAAATTCTGGTTCATGTGGCTGTGCCATGTGCCTGAAATAGCAAAAAAACTGTTACAATCTATTATGCGCCTTGTTGGAATGCATAATGATTGCATTCTGGCGATCTTGTATGTTGTTCGACTATTTTGATGTCGTATCTCCATGTATGGGTACTCAATCCCATTAATTGTCTCCATACGTTGCACACAATGCTTGACGTTACTTTAAAGCAGGGGTACTCAACCTTTTTTTCTGCTGGGCCACATACATATGTCGAAAGCCGTTACAGGCCTCAATATAAGGTGTTAAACGGGGAAGGGGGGGAGGATGCTGAAGACCAAGATAACATTGGAAATTTAAAATATGGAAAATTGATCAAAATATTATATAAATTCTGTGTTTTACTTTTTTTTAATTATTTTTTTTAATTTTATTTTTGTCACTAACACTAAATTAAAACAATTTAAGAAACACTCCTTCATAGTTTTTGCATCAGTAAACGGTTTCATATGATTACCAATAATACGAGGTATATCCAGAAACTAAGTTCCGTTTGGTAATAAAAATAAATTGTATACAGATACAGAAAAAACATTTATTGGACAAAAATGTAAAACTCTTAAACTACCTTTCCACATAACTGCCGAAATTTTGCAGGCATGTGTCATATCGTGGCACAAGTTTTTCTATGCCTTCTTCATAGAAGGTTGCCGCCTGTGTCTTCAACCAGTTGGAAACATTTTCTTTCAGCTCTTTGTCATTGTTGAAGTGTTTACCGGCAAGGAAAGACTTGAGATGTAAGAAAAGATGTAAATTGCTAGGAGTGAGGTGGTCAGGGCTGTACGAAGGATGACCAAACACGTCCCAGCCAAATCCTCGTAGGAGGGTTTGTCCGTAAATTCACAAATTTGCCGATAAATTTCGATTGGTTTCATTTTCTTAGCATTCAGAAAACGAATTACACATCTGATTTCGCACGCAGCGGGATTTTCAATCAACACCGACATTGTAAACAAGCACAACAAAGCGTACGTGGCTGACAGTGATCTAAAAATGACGCATGCTTCTTCTCCTTGATACTGAGCGTCTGTCGGGCATGCGCGGAACTGCGATCGCTGCGCTGGAGCGGATATAAATAGAAACGGAACTTATAGTTTCTGGATATGG
>BMAU01008448.1:0-22284 GCA_019973935.1 Trichonephila clavipes
GGAATTATTAATACTTTGATGTATCAAAGTTGAGATATTTTTATAAAAAAATATTGGACATTATTTCAATAAATAGTTACCCTGAAAATATTGTGAATGTTTCAAACATCGTAGTTTTGTCTCTGTAAGAAGTCTTAACTATATAAAGTGGCAGAATATTATATAGAAGCATTTTTTATAAAAGGAAAATACTTTTAAGATATGTCCCTTTTTTTCGGAGGACGGGGGAGGGGGGGACAAAAATTCTTAATTGCTTTTAAATTGTTTAATTTAAAACAATGTTCATTCTCATTCAAGTGACACTAAATATAAAAAACATTCACACATTGTGAGCTCTTGCAAAAAAAAAAAAAATCTCTGCTCTGAACGTAGCCAGTAACCTCAAATTACTATTTCAATGATTCTATTTTTAGCATGTACAAATAAATGCATGCATGTATACCTTCCACTTTGTGCAACTCATGAAATAATAGGAACGCCCATATTGGACATTTTTTAAAATTTATATATAATCAAATTATTAAGTACATATGACTTGGGCTAATGAATCATATAAACAGAATACAAAATTCGCAAATTAGAATTGCACAACATTTAGCGCACATATAAACAAGGATAAATTATTTCTACATTAGAAAATGAAGTCTACCGAAATTAACGATGGTTTCAAAAGCAACCACGTACAACAGTATTCAAATGTAATGTACTCTTGATACTTCCCATAAGGGACAAATTTCAATCATTATTAGATAATTAAATTTTGAAGAGAAAATATTAAATATAAATGAATTATATTTATAGTTTACTGAAGTAACTTATGTGACTGGAGCTGGACCAGCAAACAGAGAGTTATATTAACATCGTACTGTGCAACACTAGGGCTGTTGGGACAGACCTCTAATTTTGAACCTCGGTCAAGTGACGAGGATGACACCTGAGATATTGACCCCTTTCCTACCACACTACACCAAAAAGCGGACACTGAACCTCGAATCCATTTATACGGCAGGTCTTCAGTGGCAACAGGGCTCGAACTCGCTACCTTCCAACCACGAGTTCGTTCATGTGTTCGTACTGATATTTTGGACTTAAGAAAACTAGGGCCCAAGTGGTTTCTTCCTTCCGGGCACCCTTTATAGAGAAGGCTGCTCTGATAATTATTGAATAAATAATTAGCAATAATTAATAAAATTAATCATTAATAACAAATACTTGATTAAATTTTACGTACTATATACTTAGAATTAAAATCAATCGGAAAAAAGTATCAAGGGCTTTGGGCTTGAACCATGGTTGTCCGGACCTTGTGTGACCACACCAACGATTAAAATCAATCACTGGTTCTTATTAATTACTTGATTACAAAATGAGCAGAATAAGTCTTCTGCCATGCACATTCAATTCAGAAAACAATAAGTATGCAAAAATTGATTACAGAAAATTAAAAAAAAACATTGACTTATTAAAATAACAAGAAATATAATAAAACAATTAACAAAATAAAGAAAAAAAAACAAGAAACCAAAAATAAAAATGATTAAAAATGTAAATAAAATGCAAAAGCACTTCCGCAAAACAGGCATACAAAAATGCAATGTTCACAGGCATACAAAAATGCAATTCAATTCAATTATTTTAGTTTCTATATTTCGTAAAAGATGGCGCTAGCACTGCATTAAAAAAATCTATCCGCGTGTGTCATTGCTCTCTCAAAGAAGATCAAATAGACGGACAATCACATTAGAATGATACTCGCTCTGTTTGGTGATCTTGGCGTATTTTCAACAGCCTATGGCATTCTTCTGCAGGAACAAAGGAAACGAGGCTGCTTCTCATTGGTAGTGCGTATTGATTTTTTATTATTCTGGGTTTGCCTGATTTGGCGTTGTAGCATTTTCAATGGCAGTGTAGCAATTTCTTCTGCAGGAACAAAGGAAACGAGGCTGCTTCTCATTGGTAGATGCGTATTGATTTTATTATTCTGGGTTGCCTGATTTGGCGTTGTAGCATTTTTCAATGCCCAAGGATTAGGAGTGAATCGAGAACACCAAACAGGGCGAGTATTATTCTAATGTGGTTGTCCGTCTATTTTTTTTTTTACATCTGGCTACGTTACACAGCTAGTTTCCTTAAGGTAACAGAACACCTTCGAAGAATTTTTTTTAATTAACCTGAATTTTGCCTGTAAATATATATTTTATGACCTTATGGGTCTCTAAGATTAGAAAAATACCCAAGAAAAGTTTTGTTAGTGTATATTTTTAGTGTCAAAGGGGTATTTTATAAAACAAATAAGCAAAAATAAGACTTTACGTAAAACATGATAACTGAAAATAAAATAAATATATTGACATTTTGTAAATTTATAATAATATAGCATACAGCCTTATCTAGGGAATAGACTCTTATTTTGGTAATATAACTATTACGTGGGAAGTTGTGTTTCGAGCTTCTATACGTTGACATTTTCTTTAAAAGCTATTGTAATTTTCATTTTATTGCTATATAAAAATATTTTTACTCAACACAAAATCTTAAGAAAAGTCTATTCCCTGTATAAGTATTTAAAAAACATACATATAAAATTTTATTTCATTCAAGCATAACTTTTCAGATATTGTGTTTTGCGGTAAGAAAATGTGAAAAAACTCATTTGAGAAAACGACAAAAATAACATTAAACTCATCTGATTACAAGAAAAACACTTACTTTCTTATTAAAATACACCAGATTTATAATCCTTTCCCTGTTTAACTTCTAAAACACTATTTTTTTTTTTTTTAAGTGCTCTTAAAATGTTTCTGTGTTTCTTTGTTTTGGGGTCTGCGTTATGAATCGATTCACAGATTCTGCATCTATCTAAATGTTTATACAATTTTGAAGAAATTTTTTTGAATTAACCTGAATTGTGCCAGTAAATGCATATTTTAAGACCTTATTGGTCTCTAAAATTAGAAAAACACCAAGAAAAGTTTTAATTAGAGTACATTTTTACTGTCAAATGGGTATTTTACAAAAAAAATAAGCAAAAATAAGTTTTTACAAAACATGATAATTGAAAATAAAATAAATATATTGACATTTTGTAAATTGGGTGTGTGTGTGTGAATAATATAGCATACAACCTTATCTAGGGAATAGACTCTAATTTGGGTAATATAACCTTTACGTGGGAAGTTATTGTGTTTCGAACTTCTATACGTTGAAATTTTCTTTAAAAGCTATTAGTAGTTAAAATATACCGGTTCTGGAACAGAGGTTCCAGAAGGTTGAGGCTCATGCAAACAAAAGGGTGGAAGCCCCGGGTCTGGACCGGGAGGATGGTATCTCCCTTCTGACTGACAAGGGTTTCGGGACTCTGTACTGATAAAAATGCACGCTTTTAGCGATAACGAGTTATATTCTGAGTAATTAAAATTATAGTTTTAATTATAACTTTAGTAATTTATTATGAGTAATTAAATTATAGTTTTAATTAAATGGGTGGAATTTTTAATTTTTTTAATTACGTCATTGGAAGCAAATTTTATTTGGGATAAAAGGATCAAACTTTTCTGTACATATAATTATTTTTACATAATTCGAATAAATCTTTTTCTGAAAATCATGATATACTTGTTGAATTATTATTTGTTATGTTTCAAATTTGATGCTTTGTGCTTGTGATTTCTGGAACAGAGGATTGAAAATTAGGCAAACGAAAGGGGTGGAAATTTCCTCCCCCTGGGTCTGGACCGGGAGTATCCCCCTCCTCTCTGATAAGGGTTTTGGAGCTATGTATTGGGTAGTGGAAATGCATGTTTTTAGAGATGAGTTATATTCTTATATAGTTTTAACTAAATGGGTAGAATTCTGATTTTTTTAATTACGTCATTGGAAGCAAATTTTAATTAGGATAAAGGGTCAAACTTTTCTGTACATATAATTATTTGTATATAATTCCTGTAAGTCCATTTCTGAAAATTATGATACACGTGTTGAATTATTGTTTATTACATTTCAAATTTGATACTTTGTGCATAACTAAAATATTTTTTCATTGATTTTGAATGTATTTTTTAATAATTCTGAGATAACTTAAAAAATATGGTTATATAAAGTAAAAGTTCTGAATATATATTATATATATATATGTGTGTGCGTGTATTTTCGTTTGCAAAGTAGTTTCCTTACATGAAACATCCCTTTTCCATGATAATAAATGTGGACCTTGTAATTCTGGTAAAACTTTCTTTGTTAGACGAATCTTATAGAAACAAAATTAATTAATCCTTTTCCTCCCAAAATTATTTGGTGTTATGGAATTTATCCAAAACTGTTTGATAAGATGTCTGACATAGAATTTCATGAAGGCATGCCTTTCGATGTAGAAGATATTACTAATGCTTTCATAATAATAGATGACTTAATGAATGAAGTAGGAGATGACAAAAAACTTTCAAACTTGTTCACGAAAGGAAGCTATCATAGAGATATTTCCGTAATATTTATTTTACAAAATATTTTTGCAAGGAAAAACACAAATCAGGAATATTTCTTTAAATACTTCCTACCTAAGTTGTTTTAAAAATGTTAGAGACAAGCAACAGATCTCTTGTTTAGCAAGACAAATGTATCCATCTCAGTCGAAATTTATGATAGGAAAACTGTACGAAATACAAATGCTGCAAATTTGATTACCCACTTTGTGAGAGATAGAAAAATAAAACCTTTCGTTCGAATCATTTAACAAATTTTTCAAAAGAAAAAAAAATTCATAGAGTTTTGTTAAGAATAAATATCTCAGAACAAAAACATTGTATGCAAAACCTTTGTCATGGATAGAATATTAAATGTAGTTTGTGTTCTTCAATATTTGTTTTTAATTTTTAGTCTTTCATTTCTTGTTCCTTACACTAAAATCTATTAATATGAGTAAAGTAATTGGAAAATGTTGAAAACAGTTGAAAAATATTGAAAAAAAGTTGAAAAATGTTGAAAAATAGTGAAAAAAAGTTGAAAAATATTGAAAAAGTTAGAATATTGTTGATGGACTTGAATACTTAAGTTATAAGAGCAAGAGTGATAAAATTTCTCTTTTTCATATTAATCTTAAAATAATAATAACTTTATAAATTTAAATATATGGTAAACTTATAAAAAAATTCAAAGCAAAATCTTATTCATCTTATAATAATAATAATACAAACACAAAATATGAGAACAATATTGTATTTATTCACCATCTAAAATTTATTCTTACATTATATCTTTTCTTAAAATATTGATACAATCTGAAATCCTTCTGTTTGCTGGAACTAATTCATATAAAATATAATTTAATGAAAAACCTTTACTGATTTTCAGAAAGAAAAATATACAATAATGACCATGTAGAAATAAGGAATATCTCCCTTGGTGAATCCATTTCTTAATAAATGAAGTCCTTCAGATCTCAACAATTTTCCTTTTATAGAACAATGTCCTAACAGAAAACTTAATTTAATCTTATATTTCTTTAAACTGTATTATATGAGAAGCATTGAAATAAGTAATATCATTCAATATAAATAATAAATACAGTCGACAAGTATATGCATAAAATGAAGAGGGGGGGATTTACATTCACAAACATGAAAGAATAAGATATACACAGAAATCAATATCTATAAGAAACTATTTAATTAAAATCTCATTTATATAAAATATTAGCTTTCATTTATACAGCAGTTACCGACAGCTAAAGTTGTAATACCATCTTCAAGAATATATCTTAGCATCGAAGGGGCAAAGTGAATTTTTTTAAATTTTTTATAGAATGTATTTGATGTATAGAAATGTTAATAGATTTAAACTCTCTCTTCACGGCTTCTATTCTTATTTATGAGGCAATTTTTATAGTCTTCATGAGAAATGTTACTTTTTAAAATAGATCTATGTACCCCTTTTGCTGTATTTTTTCCCCTAAAGTTAATGTTTTTATACTGTACCTTTTTGCATTCATCCCATTTAACTCATCTTTCATTTTTCCGAGAACATTATTAGTTAAGGGATTATAAAGAAAATGATTTGGAGGATAGCTAGCTGTGTCAAATTCAATGGAAGTATGAAACATATCTTTATATATACATCTGTAGTTGAAATAATATAACACATAGTATCTGTATCTGTAAGTAATAATTTGGCACGATTTGAATATATCCTTTTCATTTAATTATAATGAAAATTGTACATTAAAATTTAGGAAATGCCTAAAATTCAAAAACCAACATATATGGGTAACATAATAAGAAAGAAGTAAGTTTTCTTTGAATAGATCCAAGGTCGTTATTAATTCTTTTATAATTTCTCTTAGGGTAGCAACGCTTTACTTTCTGAAACTTTGTATTGTAAGTTGTTTGTCTCTTATATCAGGCAGAATTACAAAAAGCGCTAGATAAACGTTGGTCTCGGTTGTTTTACTCCTTAAGTCGACGTATATTGTATAGATTTCAGAAAATTGTATCGGGTAACTTTTAAATGTTCCATCTAAGAAAATGGTCTTTCTATTTTTCAAAAGGTACAGAGATTCTTCTCCAAATACTAAAATCCTGTCATCTTGGTCATTTTGAAAGTCTAAACCAGTGGTATTCAAACTATATTCCATGGAACCCTGGGGTTCCATGAGGCATACCCAAGGGTTCCACAAGTCACAATAAAAAAAATATAAAAGAAACTTATAAATGTATATGCAAAATGGATTCCCGTTCTGTATGGTTTCTATACCCACAAGAATTTAAAGCTTAACCCTGTCTTTAAGAAATTAAAAATTTTGTTTAATACACAACAATTTTATTTTGCAATACTTTTTAAACATTTATTATAATTTAATAAAATAATATAAAACGCTAAGAAATCTTTATATGTACTACCTACTGCATTGTTAATATTTTATTGTTTACTATGCGGGTTTTTTAATCGTTAGTACAATGTCTTGCAAAACTAAATGCACATTTTTACATTTGTGAGAAAAAACCTACAATAAAGGAGAAGTAACAACTTATTGATATATCAACAGATTCGATGTAAAAAAATCTAAATTGAAGCAAGAACTGCTGCTGAATTTTATGTTGCAAATTCATCTAAACTACACAATATTTCTCACGCAGTTATAAGCATTTTAATGTCAATCGAGCAGTGGATGGACAATACAAATATGCCCATTAATGTATGTAATGTATATGGACAGTGTCATAGGACAAATTCTGTTGAAGAGTGGGATTTCAAATTAAATGCAATTACTGACAGAAACCAGTCTAATGTCCACTTATTAGTTAAAATACTAAAAGAAGAAACTCAAAAAGTGTCTTTTAATATAAAACCAGGGAATTAAGTGACCCCTGGAAAATAAAGGAAAAAAACATATGCAAAACTGGATGAAAGAATTGAAAACATCGTAAAAGAATTCGAAACATCGAACAATTCAATCGTCTATCGGATCACCTCGTGCTTCATAGTCGAAATTAACATTCCTTCTTCGAATTCTATGGCACGTTAAATTTGTCGAGAGCTGAAACGTCCTCCCGTTGGTGTGATGCGGTAGTTAGGAGAGGGAGGTGCCAGCTCAGGTGTCGTCCACGGCACTTGACCATGGCTCAAAATTACGTGGTCCGTCGCCAAAAGCCCTCGTGTAACTGAACAGTGCGACGTTAATATTCACTCACTCGAACTCTATGAAGTGGCTTGGGAAGCTAAAAATTAGCTAGTATGTCAGCTTCGTTGGCAAGTTCTCAAGCATTTCATTAAAGGCTGTGTCCGATCTAAGATCCTTAAAAAATCTTTACAACTTTTCAAGAGCTCAATAGCAGATGGTAAATCATAGTCTTTTATCTGCAAGAGCTTACTTATAGGATTGATACGATTTAAGATTTTGTACCAAATTACAATGCAGCATAAGAGCTTAAATCAGGGGTACTCAACCTTTTTTACCGCCGGGCTTTAAAGACATGATAGGTATTTCACGTGGGCCGCATACACATGACAGTTATTTCATGCGGGCTGCAACATGCGGATAATGGAAAAGGCACACTATAAGACCAAAGCAACTTTGACAAAATTTGTAAAACTAATGTTAATACTATATTAACTTTTCTATCAAACACGCACACGCAAACATTTATTTTTATGGCTTTTTTATAGTTATGGGATAATTTCTATTCCCTTTTATCAATCTCTTACTTACATTCTACTATTAAAAAAACAGATTACAAAATCGATATATTTAATTGCTTGATTAAAAGAATTCCTTGCTAAATTTTTAGCACATTGTTTTCTAACATTGAATTTCTTAGTGCAATGGGCCATGATCGGGCCACTCAGAAAAGACCGGCGGGCCACATGCGGGCCGCAGGTTGAGTATCACTGGTTTAACACTTGTTTAACATACCTTAATAATCCAGAAGTCTTTATAGAGTTGTCAATCTCCGAATGATTACAAACAGCAAGTAAAGCATCGTATATCCCTCCTACTTGATACTTTAGTGGTTTTAATGCATCTATTCGGCTTTCCCAGCGATTTTGTTTGAAATCACGTATCTACTTTATAAATTGTGTTCATCATATTTTTATTTCTGTGGTGCACATTTTGCTTTTACTTTAATTAAATAGTTTTATGCTAGGAACAAGCGAAAAAAATAGTACCTATACTCTTTCACATTAATTATTGTTCTGTATATATAACAATAAAACTTTAATTAAATCCTTTTTCTGTTGCTTTTTTTCTTTCATAATTTTGACATCCTTTTGTTGCCTTTTTTAAAGATTTTAAATATTGCTATAGATTGGAACCTATTATTACTAGATTTTTTTTTCTTAAATATACATACTAACGCTTTTAAACTTTTTTCACAATCACGAAAAATACATTTTAAAGGATTTTTGAAAAATATAATAGTAAAATGAAACAGAGTAAATAAAAACTATTGCAAACTGAAACCACCGACTTCTTAATTTTTAGTGCACTATTGTTCTACGGAACACTGATTAAGAGCCTCTCGTTTATGTATTGGATGAGTGAATATGTTCTGAAACTTTTTTGATGTATGGAAATAGGAATTCCAAGTATTTTATATTTGTATTCGCGCGTTGCAATTAAACGAATGAGATTTAAAGCCTTTATGTATTAATCACAATTAAAACATATTTTAATAAGATTGAAACTTAATTTTAAAAACACTTTGGAAGTTATTTAGGCTTAAAGTCATTGTTGTTTGCTTAGTAGGGCTCCTAATTCTATATGTTATTTTGATATCACTATATATTCAAATTAATTATCTACTTAATAAGTATCTTTTGAAATTTAAAATTCACGCCTGAAATTTTGCAATTTATCGAAAGTATGTTTTTGCATTAAATGTTTGCATTTTTTAAAAATATTTGTATTTTTATTGGTTTAAAATCTTACACTTTTAAATATTTTCTTAAAATTTCTTCATATTAAACTGCAGATAATTTATTACCTCAATTTTTTAAATTTTTCGAAATATGCATTTTGAGGAACTTTATTAGTAGCATACAGAATGTTTCACAATATTTAAAGATATTTTGAATTTTTTAATGTATTTTTATAATTAATTATACACATAATATATACAATTAATTATACACATAATATATATAATTAATTATACACATAATATATATATATATATAATTAATTATACACATAATATATATAATTAATTATACACGTGATTAATTATATTCGTAATATATATAATTAATTATTCACATAATTAATTATTAGACTGCATTAAATATTCCTTCAAATTGTCAGTGTAAAACAGAGGTTCCCAAACTTTTTGTCTCATATACCCTTTGCCATGTTTTTCGGTTTGGGATAGATCCCTGCTTAATTAATATTGAATTTTTGCACATTTATCAACTTAAATGTCTTTTTGATAGCTAGTACTACTACTAGTACTTTAAAAGAATTCAATTTATAACTAATGAAGGATAGAGTTAAAGTTTAAAAAGCATATGTTAATTAATTAAATTAAAAGTTAATTAATATATAAAATAACTGTTAAATAAAATAACCAAACAACACACAATTGATTTTAATGAGAGGGATGAATCTGGAGCTACAATGACAAATTTTCTACATTTAGTATCAATCTTGTCAGGTTTAACCTTAAATCTCCTCTGTTAGTAGTGTCCAGTTTCTTTTTTTGTTTTGGAGATTTGCAACTGCGCTGAAACTCTTTCTTATTAGGAAAAATAATTAAAAACTTCCTCACGATATTCCATAATTCGAGACAAATAACAGGTTTGCCTTTTTAAAGCCAAAATTGCTGGCATTCGTTTCTAAACTTTAAAATCTTCATTGGTGCATATCACGATCATTTCCTGTTGTCATGTGACATTTTTTTTAATATGACCATATAAATTCATTGCCTACTGTGGTATTACCATAGTCAAAGCATTCTCAAACCTGGTTTCAAAATCTGAATAAAAGACAGTTGAATGTTGAACGTAGGTTAAAACGTGCTGACAGATTGTCTGGGTTAATTTGAGAAAATTCCGGACCTTCTGTATTATACTTCTTTAATTTAACTCTGGAAAGAAACACTGAAATGGTTCCTGTTCTAAAAAAAATTATGCTGTCACCTTGTACGGTCAAATTTACCTCATTAAATTTAGTAAATAAATCTGCTAAATAAGTAAAATTTGGTTTCCATTTAATTAAATTATCTTTTAAAATTAAAGTCATGATCTAGTTTAATGAGACATAGACCCCCACTTATGCCTCATTGACCCCCAAATTGTTTTTTTGCTGACGTGAACCCCTTGGAGATTATCATAGACCCCTGGGGGTCTATATATGGGGGTGTTTTTGGAAATGACTGGTGTAAAAGATCTTAATTAAAAAAGTATTGTGCAAATTCCTCTTAAAATGGCAATAACATGCAAAAAAAATATTGTTGAATTCAATCTTACAACAGTCTTAGAATAGATTAGAAAAATTGTATGTTTATTTCACATGTTACATTCAATAAAAAGAAAAAAAAATGTCTATATAAGTAAAATTATCTTTTATATTTTCTTTGAAAATTCTTTTAACAGTTTGAAGCAATATAAATGATATATTTAGCAATTATAGACTAGTTCATTTATAACTAAACAAAATTATCACAATATATTACGATTACAAAGCAAAATCATCATAATAAATATAACTACGTTGTATTTCAATTTCGAGCTATTGCTATTAGGATCATTTATCTATGGTAAATAATTAATGAATGTACTCAAAAGCTCATTAATGTTTTGCATTTTAAATAGCCTACTATCGTCCTTTATAAGCGACTAAAGAAGTTATTTTTACACGAGAGGTAAATAATATTTTTTCATTTGAATAACAATGTCAATCGAAAATGTTTTAAGACTATTACGGTACATTCAATCTACGAAAACACACATAGTTTAAAATGTTAATCAACATAGAAATATTGTACGAAACTGATGGCATTTATATGTATGTATATAAAATAAAAAATAAATAAATAAAATAGAAAAATCACAAATGCAGTAAAATATTTTCTCTTTTCACTTTATGTTACGCAAAGATTAAAATTCATGGGCATTAAACCTTAAAAATCTAAAAGAGAATTTGAAAATGAAAATATTGTTATCTTTTTTGTTGTCCGACTTTCTTTTGTCTGCATAAGCACAGGAAGCTAAAAGAATTAGTTTGGAAGTCAAATTAACACAAGATTCCCTCAGTTTTCTTCGAAAAAGGGTCTTTTTTTTCAGGGTCTCATTCTGCCCCTCTTTCCATTCATAAAACTTGACCGTGCTTTTTATCACTTTTGTTGAGACTAATCTCTGCCAAAATCTATCTCTTTTAATAGTACCCGAATTCACGCATACAAAGCACCAAGAGTTGTACGAAATTAGTTGAAAGAGAAGGAATCGGATGCCGAAATTCTTCTTTGCCATCTCTTCCCCTTTCCTCATGGGACCAGCGTTGGGAAATATGGCTTTAAATACTAATGAATACTCGTTAAAAAATAAAATCTCTAAGACTCCATAGAAAACGTGAATATTTTTTGCATACATATTTTTAATTTTATTTTGACTCTTAGAACCCCTGGGTAATCTTGGTTTATTTTCTTCATAAACTAGTTAATTTTACAGCCAATTTGCCGCCTCCTAAGGTTATCGCCCCGGGCAGGGGCCCGGCTTGCCCACCCCTAGCGCCGGCCCTGTGTGCACATTTCTTTGTTTCAAATTACCAGATCGGTCATTTTTCAATTGACAAATATAATCAATAATATTCTCACAGTGGGATACTTCCCAAAAATTTGGAAAACAGCTTCGGTTATTCCGATCCTAAAAAACCTGGGAAAGACCCTACTCTACAAGATAGTTTCCGCCCCATTTCCTTACTACCTGTTCTCAGTAAAATTACTGAGAAAATTATTCAAAAAAGACTTTGTCAACATCTCAACGATAACGACATATTAATTCCCCAACAACACGGCTTCCGAGCCGGACTCTCCACATCACACCAGCTTCTGCGGGTGGTGGAGTATATAAAGACAGGATTTCGCGACCGGAAATCAACCGGAGCTGTTTTACTAGATATTCAGAAAGCGTTTGATAGAGTATGGCATGTGGGGCTACTCTACAAATTAATCAAAATTAACACCCCTCCCCACTTAATTAAATTAATTTCTTCTTTCCTTACAGTAAAGTTTGTTTCTAATCAATGGGCACGGAAACAATTAAGAAAAAAAAAAAACCTGGCATTTAAATTTTAAAAATTAAGGTTTATTAAAAAAAAAAGATTTAAAGAAAACGGTTATTATACAGTTAGCAACACTCGGACATGACTTCACTCCGTCGTACCCAAAGACCGAAAGCCTGCCACTTGCCATTCCACATTCCAGGGGAGGGGAAACTACCCATTCCCCTTAGCTGGTGTCAATGGGCCTTCCCACTCCTACACCTCCCCTTAAAAAGCTCATCCGTCATTCCAGGACGATGAAGCTGAAAAGAAACTATAAAAAAAACACATGCACACATACATGGCAAGAAACAAGATAACGAGAGAAATTTTTTTTTCAGGTATCATGTAAAAGAGCTTTTGCTAATACAACTCCCAAGAAATAGATTTACAAATCACATTAATATGCTAGAAAATTAATATCCGTACAAGTTTTAACACAAAAAAATACTCAAAAAAAAAATATTAAAATATAAAAAGAAGTTACCAAAAATATATCATAAAATCTAAAATAATTATACGACATGTACTAGCAAAGCATATTTAGAAGCCAAAGTTTTAATCTTTAGAAATTCCCAGAAATTATGGTACTGAAAAACGTTAAGTACATATATAATCATTGGCATAAATCTTATCTATTTAACAGGAGCAGGCAACCTGAATAATTCATTACTTTTACATGCTTAAACCTTCAGCCAAACGTTAATTCTTTTATTGTACCAGGTTTAAACATTTTAAAAAATTCTCTTTCTCTTTTTCTTCCAATTTCTATGTAAAATGAAAGCAAGAAAAATCCTTTTCAGTCCCAAGAGTGACAAAAAACAATCAACGCATGTTATTGTCCATAAAATATCCTCATGAACCTTAAGTATTTTCAATCCTGCCTTCAACTCCAAATTAACAATTCCTGTTATTGGATCACGACAACATTGCACCTGGGTTGAGTCAATAAAATTAGGAATACATTCCTTACGGGGGCAACCACGCCTAGTACTATACAAGATTCCTTTTTAAATTCACAAGTTAAGACAACCTCACCCTTGCTTTCTTTTATACCTTGTCCATTTGTTTGGACATTCGATCCATTAATTTTTACTGCAACCAAATCTCCGTTTGGAACATTCAATAAAGACTGTGTCTCAGGAAGTAGATCGGTGACCACTTCTTGGCTGCAAACTGATTTTGAATCTGTTGAACTAATAATTCCTTCTTTCTTTGAAGGTTCTCGAAGTTTCGCAGGATTGCGAATCATTTGCGAGTTTTCTATTAATACTTCATAATCAGAGGAACAGATTAACATGTCGTTAACCAAATTTTTAGAGACAGGCACAACACCGTGCCTAAAGTCATTCAATTCCATGTTGGAATCTTTTACTTCACCCATTTCATGCTCCCCAAATGCAGACGTTATTTGAATTGACCCTCTATTATCAATGCTTTGTCCTTCGACAACATCTGGTCTTACCACGGGCATCTGGGCACCTGTGTCCATGACAGCATTCGCCATTTCTTGCTCACCCTTGACCTTGACGTAAACAACCCTTAAATCGTCCATTCCATTTTCTTCTTTGATAGGAGTAGTAACTGGTATCGTAGCTTCAGCCATCAACACAGCAGGAGATGTTTCCCTCATATGTTCCCCGGCCCTCCCGATACTAATTCGGTAATTTGAAGATGTATTCTTACGATCTTCTGCACAACTCGTCCGCTTAACATTCGACCGAATACTTTCGATCTGTAACCGCAGTTCATTTAATTCTGATTCATAGCACAACTGCCTGGCGATTTTTTCCTTTGTTTCCCCTTTCAACGCGTTCTTCTAAAATAACGGATAACTGAGCTCTAACGAACTCCTCTTCGTAATCTTTGCTACCGATTATGATATTCTTTAAATCTATAATCGTCATTTTATCTGATACCTTTTGACCTAACTCCTCAGCCAACAAAACTAAATCTTGCTTTCTAGCTTTCCCCAAGAATGCCATTTGAAAATTTTTCTCTTAAAATATACTCAAACTAACCAATAAAGGACGAAAATAACACTAAAAGGAATTGCAAAAATTATAAGTACCACACATATATCTTTCATTAAAACACCTACAAACAACGTCCGCTATGCTAACTCAATACTCGATGAACTGGGAAGAAAAACAAAATAATAGTCATGTGTTTCACAATATCCCAAAAAAAGTGTACTTAATACTCTATAAATAGAACTTAATATATTACTGATTATTCAATAATCACTTAAAATATTATTGATACACAATAATCACTTAAAATATTACCTATACACAATAATCACTTAAAAAATATTACTAATACACAAGAATCACTTGAAATATTACTGATACACACGAATCACTTAATATATTGCCGATATTTAATAATCACCTAAAATATTACTGACACACAATAATCACTTAAATTATTGCTGACACACAATAATCACTTAAAATATTACTGACACACAATAATCACTTAAAATATTATTGACACACAATAATCTCTAACCTATTTCTGATATACACAATATAATCACTTAAAATATAACCGACATGCACCACTTAATCTATTCCTGGCTGGAATAATAGAACACTACAAAATATATTCGGTAGTTTTTCTCCAATTTAACTGATAATATATTTTTTTCACATTAATCGAAAAATACTATGCGTAACATAAGCACAAAATAATTTCATTGACATGAGATTAAGTATAATTCTTTAACATTAATTTTTTTAACAAACCCAATTGCTATTCACTGACGTGAATTTATTACCGTGTACATTACAAAATAAATAAATATCATAAAGAAAAAAAAAAAAAAAAACATACAATCTTTCCTTAATTTATAGAACTGATGTTCTAAAAACACTTTCCATTTATATGGAACAATAATAAAAAAAAAATATATATACTGATGTATATAATAATTCCCAATTGAACTGGCGTTCAAAAATTTTATAACTGCATGTGGATATGCAATAAAATAATATACTGAGAGAATTAATGATTTTGAAGTTTTCCTTAATTCATAGAACTGATGTTCTAAAACTTACTTTCCATTGATATGGAACAAGAAATAATAAAAAATATACTGATATATAATAACTGAAATTTGAACTGGCGTTCAAAATTTTATAACTGCATGGATATGCAATAAAATAATATACTGAGAGAATTAATGATTTTTTGGAGCTTCTTAATTTTTAGAACGGATGTTCTAAAACTTACTTTCCATTGATATGGAACAAGAATAATAAAATATATATACTGATGTATATAATTAATTCAAATTGAACTGGCGTTCAACAAGTTACAACTGCATGGATATGCAGAGCAAAAAAAAAACGTACACTGACGTATACAAAAAATAAAATCAAAATTCTCTCTTAATAAATGGATATTAAACAGTATAATTTTTATAAATTTCTCTCGTCTTACATTACAGGGAGTTGCAAGCAAAAACTCTTACCTGATTCATTTCCACGCGGGAATCCAGAAAACTCGAAATTTCTGGAACGTTCTTCCTGTGGGGTTTTCCACAAGACTCGATCATTAACGGCTGCGCCAGTAAAGTTTGTTTCTAATCAATGGGCACGGAAACAATTAAGAAAAAAAAAAAACCTGGCATTTAAATTTTAAAATTAAGGTTTATTAAAAAAAAATTTAAAAAGAAAACGGTTATTATACAGTTAGCAACACTCGGACATGACTTCACTCCGTCGTACCCAAAGACCGAAAGCCTGCCACTTGCCATTCCACATTCCAAGGGGAGGGGAAACTACCCATTCCCCTTAGCTGGTGTCAATGGGCCTTCCCACTCTACACTTACTAACAGATCCTTCGCGGTCAAAGTTAATAATATCCACTCAACTAACAGAAAAATTAACGCTGGAACGCCTCAGGGCAGTTCCATCTCTCCAATATTGTTCAATATTTATGTAAATGATATCCCTAGAACCAGCCAATCCACGATTTGCATGTTTGCAGATGACACGGCGATCCTGGCACAAAGTAACGAACTACAACTCGGACACAAACACATAGCCAAACTAGAAGACTGGTTCTCTACTTGGAAAATTGCTTTAAATGTAGCAAAAACAGGGGCCGTCTTCTTTTCACACCACATTAGAAAAGAACCACCAAAATTATATTTACACAACACGCACGTACCCTGGTCCAAAAGCACCAAATACCTAGGGTAATCCTAGATAAAAGACTCACTTTTAAACAACACATTATACAAATACGTAGAAAATTCAATATTTCCGTCGCTAAAGTTTTCCCCTTAATTGCACGGAAATCATGTTTATCTTTAAGAAATAAAATGCTTATTTATAAACTCGTTCTCAGACCAATTCTCCAATATGCAAGTCCAATCTGGGGCCACGCAGCCTATTCTAATATCAAGATGCTGGAATCAGCGCAAAATAAAATTATTAAAATTATCACGGACTCTCCGTGGTATGTTAGGAACGAAGACATAAGATTCGCAATCAAACTAAAAACCTTAAAATGTTTTTTCAAAAAAATAGCTACTAAATTTTTTAATAATATTGACAATCATACTAACCGAGCAATTGCTCGGATAGAAAAATATGATATTAATCCTTCTTTTAATAGACCTCGCAATATTTTAATTTAATCCTAGGATGATTCGTTTTTGGAGCGCCAACGCTAAGAAGCGTTTTTTCTCCGTCTGTGTGTCTTGAAATAAACAAAAACAAGCGTGTCTCTGAGAGAGACACGGGAGCGGTTCCCTATTGCTAGGTGACCCAAGAAAAATTTCACCCTCCGAGAGGGGAGGAGAGTAAGGGCTGGAGCAGGAGTGACGTCACTGGAGGGAAGGAAGAATGAATTCCGTTTCGTTTTGAGGAAACGTTTCATGAATGATGGGCTTCGTTTCGTTTGAAAACGGGGTGGGGAAATTCGGGTATCAACTGATTGTTTATTTTAGAATCTTCTTCTTAGGTGAGTTGTTTGGATAGGCATGTTGTGAGTTCTCTGAGCGTCCATGGCAGCTTGGATATTGATGAGGCTGTTGGAGTGGGCGTTAACTTGTTCGTAGAATGCAGTGGCTAATTTTTTTTATTCTGGATGTGAGGGCTGGGATTTTAAGGTCTTTGTGGATATGGATCCGTTTGATGTAGGTGGGGGCGTTTAAGATGAGGCGCAGTGCTCTGTTCTGTAGAATTTGGATGCGGTCGAGGTTTCTATTTGATGTTATTCCCCAAATCTGTGAAGCATAAGTTAGGATCGGGAGAAGATATTGCATATAAATTTTCCTTTTATTGTTGGTAGATAATTTCGAATTTTCGAAAGGAGATTGTGGAGAGCTTGGAGGCGGTTTTAAATTTACAAGTGATTTTTTCAGGTGGCTTTTAAAGGTTAATTTTTATCTAGGGTAACGCCTAGATAATCGACTTCGTCATGCCAGTCTATATTGTTTCTGAAGAGCTTGAGGGGTTGGAGGGTGTTCTTGTATGCGCCTTTTTGAAAACGATTGCTTTTGATTTTGAAGTGTTAATTGAGATGCGCCAGAGAGTTAACCATTTTTTGAGTTTCTTCAAGTATTTCTGGAGTGATGCTCTTACTTTCTGCGGGGTGTCTTGTTGGCTTAGGATGGCGGCATCGTCCGCAAAGAGACAGATGTCGACCAGTGGAGAGGTGGGGAAGTCATAGGTGTAGATATTGTAGAGGATCGGGCTGAGTAAGGATCCCTGGGGGCTTCCGGCTTGAATATGGCCTATTTTGGATATTGTTGCTTGAATTTTCACTTGGAAGGTTCTATTATGGAGGTAGTCGGATATTGTATGTATCAGGTAGGGAGGGTAGTTCAGATTTATCATTTTGAAAATGAGTCCGTTGTGCCATAGACGATCGAAGGCTTTTTCCACATCGAGAAAAATTCCACCAGTGGTTGCGTGGTTGTTGAATCCAGATATAATTATGTTAGTTGCTCTGAGGAGTTGATGGCATGTGGAGGTTTCTTTCCGGAATCCGTGTTGGATGTCTGGGATGATGCTATTGTCAGGGTGTATTTTTCAATTCTTTTTAGGAGAATTTTTTTTTTCGTAAATTTTTCCTATGGATGAGATGAGGCTGATGGGTCGAAAATTGAGAGGAAACTTTTGGTCTTTGCCGGGTTTAGGGATCATTGTTAGTATTGCGTGTTTCAGGGTTTGGGGAAGTGGTTATACATCAGGCATCTATTGATTATTTTTGTGAGGTGAGTGATGGCATTGATAGGTAGAGATTTCAGCGCTATATTTCTTATTTGATCTTGTCCAGGGGCTTTTTTATTTTTAGTTTCTTGATTATTTCACATATTTCTTGGGGGGATGTGAGAGGCGGATAGATCGGGATGTTATTTCGAAGGAATCTTCTGACTGTTCTGTCCACTTTGTCGATGTGGTCGTCATCGTAGGGTGTTCTATTTTCTTGAAAAGAGTCTTCTAGTGTATCCACGAACAGGTCGGCTTTTTCTCTTGTCCCGTAGACTAGGCCTTGGAATCCGAGCAGGGGGGGATAGATAACAGGTTTCTTCTTCGCTCTGGCAATGAGTTTGTGTAGCGAGTCGTTCGTGTGGCTGCATTCGACGAGGGCGTCATCCCACTCTCGCTGTTTGATGTTGAGCAGGTCTTTTTTAATGTCTCTTTGGAGGCGGTTTAGTTCGGTTTTCAGGGGTGGGTAGCGGTTTTGTTGCCAGAGTTTGCGAAGCCTGTTTTTTCCTGATTTTCATCCTGGTTGCGTACGGGACGAGGGTGAAGTCCTGCTTCATGGATTTAAATTTACTTGATTGATTGAGGGCGGTGTGGATGTTGTAGTTTAGTTTGCTGATTGCTTCATCTATTTCTTCGGTATTATTAATTGGGGGGTTGCCGGCTATTGTGGTGGAGAGGATATCTTGAAATTTATTCAGTTTGTGATGGTTTTACAGTTTAGGAGGTGGCTAGTTTTGAAGTTAAATTTGACGACAAAGTGGACAGGGTTATGGTCACTTGATAGGTCATATCTGGATTCAACTGCGATGCTGTTGATTCCGCAGGAAGACGCCTAGATCGATGACTGAAGGTTGGTGGTTTTGCTGTTGGGGTATTCTCGTGAAATCAGTGGGCGCTGAGATGACAAGTCCGCACGTGTTGGCGTAATGGAAGAGTCTTGTTCCTGCAGTGTTCCACGGCGGTTTGGATTCAGGTTGGGTGCCTCGCATTGTAGTCGCCGACTATAATGCATTGTGCTCAGTTCCTGAATATCTTAATCAGGTCAGGATGAAACTATTGATAGGTGAACTGGGAGATCTGTATAGGGAGCATACTGTGATGTTGTTGGTGGGTCCTTCGATTTCTATGGCTGTGATGTTGACGGCTGTGGTGTAGATATTTATGACGTGGTGGGCAATAGAATTTTTGACGAGGATGGCAGTCCCGCCACCACGGTGGGTGAGTCTGTCATTCCTGTGAGTTGAATAGTTCGGGATATTGAGGTCGATGCAGGGGCGGAGATTAGTTTCTTGGAGGGCAATTATGTCCGGGCTATTGTCGTTGATATAATTTTCTAGTTCTTCGATTTTACGTTGAATTCCGTCGGCGTTCCAGCTGACGATGTGAAGTTTGTCTCTATGGAGGATTAAAAGTTAATTTCGAGCAGTTCACAGAGCTCTATGGCCTTTTCGCCGTCTGTTTGATCGGTGTTCGCAATTCTTACAATTTCTCTTAGTGTGGTGAGGAGCTTGGTTACCTTCGGGCTTTGGAGATCTTTCAGGGTATTCGTGAGTGAGGGTTCTTGTGAAGTCGTGGGTGAAAAAGGTTGCGGCGCAGTTTCTGGATCAGGACGTGGTTTGGGTGTAGGTCTGGTGATCGCTGGTTGAGGTGCAGTTGATTGTGGCTTGGAATTGGCGCTTGTTGGTGGAGCAGGGGTGGAGATGGAGGTTTGAGGCTGTTGTTTTTTAGCTTCCATTTCTTCCTTCCGTTTTCTGGCCCTTTCGTCCCAGAAGTTTACTTTTGGAGGTGGTGGAGGCTTATTTAAGGGGTTTCTCGGACAGCCCGAGAAGTTTGCAGGATAGTTACCCTGGCAGTGGCAACATGTGGCTTCAGTGTCCTTGGTCTTCTTGCAGTCACTGGTGAGGTGCGGTTGCCCGCATTTCACGCATTTGGGGTTTCTGGTGCAGAACGTGGAGCTGTGGAAAAACCCCTGGCAGCGGAAACATTGGGCTGGGCCTTTTTTTTTCTCGAGTGGTTCGATTTTGATTTTCATGTAGCACAATTCTGTTATGTTGTAAACGTCCTTGTTGGGTTCGTTTTTGGGAGGAGAGGAGGAAGAGTGGCATGGGTAGACCAGTTTTCCGGTTTATCATGACGTGGCAGTCGTTTATTGTTAGTCCAAGTTCACTGAGTCCTTCTATTATTTGCTGAGGTGGCATGTCGGAGGGCATTCCTCGGATGACGACTTTTAGTTCTTTTTCTTCATTTAGTTGGTAGGTATAAGATTCGAGTTTTCGTGGTCGATGAAGCTTCTGATTTTGTGGTATGCTTGAGGGGTCTTGGGGTAGACGCGGAGGCCTTTTCCGATTATTCTTCCCATGAGGTTTTCTTGAGTCATATTTTGGAGTTGCTTCAGGAATGCGGCAGAGTTGTTTACGTTGTCAATTGTGATCGGGGAGGTGGGCGGAATCTGGGAGGCTTGGGTTGGGGGACGTCCTCGTCTCTTTCGTCTTGCTCATTTTTTAAGTTGGGTGGATCTTCTATCTGAAGGTTGCTAAAACGGTTGGCTGTTTCGACTTCTGTTGTTTTAGCTTTTTTGCTGGCCGTTTCAGGCGGTGGAGATGGACTTTTCCTATTATTTTTCTTCCTTGGATGGGTTTGAAGGGGGTTTCCTGGGGTTGGGACTGGTTGGTTTTCAGGTGAAATCTTTTAATGAGATCTCTCATGTGGTCTGTTTCAATCTGTCGTAGACTGTCGTGCAGTGTGTTTCCTTCATTGCATATTTCCACCAGTTTGCTGTGGTATGTGCTCTTGTCATCTTCACAGCGGAAGGAGTATCTATCCAGGTTGTCCATTAACTGGAACATCTCAGCGAGGAAGTCACCGCAATTGCTTGCATTTTCGATGTGCTGAAGATTTTCTTCGATAACTCTGATGTCTGGAGGAATGACAGGGGGTGAAGGAGTTCTTCGCCGTTGATCAGTGCGGGTGTTCATATTTTCTCCTTCCGAGTCGGAGGAAGAGAAATCCATTTCAGGGTCTTGAGGGGAAAGCGGGTGCGGGGGAGTCCCCGTTGCTTACGTCGTGAGCAATTGAAGATCCGATGGGGGAAAAAAAGTGCTCTTAGCAGTAGAGCGGAGTTGAAAATCTTCGAATAAAATAGATAGTTTTCTCTCCGATCGTTCATTCCGAGTGAGAGTAGATAAAAGCTGAACTCATGCAACTCATTCATTTCATCATGATTGGAGATTGAGCTTCCCTGCGGGAAGCAGGTTCTCCTATAAATCCATCAACTTATATTCAAATTACCGTTTGAACGAGTATTTG